>JAOQGH010000005.1:6853156-6990052 GCA_025769975.1 Gallinago jamesoni
TGGGCAACCTGTTCCAGTGCCTCACCACCCTCACTGTAAAGAATTTCTTTCTGGTGTCTAATCTAAATCTCCCCTCTACCAATTTAAAACCGTTGCCCCTTGTCCTGTTACTGCACTTCCTGACAAAGAGTCCCTCTCCGGCTCTCCTACAGGCTCCTTTCAGATATTGGAAGGCTGTTATAAAGTCTCCCTGGAGCCTTCTCTTCTCAAGGCTGAACAACCCCACTTCTCTAAGCCTGTCCTCATAGGGGAAGTGCTCCATCCCTCTGATCATCTTCGTGGCCCTCCGCTGGACCTGTTCCAACGGATCCATGTCCTTCCTGTGTCAAGGACTCCAAAGTTGGACACAGTACTCCAGGTGGGGTCTCACGAGGGCAGAGTAGAGGGACAGAAACAACTGCCTAGACCTACTGGCCACACTTCACTTGATGCAGCCTATTACACAGTTAAGTCACTGGGCTGCCAGCACGTACTGCCAGCTCATGTTAACCTTCTCATCCACCAGCACCACCAAGTCCTTCTCCTCAGGACTGCTTTCTAGCCATTCTCCGTCCAACCTGTATTTGTGCCTGGGATTGCCACATCCAGGTGCAGGACCCTGCATTTGACTTCACGCAATTTGCACGAGCCCACCTCTCCAGCCTGTCCAGGTCCCTCTGCATGGCATCCCTGCCCTCCAGCATGTCAACCGCACTACCGAGTTTAGTGTCATCGGCAAATGTGCTGAGGATGCACTCTACCTCACTATCCATGTCTCCAACAAAGATGTTGAACAGCACTGGTCCCAGTACAGACCCCTGAGGAATACCACTCATCATTGGCTGCCACTTGGACATTGAGCCATTGACCACAACCCTTTAAGTGCAGCTATATAGCCAGCTCCTTATCCACCAAGTGGTCCAGCCATCGAATTCATGACTTTCCAGTTTTGAGACCACAATGCCGTGCGGGACAGTGTCGAACGCTTTGCACAAGTCCAGGTAGATGACATTTGTTGCTCTGCCCTTGTCCACCAAGTGTGTGGCACTATCATAAAAGGTCCACTAAATTTGTCAGGCACAATTTGCCCTTGGTGAAGAAGCCGTGTTGGCTGTCTCCAATCACCTCTTTATTTTCCATGTGCCTTAGCAGAGTTTTCAGGAGGATCTGCTCCGTAATCTTGCCAAGCACAGAGGTGAGACTGACTGGCTTATAGCTCCCAAGGTCTTTTTTTCCTTTTTTGAATATTGGGGTTATGTTCCCCCTTTTCCAGTCTGCAGGAACTTCGCCAGACTGCCACGATTTCTCAAATATGATGGAAAGGGGCTTAGCAACTTCATCTGTCAGCTCCCTCAGGACCCGTGGATGGGTTTTGTCCGGTCCCATGGACTTATGCACCTTCAGGTTCCTTAAGAGGTCTTGAACCTGATCATACTGTGGGTAGTTCTTCATTTGCAGAGTCCCTGTTTTTGCTTTCTATGACTTGGGCAGTGTGGTTTGAGCCCTTCGCGGTGAAGACTGAGGCAAAGAAGTTGTTCAGTAGCTCAGCCTTATCCATATCCTGGGTCCCCGGTCAGGTCCCCGGTTTCCTTCTGGAGAGGGCCCACAGCTTCCCTAGTCTTGCCTTTGTCCCTGATGTATCTGTAGAAGTTTTTCTTATTGTCTTTGATGTTCTTGGCTAGATTTGGTTCTGCCTGAGCTTTCGCTTGCCTGATCTCGTTCCTGACCACTCGGACCGTTTCTCTGTATTCTGCCCATTATACCCGTCCCTGCTTCCACCTTCCATAGGCCTCCCTTTTATAAACTATTTTGCATGAAGCTAGATAGACCTGGCAATTTACCACCTACCCTCCCCAGCTAAAATCTGCTCTAAATACTTAGTTTTGTTTTATTTTAGCAAATGATTCCTTTTAGTCCTGGTTCACAAATTTTCTACATGACTCCCATATGCACGCTGTATCACTGGGATTTATGAACATGCATACACAATTTGCTGCAAAAATGCCTTTTGTGATTACTGAGCATGAGCAGAAATACAAACATACTGTTTTAGCGTGTTTGAAATAGATACAGGAAAAAATCTAAACATTTATTTTGGCCATGACTCTTCTGAAAAATCCTTGTAACTTGCTAACTGCATTGCATAGGCAATAGGTCTCTTCCCAGAGACTACTACCTAGTCTACTACTACTACTACTACTACTAGACTACTACTTCCCTAGTCTACTGCTAGAAGTTGAGACTGTTGGTGCTATTTCAAAGTCTAAATGATCCCACTTTCATTTCCATGAAAACAGGGAGTCTGTGTCACGTGCAGTATTGATGCACAGCCCTGTGCTACCACGAGAGCTATAGGCACAGTTCCCATTTATCAGTTAACAGAGTACTGCTTTCAGTGTGTTGCCACAATCTCATCCCTGATCTAGGCAATACGAATAGCAACCAAGAAGATTTTAAAGGCAGATAAATATTGTGAAAGCAAGATATTGCTTTTTCCTTCCTTTCTGAATATTACCCATATAGCTCTTTGTGAAACGCAAAGTGCATTTTTAACCACAAGAAAAAATGAATTTATTTTACATTGATTGACAAATTTTCAAAACATTTTAAAAATGTATTTTCCCAAAGTTAAGGACTTTGGGATGCCTATAGCTGGGATGTAAGTTAAAATTTCAAAAGTGCAAATAACAAAAGGAAACAATTCCTTTGCATCCTGTTTCTAACTGTGCCAGGTGTTCTCACTTCAGCAAGTTGTTAAGAAAAACTACATAGAACATATGTTTTCTGTTTTTCGCTGCATAATCTGATGATATAGACATTCAGCATAACTATATTCTTGGTGAAAGTGAGGCAATATGAAATATTCATAAGCTAAAATATTTGTGATTATTAAATAAATCTGAATTGTGCGAATTATTTGTTCTCTTCTCTTGTGTGTGGGAGAGCTAGTTATACAAATGACGTGAGTATACAAGCAAGGTGAGAGTTTAAAGCTATTAAAAATGATGTCAAACGTGGAATGTTAGGAAGACATCCATAATAACGGGCAGAGTAAAATGGATGAAATTTCTAAATAAGGTTGAGTGGGAGTAAGGCTAATCGGGTGTTAATCACAACTAAAAATGTAATAATGAGAGCCGTATTACATCCTTTGGAAAAGTATGTATAGCTTTAAAATGCTTAATCAGGCCTTTAGCCTGGAGAAGAGAAGGCTGAGGGGAGACCTTATAAACACTTGTAAGTATCTAAAGGGTGGGTTATAGGAGGAGGGAGCCAGACTGTTTGCAGTGGTTGCCCGTGAGAGGATGAGGGGCAACGAGCACAAGTTGGAACATAGGAGGTTCCACTCAAATATGAGGAAAAACTTCTTCACAGTGAGGGCGCCAGAACCCTGAAAGAGGTTGCCCAGGGAGGTTGCGGAGTCCCCTTCTCTGGAGATTTCCAAGCCCCGCCTGGATGCCGTCCTGAGTAACATGCTCTAGCTCTAGGCAATCCTACTTCAGCAGGGAAGTTGGACTAGATGATCTCTATGGTCCCTTCCAACTCTAAAAAACTTCAGTGAAAATTCAGTGAAAGCTACACTGAAAATAAATATTACTGTTTATTATTTAGAGACAGCAGCCTGCAGTAACAGACACGGAGTGAATTATCCAAGGTTAAAACATTAACAGAGTTAGCAAGAGCAGAGCTGCCTTGACTTCCAGATTTCACTCTGTAAAGCTGCATTAAGGACTTCATTGTGTTTTGTGTCATGCAGTGGCACTGTGGCTTTTTGGTGCTTTTGTGGAATGACACGTGCTGCTAGATCATTGCATTTTAGGTGTGGGGTTTTTTTTTATTGGTAATTATTTTCGAAGACAAAGTGT
The DNA here is from genome assembly GCA_025769975.1 of Gallinago jamesoni. Lineage (NCBI taxonomy): Eukaryota > Metazoa > Chordata > Aves > Charadriiformes > Scolopacidae > Gallinago > Gallinago jamesoni. The sequence goes on from JAOQGH010000005.1 coordinate 6,857,002, forward strand.
CTATCACTTTGGGCTAAGTGTGTGTCTGCACTGCACCGACTGCTATGACTGCAGATTAGACAGACGTACCTGAGATTACTTTAAAAGAACCCCAGCATGAGCTCTGTGAACAGGGTTACCACAGCAGCAAACGGTTTATGGGGGAGTGCTCCAGAGTCACCCAAGAAGCCTGACTTCTCTACTGCCACGGCTACTCTGCTAATTAAAGCTGGGCCTTGCACGCCTACACCACCTGTAATCTGGAAATCACGTGCCTGCAATGCCACCGTTCGACTTTCTGACAGTTGCTATGATACCTCTTGAGTAGCACAGTGACATCCAGCAAATATCAGCCCTGTGGCCCGAGGTCTCCGCTGATGGGTGTGAGCAGATAACCACAAACTCAAATCAGACTAGATCATCCTTGAAGTTGTGCAGAGTTGAACAGAAAAGAAAATGACAAAGAACCTAAACCAAATCTGGTTTGAAGAATAACTCCAAAAATTTGTGTACTACTACTGTTCACTACTTACGCCCAGACATCAATCTAACAGAATTTTCCAAAGTTGGGAATCTTTCCAAATAACCCTATCTACACAAGTATTTGCAGGGCAGTCACATTAACCCTCAGAAATCCTGCCTTGCTATTTAAAGAACCTCAGTTTAAACAGTGAATGACTCTCTCTGGTGTATGCTCCTCTTTTGGACTAAATACCAATCTGTTTCAGTGTATATTTTCCAGTTATTAAAACACAGGCACATAACTGCAATGCCTGTTTTAATCTCAGTGCACAGGGTAGAATAAATGTATTTTAATTTGACAAAATCAGTGTATCTGGATCTTATCTTTCATCAGTGTAAACGCCACTTTTTCTAATTTGGCACAGAGGTAAATGTGCCAAACTGCAGCCCATCTGTACTGAGAGGACCATATTCAAGTGTATGAATAACTGTAAGTACAGTAATGATTTTTAAATTTATACAATATAGTATCTCCCATAAGCACTTGGCTTAATGGTAGTAATTACTAAAGCTCAGTTCAATTAAATTAGTTAATTTTTAGTATGGAATTTTGCCCATTCTTAGACATTCTTTTGCTTCCAGTTGTAGAAATACTTCATCCATCTGGGTAATATCTGCAAATTTCTGTGGTGCCTATTCACAGTACCTTGCTCAAACTTTAGGAAGACTTCAAAATGTATGAGGTAAAAATGTGGAAGCTGGGAGTTATTCAAAGAAGAGCTGAGGAGGTTCTAAACCAGAATTCTCAGTACTTAAAACAGCTGATTGCGTATAGTAATTTTTTAATCTTATCAAAAGAACACATATTCTGTAATTTTCTTTGCTTCTCAGCACTAAATTAATCTCCTCCAGAGATTCTTTTGCTGTTAACAGCGGCACAGGAACGATTTTGACTTTCCCACAGACACGAGATCTTTCCTCACATGAATATAGATGGGACTTTCACCTAACTAGAAGGTCAAATCAAATCTGCATGGGCTCCAAACACCAAAGGTAATAAGGTCCCAATAAATCTTGACCACAGTAACAAGTAACACACAAAAAAATAAATCTGTCACCATTCCTTCTTCTGGGGGAATTTTAGAATTCCCTTTTCAAAGGGGTGTAGCTTAATTATTTCTCAAAATCTTTCAGTTTTATCAGGACATCTTTAATGAGCAACACCTACAAGCTAATTCTTAATTTTCCTGCTCTGTGGCAAGTCATTTTCACTGGAGGAAAATAAGTTCTACAAGGCACTTACATGCAAGAAAAATGTGCAGGTACTGTTCTGAACTGGGAGAATTTTCTAATCAAACTGTCAGTGTTCACTGGGATAAAGAAAAGCCTGTAACAATTTTAGGGGTCTAACTCCTTTTTACTTTGAAAGGATTTCCATATCTTAAAATCAACCAAGTCCTGATGCTTTGAGCATAAATGAGATTGTTTCTAGTTATGTATCATGCAGGAATTGGCGGCCTCCACCCACTTTTCCAGTAAAGGAATTGAACTCTACTGCATCTAGTTCAGAAGGGAAGAGTTCTTTTTCATCTATGATGACAATATTCTTCATAGGTTCATTTCAATTTGTTTTTTTTTTTTAAATGTGGGTTTACACATCTCTTGTATGCATGTATATCCATAGTCATATTTGGACAAAGTTATATTTGGTGACTACAACTTTTGTTTTTGTCTGTGGTAGGTATCGATTAAAAATTAAATAAATAAAAATCATTAGTTAAGACTTTAAGAAGTCCTAGTTGAAGCAGAAAATTTCCTCCTGATGCTATCAATATACCTATCCTTCCTCTTTTAAACATAGGTCTTACCTGACAGGCGCATTGGTTACACAATGTATTCAGCAATAATTACCTGGGAAAGATGAAACCCCATACTGTTCTAGCACCTGGGAGAGATTGTGCTGAATGCCCACATTAAGCTTGCATTTCAAAAGGAAACACCTGCTTTTGACATTTTAAAGAGGCTAGTGGAGAGACCTGGGTAGAAATGCATCTGCAAGTGTCAACGTCTTTCCCTGACTTCCTATACCATGCTATTTGCCTTTCAATCATTTGGGTTTTCTCTCCTCCCTGCACTCCTCTTCCTTCCTGCAGGTACATCTTTGATTTCATTTTCTGGCATATCAGTTTGTCATCCCACTCCTAGTTCAAAGGGGTTTTCTACCCCCGCTTCCTGCCTCCAGACACCAATTTTTGTTTCCAGACAAGCAACAAGATTCCACTTTACTTTTCTGAACAACATGCACGTTCCTATTGGCAATGTTCACTTCTTCATTCAGAAGCAAAGGAGACTTGGTTTTGCCTTTTACATTATTATTTCCAAAAATGGCCTTTAATCTTTTTTAATGAATTGATAAAAGCACTTCATTTTTCCTGGCAATAACAAAACTCGGAATTAGCTTCAGTTTTCATTATTTGCTGTTGTTTTTAACATGTGACTTTAGAGGATGCAAAGAACACAAGGACAGAATTTGGATAGAGGCAGTACAGGGAACAAAGTCCTTAATTTTGCCTTGCCTGTGTAGCACTTTTCACCATTAAAACAAAAAGTAGGCTGAAAAGCAACTTTAAAATAGCCCTGCCAATTAGCACCAACAATACCAGAGCAGACTGTTCTAAACAATTCCCAGCGTACCGTGTGTCCACCTTCAACCTTGGCTCAGGACCTCATCTTACATGTGCTTATATCTCAGTGGTTCAGAACTTCAAGAGTCCTAAACAGATGCCAGTCTTCTCAAGGTGGAGGATTCTTCCACTGATGCCAAGGGAAAGGAGCTGTCCCAAACCTCGCCACGGTATTTGAACCTCTAAACAGCAACTGAGCTCATTTGAAAACCTCTAGCCAGCTCTGAACAGCTCTTCTGCACAACACTCAAACTGCCAACATGTCCCCACCACAACTCATCCTGAGGAACTGCATCTGCCAGCAACAGAATTGGTTTCTTAATAGTTAAATACAGGAGGAGCACAGGGTATTTCTTTGGGCAACAATCGCATGCTGAAATCCAAGCTGCTCAGTCTTCACGCTTCTTGGCATTCAAGCTACCTCCATTAAGGCTGACTAAAATATTACCTCCATGTGCACCAATGGTTTGTTCTAACCAATCAGAAAACACGGAAATGTGAAGTTAATGCTAAAAACCTGTTGTTTAAGGCTTTCTGCACTCCTTTGCCATGCAAGAACTGCTGCGTTTATTAAGTGTGCAGGTACAAAGTGAGTGGGAGATGTTTCAGTGACACAACCATGAAGTAAAACAACAGCAGTGGCTCTGGTTCAATTGCTGGCTGTCATACAGAGAGGCCACTGGTGCCAATGGCTTAATTTTTCTTTGTGCTACAGCTTTGGGTAATTCCAATTGAAATGGTGAGGAAATACAACATCAAACTCCTGTGTGCCAGATAGCACCGCTAATGATCCATCTGCAAAATATGTTACTCGCTTCATTTAAGGTTAATTTGAAGAGGAGGGGGATTCATTAGGGAAGAGTCTGCAGCACAGTGACATTAATTAGTTTTGCCTTTGACTTGTGTGCTTGGCAAAGTTAGAAATCAGTCTGCCCAAACGGGAGCTCTTGGGTTCTCTACACATTTGCAGACATATTTAGGCAGTGCTAGCAGGAGGGTGCTGGTGGAGAAGGGGCAGAGGGTTGGCACTCCAGACTGGAGAAACAGGCTATTCCCGACAAAGAACCTATACCGTTAAAGTGGAGAAACAAGAATGTGACACGTTTCCTGCTGGCTATTTCTGCCCATCTCTTCTGTTCCCAGAGGTCAAACAACATTAGATTTTCTTCTGCTTTTTGCACTAGGGAAGGGATTCCCACTTTGGTCCCTCTCAGGAGGGCTGCCACCCTGAACTGCCAAGGTTTGGGCCCGTCAGCAAACAGATCGTTTTCTCAAAGCCCTGACCAAAGCACCTTTGTTTGCATTATCCCATTTCTTGGAAATCTGCTGACCTTTTCCTATCAAGATAAGGTAAGTTTTATTTCGCCTCACAGTATAAAAAAAAAAAAACACAACCAAACAAAAAAACCCAAACAAAAACCACAAGGCAAATATAAGTAACAAGGGGAGAAATCACAAGAGCATGTAATACAAATCATTTCTTTCAAAGAAATATGTGCCTTTCTTGGAACAAGACATTTCTGTACCATAAATTAGCTGGGGATTGGCAGCTAAAGCCTTGTTTAGTGGCAAGTATACATGACAACCGTAGTTAATGGCTTGAAAGAAATGACTGAGCTAAGCAGAATTTTCTGAGAAACTCAATCAAATCAAACATTTGCTACCCCACGTTTTAAGACAGCTGAAGTAAAAAACATAAAAACAAAACACCCCACCAACCCTGATTCACTTCAGTGTTTTCTCATGGCTCCAACACAGTGGAGAAAATACATGGCAATCCCTAGCAAAACACAGGTACTAAGGTCACTCTGCAGTCTAGTTATAACACAAATTTAGTCACCCAAAGAGGAGGAAAGGGACTGTAACTAAATTGATCCTTATTTAGGTAAAGTGGCTGCAGAGCAGGGATTCTGATAAGGAATGAAATGTGTTGATAAGCATCTCTTCCTTTGCCTCTATGGCCCTTCTTTTCTGGCTTCCTATCTTTCTCTAGCTAATTCTTTCTCTCAGCCAGTCTGGCAAAGCCGATCAATTTTTGATAGGTGGTCAATTTCCCATCAAACTGGTTTTCTTTCCCCAATGGATAATTGCTTTCAGCAAACAATTTTTTTCCCCCAGGAAAATAATGATAGTTTCCTCTGAAAATATTCTGATTTTTCTCATAACAAACATTATATATATATATATATCTCTATGAAAAAACTGCCCAGTCCAGACCTTCAAGATTTTCAAAGATGAAAATGAACATCTCATATTAATATTAATTTCTTCAGTGAAGAGATCAGCCTCATCTTCTACAGCAGTTGCCTTGCAATATATATACATTTTCCAGAAAAAAAACTGAAATCTGTTTCTGGGCACTGCCATGGAAGTTTTTCTAAGAGAGGAAGACCAAAAATATATGTTGTTTAATTACTATTATTAGTTGTATGGAAATAGCTCTGAGAACCCAACAATTACTGAAAAGGCATTATAGCAGTCATGGTGCTCATATCTCATGGTCTTCCTTACCATGGAGAGTTTTCAATTAAAGAAATCACAATGTCTCAACAAAACAAAAATGGCTTGTTTAAAGAGTTGTGGAATAACGCGACCTAATATAATTTTCCTTGACCTCAGGAAGTTTAAAACTATCATGCTTTTGTTGGTTACTATCACAGATGTTGGTTAGAACCAAATTCCCCCAAGCAGCAGGCCCAAACAGATGAAACTCCAAACTAACGAACAAAGTCACTGCCTCAACATTTAACATATTGTATTTACTTCAAAAAGCAAAACCAAAAGAAAGTTTAAGAATAGCTGCTAGTTGATAAAACACCAGGAAGCTGGTCATGCTCTGTTTGCAGCTCATCACTTTGGGGCAACACCCTATATATGAAAAAGAACCTCCAAAATTGCCATGATGAGTAATGTTGCATTGGTCTTGGCACAGGAACCATCCAGCTGTGCATGTCCATAGAGGGCCAATCTAAAGCATCCCTCACTTGGTTATAAATACATGAAAGAAATGGTCCTAGACCAGAGTTTTGACAGTACAGAACTTTAAAATTAGACTGGCATATTGACACTTTCAAATTTCAGGAGGCTGCATTTTCTTTCTCTACATTATGGTGTCAAAATTAGTTAATATCCTGAAGTCAAGTTGTTGAAAAACATCCATGAAGGACTAAAAAAAAACCAAACAACAAACTGACTTTTAGACCAACATTTTAAGTACGCTGTCTAGTTTTCAGGATTTCAAAGAACTCATCTGATACAAATTTACCAGCAGATTTCCAAATGCATTTGAAAATTTGCCCAGTTACTTCAGCTTGTAAAGATCTAAAAGCCTTGCTTAAAGCTTATGCTTTAAAATCTACACTTTCCCCTAAATTTTAGTATTGAACTGAAAGGGTAGGGGAAGAATATGGTGGTGTAGATGAGGGAAGTTTCTAAGTAAAAGACAAATGAGAGAAGAAGAACACATCTGGAACACCAACTCTAGACTTATTAAGGAAGACAACACGTGCTACCTACTAAGGGAATCATAAGCATTTTTCATCATTGATTAACTCTTCTCTCTCTCTTTCTCCCTCTCGATTTCTTCTCAGAAACCATCCCCAGTTCCGCAGTTCAGCATCATCTGTGATATGGTATAGTAACACAAAACCTACCAGTTTGGAAGCAATATTGTTGCCAATTGAGCCACTCTGACAATAACAGATACAATAACTCCTTCTCCCTTATATCCTCTGCTGCAGGCAACTAAGAATGTTATTCTTATTTTCAGTCTGTGCTTCTGCAATGCTGCAAAATGAGAGGAGCTTAAACTCCACGGCTATGAAAGTACAGAAAGGGCCATCTCCTCACAAGACAGAGAAAACACGAAATAATATTATACACAGACAGGCCTTGATAAAGAGCCTGTTTGTTTTCCAAGCAGATGGGAATCACTTCTAGTTATGGACAGGGGTCATTACACTGGAGGATGGGTAACAATCCTTCAACCATCCCATCTCCAACAGTGGTCACCACAGACCTTGAGAAGAGATAGAACCCTGTCTGCCCAATATGTCACATCTCCAGGTGTGAAGGATAAGCCTTAATTCTTGACCTGAAATGTTTAATGTTCCTTCTAAAGTCTTTCTTCACTATCCGTTATAACTCCTGACCGCTCTGTTATCCATTTATTTGCCCCAATTTTTGCCTTCAATGAATTTCTGTGTGAGTTAGTTCCACGGTTTAATTACTCTCTGTGTGATAAAATATTCCTCTAAAGCACTCCTAGATGCATTTTAGACAACTGTTGCTGATAGGTGACTTTATCCCCTCCCAGATAATCAATCACATGCAAGGGATAGTGTTTGAGTATGCAAAACTGTACACAAAAAGGTATAAATCAAAGGCTGTCCTATAAATATCTGGTCTCTGCTATTTTCTGTTATTTGTTTGTCTTATACTTCAGGATTTCAGTTAACCCTCAGTTTCACCTTTTTCTCTATGTATTTATGGCATTTCTTGGAACATTATTTCCCACTCCCTCCCCCAATGCTACATTGTCATGAAACACCCTCTATTGAATGACTAGATGTTCTACTGCTTATTGCAGAATGCTTCCTTTCTAGACAAGGGGTTAATTGAGGAGATTTGTACACAACATTTTCCTCAGTCTGTTCTACATTACAGTAATTAACCTCAGGTCCAGGACAGCAGACACGAGCAATTCGTTTTCACATGATCCTTCAACTGGAAGTCTTACTCCTGAGTGCCTCTCACATGTTGTGAGAATTGTTTCTTAAATCCTAGAAGTGAGAATACCCGCCTCTTATAGATTATAGTTGTAGACACATTATTATTTTTTTTTAAAAGAGAAATGTTACTTAAACATCTAAAAAACACTATACAAATGCCTAGAGAACAAACAGAAAAATCTGATCAACGAAGTATGTGGCAGCATTACATTAAAAGGGCTCTGTGAATTTCCATTTATATTCCAATCCATTTACAAGAGTCCACAGTGATATAATGGGATTTAGAAAGCCCCACAATCAATCAGCTAGATGACCCTCCTGGTGCAGACACGTGCAGTTTTCTTCCTAAAGGTCTTTAGCAACTGCTGGCATTGGCAAGAGACATAGGAGCGAGAAAGGAGCATATCAAGTGCTGGGGATAAAATGGGGGTTGGAACCAGACTGGACTGGGGACCCAGGCTAAGGTCATCCCTATGGAGCTCCGTAGCTCCATGGTGGTGCTGTAATTTATCCAGATCACGAGCACAATAGTTATTTAAATTGTATGGGTGTGAAGAGAGGCACAGAAAGAAAGGTTAGGGGGGAAGATTAAAAAAAGAGCAGGCTAGCTCTCTCTCCTATCATTGAGAAACTAGGAAAACTCAACCAAGAAACCCCAGCATTGCACCGGCGTCTTTGGCGTGAACACAAGTTTATTGAAAGGGTCATGTTGGAGATGGGAGGTTCTTCACACAAAATTCCTGCTTGTTTTCTAAAATCAACTCTTGAAAACTCCAAGCAAATGCCTTTAAAAGCCATGTTTCTCAGAGATTCTGTGAGTGTACTGATTATCATCTGCTGAGAAGCTGACCACATGCGTCACCTGTAGCAAAAAGAGAAATGAAAACAGCTTTCTGACATGGGGCCAGCATCCTCCTGAGGGAGCTGGTCTCTACCTCTCTGATGCTGAAAGCTGAGCGCTTCCCTTGCTTTTCAATTCATACAATTCAAGTTAAGTGAGCCTTGTCCTCTAGCAATGGCACATAAGTTTAGAAATGAAAGCTAATAGTATGGAGAAAGAGCTTAGGCCTAAAATGGCTACTGGTTTCACCACCAATAATCCTCTGCATGCACTGGGCAAATGCAAGACATGTTTAGGCCAGGCAGCTCCTTGCCAGACTGGCTGCTTATGTCTCTGCACATCAAAGACAAGAATGGAAACCAGAAGTGAACAGAAAAGATTAAGAATATTGCTACTGCAGGAGCTGTGAATTCGACAGGTGAATATGTCCCAGGGCATCAGGATGGGGAATAAGACCAATTGAAAGTCCAGTCTGGTCTGTTGTGAGACCAACTCCACACTGACAACTCCACGTGATCTTCAGAGGAAAACTGATGAGACATATGTCTCATCTCGTTATCTGTCACATATTACATAATTGTTATATGTAATTATGTGAAACAAACTGCATTGCAGGGAGAGTAAAAAAAGAAATCAGGATAGAGGCCTCTATAATCATAAGCTTCCAGGCAGGTGGTTTAAAAAAAGATGGTAAATTAAACTCTGAACTTCCACAGTAACCTGATTATAAATTACCAGGTATGTTTGCTGCAATTAGGAGTACGCACAGTCAAATCACAAACATCTTAATTAACCTAGAAGTCCAAAAATATAGGGGGAAACTGTATTCAAGCCACAGGCAGGGCTCACGGGAGAATGTGAACAGGGTGTCATTGCCAAGAACGCTGCCCAGCCCGAGGACACATACACAGGGAGAGGTGTGATGCTGCTGTGGGCTATAGACATGACAGAGTCTAGCAGACGGAGGAAATTCTAGTCCTCTTAGAAGCAGAGTTATATACAGAGACAGAATACAATATTGGAGAAGATCGCTTCACCTTTTCACAGTATTAAATTGAGGTTAGATTTTGCAGCCAATGCTTCAGTTGAAACAAGAGGAGGCAGACTTTTGCAGATGCTGTTCCAAAATTGCCATTGGATAATTAGAGCATTCCTTGCACAAACTCTGCAAGCAGCTATTTTACTAAAATGTTTATCATCCTGTCCTCTATATCCTGGTAGCATAACTGCTTGAGTTATTTGGATGAATCAATCCAGTACTCAAAAACAACCCAACAACCAACTAAAGCCCATTGCTTAATAAATAAATTATTCAGAAGCATATTTGTTAAATTATCAATTCATCTCTGCAACAAAATGAATAACTTTAAAATACTTGTTCAACTACATATTTAAAAATACCACAAAAGTCCAGCTAATCCATTATTTGATGATAATTATTCTACTAGCTGTAGATGAAAGCAACAAAAGAAAGAAAGAGTTCCTTTGACAGCTTAATTCCTGTGTCTTGGTATCATCCTCAATCCAATGCTCTAAGATATAAAGTAAGGTAAAGCATGATGTTAATTCTTATCATATTGAACATGTCTTTTCAAAGATAATTCTTATCATTGGCGAACTCTCCAGAAAAACTCCTCAATGGCTGTCCACCTTGCAGTGCCAGTAAAATCTACCCCAGGGTAGATTTTAAAAGGAATTTGTACTTAGGATCAGAAAAAAAAAAAAATTCATTTTTGTTAGGGAAATTGTTACATTCATCTTAGATTTCTTGCCAGATGAGACTAATTCAGAAAGGTGTGCATTTATTAATCAGTCTGTGCTTCAGCCTCAGGCTGCTTTCATTTTGTTTAGATGAAACCAAAATAAGACAGAAGGAAATAGTACTAAGAGCAGCTTATGCTATGAACAAATGGAACAAATTTCAAAGAAACTTATTGCACCCGAGTTTATAACTAGATGTTTTAAAATGAATCTTCATATTACTAAAAATGAGTCTTCATATTATTTTCTCCCATATTAATATGAAACATATGCTTGAAATTTCCAATTAGAAATAGTAAATTAAGACCACAATCCTATAAGCCTTTTCTGGCCTTGATTCTGAAGGTCACTTAGGCATTTACTTAAAGAAATAAAAAATAAAATACATAACCCTGGAACTGTGAACTGAATTGGAATGACCTGTGTGCTGAATGCTTATGAAGCTGAGCCAAAAGCTTCAGCACAGCAGCGTGAGGAAGCACAATCCTTTTTGTTCCATCCTCTTCTGTCCATGGTTGATTTTGACAATCAAAGCTGGATAAGGAGCCCCTAATACATTTCCTCCATTTTCATAAGGCTTGTCTTTCCTATGAACTGTAGTAATATTTCCTGTTTACTTTATATTGTAGCCTTTCTGATTTTTAGAAGACAATTTAAGTAACAAGATTTGTAGATTAGATCATAAGTGAAGCGAGTGTTAGAGAGGCAGGAGAATCAAGAGCTCCGATCCCCAGATCCATCTTTCTATATCGTTCCATAACCCTCAATTCTACTTCCTTTGCCATGCTGAAATTGGAATAGTTTTGAAGAGGTATCCGAGGCACCTGCAGTCATTCAAACCTTTTTATTAGAAATCAACAGAAAGTGCTCTAACTCCGATTTGAAGTTTTACAGTATATTTTCCCGTGGGGTGTTAGTTGTAGTACTGAGAAAGTGATTCACAATGAATAATTTATCCAATGAATTTAATTTGGTTTCTTACTTCTGCAATATCTATAATCAGATTGTGATTTTCTCCCATCTATTTGTTACTTAAAACTGTTTCACAAATTAATTTAGCAATTGCTGCCAGTTTACTATAGTCTCAATTATCTGATTACCACAGGAGAGTCTGAATTGTTTTGACAAAAAGAGTTTTATAAGATTGATGGAATTCGCAATGGTAAGTCATAGTCACTTGCAGCCATCTCAGCAGAACAAAGTGTGGAACCCTACTTTTAATGTACAGATGACATCAAGGCTTTTGGCTTTAAATTAAGATTAATCTTTATAGAAGCAAATAAAAATATCATTCAATGCTAAAAAAATTATTTTCCGAATTTTCTGTAAACAATTTTACTCTAATTATCAAACCAACATAGATATATTAAGTAAAATTAACTTTGGGATTCCTAAATTTGTGGACATTAGGCTACTATTCACTTTAGTAGCTTGCTACCAATTCCTTCCCTCCGACCCATCATCAATTCTTTGGCCTGGGGGGAGGGGAGGGGGTGTCTGATGTGCTATGAAATAGCAGAAATTCACCATGTGAAATAATAGAATTCAGATGTGCAAAATAATACAAGTAATTTGCATTTCATGTTCTTCTGCAGAAATGAAATAACAAGTTTAAATAACAATTCTTTAACAATGTTTGAAGCGTTGCTCTAGATACTAGTCTAGGGACAGTTCTAGAAACTCTGTGTTTTCTGAGAATTGCGGCTGTGGACATAGCTCTTGAACTGCACCCAGAAACTGAGAAATGACATGAGAAACTGTTCTGGAGGCAGCCCTGAGATTACTCTAGAAATGGTTGCAGAGAGAAATCAAGCTCTGTCTCCTGAAGCTGCTCTAGAGGCCAAACCAGAAGAAACTTCAAAAAAATCTATTTCAGACTTTTTCCAGTGTCAGCTTTCCTCAGTTTTCCACAGACCTGCTTTCTGGGTTTGAGGTCTTCTAGCACCAGTCCTAGAGAAATCAGGGATAGAGGAGACCAGAAAAGGCAACAGAGTAAACACTGGGAACTTCCAGAAGTGCATGCTTGAAGTGTCAACAGGTTGGTTCATCCCTATTTACACCCAACTACTTGACCTCTTAGCTGCCTATTTTCCACAAACTTTGCTTTTCAAATTTCTGAAACTGTTTTTAAACTCAATGGAGCTATTTTCAATGTAGCTTAAAACAAGGAGAAAAGAAACACTTTGAGTAGCTTAAATAAATAGTAAAGGCAGGATTAGGACAACTAACCAGGCAATAACGTTTTGTACAGGGGATGAGAGAGTGGCAGGACTGTCCATTTGTTTGGTTTTGCCTCCAGGAGTAGACATCTTAGATCTACTGTGTCTCTGCTAATACATTGTTGTTTGCTTTTTATACCCCTTCTTTATAAACTCTGAGAAATCGTTCTTTTTACATTTCAGCAACACTTATAAAAAGCATTCATCACATGCTGGTGGTTCACTGCATGTTACTCAAGTATTTTGTTTTTAAAGTAGGATGTGATTTTAAGAGTTAACTTTATTATTATGTTGGCTATCATCCAATCATCTATGTCAATTCTAGACTTTTTCTCAATATTTCAGTTGCCTTCCTATTTCCCTGATTTCTGCATAGGTTGCAAAAAAATCCCCAACTACATTTGTCAAAGATTTGATATTTCTGAAAAAAAAAAGCTAAGATACAACCAAAAGTCATTATCAGCAGCAAAGACCAGAGCATTAATTTTACCAGCAATCTGATAATCACTAAAGACAGCAAGACAAGCAGTTGACTAAGCTCTGTAATTCTGCTTAGAAATCCTTCCCAAAACCATCAGTTCAATAGTACATGGTATTCCATTCAAGAGTCCTCTGCTTGTGCTGGTTTAGTCCCAGTTATCACATTTCTTACCCCATTGAACTACTAGTCACACATATTAACATCTGGTGTGGAAAAGACATTCCTATAGAACACTGATTTATTATTAACAGGGAAATACTGTTCATGTTCTCAGTGGACCAACAAGTGGCTGTTGCCTCCTGGATATATAACAGTTCTCTGCTCTGTAGATTTATCAAAATGACTTTTTACTATTTTTTTTAAGCATAGAGATAAGCTTTATTCCTGCAAAACAGACTTACATAAGTCATTTTTATGTTGAAAGCTTGTTTTAAAGCACTTTGATGTGGCTGTTGAAGAAGGAAATCCTGGTCGCCAAATTCATCAATAGTCAGGAGAGATGCATCCCTTGCAGCATTGACTAGAGAGACACAACTCTCCTAATTACTAGATGTGTGGGTTTGATATGTAGTAAGAACAGAAGGAGATTTGAAGAAAAGCAGATTTTAAGTGTTTGAGGGACCTGGGGTGTGGCAGAGAGCATCATGCTGGTGAGTGGGTGCATCATTCCAAGTCTCATTGCTGCTCAAGACAAATTCTTCTTCATGAAGCTGACAGTTTTGAAAAAAAGTCAGACTGAATGAAAAAAATATACATACACAAGTCTATATATATGCATGCAAGTCTAATGGAAGGAAGAAAAAGCCCTACAAACCTGTTATTCTCATCTATGTCATTTTCCTATAACTATGAGGATTCTAGAGGGAATAGCTCTTTACAAGGGACTTCAATAAAAATAATTTTTAAAAAGTGGTAAGAGAAACAATTAGGAGACCTTTCCATGCATAAAGGGCTGCATAAAAGATAATAGATTCATTGATAGAGGCAAAGAGAATCACTGAATAATCAGATATGATCATAAAAACAATATGCTTAACCCAAATTTAGAAATTGTCTCTGCCCATTTCCAAGAGTGTTTTTGGTCTCTAAATCAATTTATTTTTGGACAGTCTCCTACAAACAATTCAGACCAAGATATACATCCCTTAGAAATGCCAATTCCAAGACTCTTCCTCAATGGAAAAACACATAATCATACAGTGATTTAGTCTGGAAGGGATCCAGAGGGCATCTGGTCCAACCCCCGCACAAGAGCAAGGCCAACTTCAAAGCCAAACAGTAATGATCAGCAACTTGGAACTTTCAAAACCATTTAACCTTCAGCTAGTGCCATTTTCACACTTTGTCATAGAAAACAGCTATACAATATCATAGATGGAACTCTAACGCACCGGGTGAAGGATTCAAATCACAAATAGAGATTCTTCAAACTCTTCCTAAGCTTGAGCCAGTCCTTTCAATCTATTCTATTATACTGCACTGATGACTCTCATCCTGGTGTTTGCCCTTATTAAGAAAGTCCTGTTTTGAAACATTACTGGTTTTCCTTTCCATCTTATGCTGCATTTAGTATTCGGTTGGGGTTTTTTTTTTTGTTTCTTTGTTTTTTAATACAATGACTCTCAATCTAAATTCTTCCCATGGAAAAAAAACCTGACCATCAGTCAGAATATTCCACTGTAAAAGTCATATGTTGTTTTAAACATCTGTGTTTTCATTCTCCCACATTTTTAGCAGAAAAAAAATTAGCTGTTTAATATCTAGAAAATTAACTCAGCCATTGATGCTATAACCGAATTGCACCTTTTGTGCTTTGATAGTTTAATTTGCTGTCTCTGGAAGGAACACAGAAGATCTCTGATGGCAGCTTGAAACAGAACACAGTAATGTGTTTGTACTACTATTGCCAATTTTTACAGAGCACATTCAAAAAGAAATGGAGAAGTAATTTTAAATTTAATATACTAGAAATGTAATTAAATTATTATTATTGTACTCTATAGGCAACCATAGAATATCTCTATGAATTGTTAAATGGAATTTTAAAGCAGCAATCATAGTTCCCATGATCTATCTCAGGCAATCAAGGTAGTTTCAGTAATTCATAGCTCTCAAGATTAACCTTTTGTGCTAATTCTAGTCTATAGATACCCATGTTAATCAGGTTCAGAACGCTTCAGAGATTTTGTAATTTTGCTCTGATTACAAAATCAATAGCAATATTGTTTGTCTGTCAAAATTAGAACATAGGTGGTCAATATCAAAGTCAATGACATTTTATAATACAGAAATACTGCAATAAAATATTTTGTCAACAAGTCACTATCTTCATCCGATACACAGCTGTATGTAATTCTCCTTTAGGGTTCAAATTCTCCCAGAAAATGAAACTATACATACCATTCGAATATAACCACACAGACCACAACAAACAGAAGAGTAACCAAATGACAGAATTTAACACCATGTACATTATTTAGCTGAATCTTATTCTAACCTCTGACTAAAACTTGTTTGTCTGATCTGTTATGGACTGGATGGCATGAGATTTGACTACCCCATGCTCTTTTGTAGGTACATAAGGAAACAATAGAAAATTCTATTATGATGACAACCAAGTTTAGTTTGAGGTTATTGCATGCCATTCGTGGAATCTCAAACCAATCTAATTTGTAAAGGGATCTCCGAAGATCACCTCATCCAACCCACGGCTCAAAGTGGGGCCAACTTCAGGTCAAGGTGGGAGTACCTCCAAGAAGAGAGATTTCAGTGTCCCTGGGCAAGCTTTTGCACTGTGAGATCACCCATACACTGAAGAAAAAAAATTTCCTTTCTTGTATTTCTATCCTCGTGTCAGTAGCTTCCAGCACAGAAGCCTGCAGCGTGCAGGTAGTCTATCTGTGTTATTTCTCCACACAGTCAAGTTCTGGATATATTTGGGCTCCCTGTTTTTTCCCTGGCACATTGAACAGCTTTTATCCTACTCAGACACAAATGTAGTCACAGCATTTGGCTGGTGGATGGATGGTACCTGGTAGCTGGGAACAGGCTCAGACCTGTGCTTTACTGGCAGCAAAGCCTGAGTGTTAGAGGCTGGAAACAGCCCACGATTTCATTCCCTACACTGCATTTTTACTTTTGCTTTTACTGGAAAAGACTGCATGCATGCTGATTTGTCGTCAATCAAAAGTATTACAAAAGCTTGTTGGGCCCTTCCACAGGAAATAAGAGCAAAACAAACAACCAATAATCAGAAAACAAACAATACCAAAAAAATTCCTTTTGCATTCTGGCTTTGCTATAGGAACAGTTTGCTTTCAGATGAAGCAAAGTGTTAGCTTTGCATGGTACCTGGCTCTCCTGGTACATAACCAGTCTCCAGCAGATTCCACAGCTTAACTAAATGCCCCAATAACGTAACACTGTTGTACAGGTCAGGGTTACAATTATACCACTTATCGTCCTCAATGGCTGTGCCTGTTACATACCAAACCAATTTGCTTGTGGTGGCAAATCTTGCCCTCAACGTCTGATCGAAGTCAAAGTCTTTGTTAGAGCTACTGATGCACGCCTGAAAGCAGAATTTAGTTCAATGTCTAAAATGGATCTAGAATAGAGTCTACATAATGCCTTAAGTAATTTTAAAGTGGTTGTGTGGTTCTTAGGGGGCTTCCCCTACTCTCTCTTTATTCTTTTTTGTCTTCTGGTACAACAGAGACATTTGTCTACATAATCTTAACATTGAAAAGCTGAACATTTTAAAAGGGAAAGTAAATAGAAGCATTTCTTAGATAATTGTTTTAAGTGTTTCCCTTTGTATGATGAAGTAGTTTAGTAATTTTGTTGGAAGGTCAGAGAGAAAAAAGAAAGAAAAGAAAGAGTAGCAGAAATTGAAAAATATCAACATGGGTTTTTTTTGAAACCACTACTAATTGAATATTGGGGAAAAAAAAGGAAAGGGAAAAAAGGTCTTTTACATACTGGTTTTGATAGAGATTGCAGAACAAAAAGAATAAACTGTCTCCATTATCATGTGATTACTACAACATTTTTGTGCAATTGCATGCAAAGTAGGCATTTCACATTTGCAAATTTCCAGCAGGAGTTACACCTGCAAGCAACCAACTTTGCATACAAAACATTACTGTTACAGATGGAACATGTCCTCTGCATTGGTCTTCCATTTTAATACTTTGAACACGAGTTCCAATCTATTTTGTCAATAGGCAGAAACATTTGGTTAAACACGGGACTCCAATTCTGAGCCCTTTACCCGAGAGTGTCGTGAAGGTGAGGAATGCTGTTTCCTGGAGGCAGGCAGCCCCAGGGAGCAGCTGGAGCCACAGCATGGTGCTGCGGGAGGTCTCGGAGCAGCTCAATCACAGCCCCTCACCATTTCCTACCAAAGCTTGGATAGACACTACTAGAGCTGCAAGGGATGAAAAGAAGCTACGAGCTCATCAGGACTGACCCAGCTCCATCCTTGCTTTTGGACACAGAGGCAAATACTGTGCTATGATCAGAAACCAAGTGAAAGGTGTTTTGGGGTAGGGAAAAGGCACTC
The DNA here is from genome assembly GCA_025769975.1 of Gallinago jamesoni. Lineage (NCBI taxonomy): Eukaryota > Metazoa > Chordata > Aves > Charadriiformes > Scolopacidae > Gallinago > Gallinago jamesoni. The sequence goes on from JAOQGH010000005.1 coordinate 6,874,723, forward strand.
TCTCAGTCTCCAGGTGCAGAAGGCAACTGAGACTTAAAAATTACCTACAGCTAAAACACAAGGAAACAAGCTCTGTTTCTACTTGCCACAGCTTCCTATCACTGAATGAATCACACAGTGTTTGTGTGGAGATTGTCAGGGCTTTTAAGTTGAGGAAAACATCTTTTAAAAGCCACACAGCCACATCACTTGGCATCTTTCATCGTGTAAATAAAATCTTTATGTCAATTGCTTTCAAAACAGGTGTTTATTACAAGTGTTGACATGCCTTTGCACAGCATCATGGGTTTATCTTTTTCTACCATAAATGCCAAAATAAAAGTTATCTTCAATTGCTTACAAAAAGAACTCTTCAGAAACTATTAATTTATGCTTCTTTAGCTGTCACACAAACAAAGACCTCAAACAAGTTCTCCCACAAGAAAAAATACTTAGAACTTTAAAAGTAATAGCAGCTTGTAATTCCAACCAATGAGAAGATCTAGTAATGCAGCTTGGAGTACAAAAATTATAACCTCAAATTACTATTTAATGAAATGAAACTTCTGTATTTTATGATCTTGCAATTGTGTATTCATAAGCTTATGCATTGTATATGCTGTAGTAAGGGAGGATTTCCAAGGAATATCATAACTTTTGAACAAACAAAATTAAGTGGCTTTTATTCTTTGTTTGTTTGTTTTTCATTAATATACTTGCACTGTCTCTCTGAGCAAACCTGAGAGTTGTTATTGGGCAGGAGAGGGGTAAATCTGTACCTTGAACCATGTGATGTGCCTGTGAGCCTAAAGTTCTCAAAGTTTTAGAGAGTATTATGTAGTAGAAATGCTCAAAGCCAAGAAGATCACTTATGAACAAAATAGCATATAAATGGATAGGAAATAGGCAAATTATTTCATTAAACACTTTTTGGAAATATTAGCCTAAGAGTTCAATTTTGGTAGTTAATAGGGTAGAATATAGAGAGAGCTTTTATCAATATCTATTAAGAGAACCGGACACTTTCTAGAAAGCAAATCCATTGCTTCATTTTTCATTTATTCCTGTGTGCTCTCTATATTTACTGTCTCCACACAAAATGCTCTTCAGTAAGATACATGGGCTATATATATTCTTAAAAAAAAATTCATGCCACCAGTCTTCAGATAAACACCTAATTGACTGACAGTTAGTAGGTGTCACCTTCTAATTTAAAAGCCAATTTAAATTTAACCGTCATATTGTTGAAGAAAAGTATTACCTTTCATTCAATAATTACACTTAATTGGCTTGAAGATTTAAATGCTATATTGGCTACAAACACTTCAAGCTGTGCATAATGTCTAAGTCTCCTCAGAAGACTGCAGTTACTGTAGAATTTGAGCCTCCTCCTAGACTTATTATAGAAACAAAAAACAACAGCCTTTTCCTCTCCTTTGCCTTACTAGTTGATGCAAACAAATGGCTGGATCCTCAGGCTGGAGGGGAGGGGAGGGAGAATTCAGCTTATTTCAGTGAAACCCTACCACTTCATGTCTGCCAGAATAGTGAGAGGTTTGACATTTTTAGCTAAATTTTGGTCTCTCAGAGTGGAGACCATATGATAATCTGCACCACATTAAAGAGGCTGCTTTGCAGAAGAGAACCATGAATACACACCAGAAATAGCTAACAAGGAGGTGCTTTAAGGAAGAATCTAGTGATACACATCACATGGTGTTTGGTAGGTCAAACAAAACCAACTGAATATTACAGATATCTTCCAGAATTCAGGTCTTTGATGGTGATGATGGTACATGCATACAAACCAATGATCTCATTCTCCTTTCACACCAAAACATCACTTTCACTGACAGTGCCATCTTTTAGTGTTTAATACTGCATGTTCTCTTCCCAAAAAAGCAGGCTGTCAAGCTGCTGGTCTACATTTACATTAGGAGGCCAAGGAGATCCAGTATTTTACATGAGCTATTCAAAGTTTCCCAGGCCTGAGTTCTCACGTGCTGACAACCCAAATGTTAATATCAACCTGCTGCTGTAAGATGCAACACAGAAAGAGAAAGACCACTAAGGTCAGCTGGGCAGCAAAGTGCCTTCTGGTCCCCATCCACTCTACCCTGGGAACCCTCTGCCAGAACTCTCAGATTTGCCTTTCAAAGAAGCATCCACTCCCTTTGCCTCCAGCCAGGGTAGAGTTTGAGGCCAAAAGGACTATTATTCCTGCTTGGTTTTAGATGAGCTTCAGTAATCAGTTGAGCTAACCACAGCTGTTCTAAGCCTTTGATGTCAGGGGCTATTTGTATTATAACTAATCCTTCGGCTTTGTCCTCTCCTATTCCAAGCCCTGCTTTGAACCGTTTTGCTTGTACTATTTGGGTTCAACAATTTTTCCTTCAAGAGCTCTTTTATGTTATGACTTTCTTCATTTTAGGTTTGGAAAGGACCTTGCAGAATTCAGCCTCCATCATATACACAAACAGAGATTTATTGCTCATAGAATTCTCTACAACCCAGTGATTTTACAGCAATTTTACAAACCTACAGCCTTTTATGGGGTCTGCCCATCACGAGCACCAATTATGTGTCCTATCTAACAGCCAGGCATAGAGGAAACTTGGCAGAGATTTACCAGCAGTCTGCAAAATAACCTACCTCACCAGCCAACAAATACTGCTGCTGTGATTTGTAGCTGCCGGCTTCAATTGGTTTACTCTGAACTATTGAAAGGAATTACACATGAAATTCTGCAAAAATGTCTTCTGCTTCTAGGATACAATACCACAGTTTGTCTTCAGTATGAGATTGAAGAGTATTTACAGAACATGCTAAACTATAGACATCAGGCACCTCAAAACTCTGCTGGCTTCTCCAGGTTTGACAGTACTTCCAAGCATCTCACAGAAACTGAAAGGCCATATAAATCCACTGTTCACAGCTACTTATGACAAAATGTTTGTGACACTCAAAATAAAGATTCACTTTTCTGCTTCACAGAACAGCAAGAAATGAATAAAGAACCCTTCCCTTGGTCTGCAGAGAGTCAGCAGAAGTGATCCACCAACACAAGCCTACTGCTGGTGGAAGTCAGCGTTATCAGACTGATGCCAATGGTAAAGTTCCTTCTACAGTGCAGTCTTGCCAACAAGAATTAGGCAAGGCAGCAGGATGCATCCCTCTTCCAAATCCTTGCTATACAGATGCTTTCATACGATGTGACAAATTCCCTTATACCACAGAAATCTATAGGTGGCCATTCAGACAGTTTCCTTGTTGCCTAGATTTGCTTGAAAAGACTCAAATCTGGCATATTTTTCTATCAAAAAATCGTCCTCAGTGAGCTAGGTGGAATTTGGATCTATAATCATATATGAGAAAAATTGCAGTCTATATCTGCTTACAAATCAAATCAGAAAGTTTCACAGAGTTGAAAAGATTTACTTAGACAATGCACAGTGGTATAGCATTTACCAGTATTTTGAAATTTGGATGCAAATTGATAAACTAAAAAAAAGCCTATCAGTACAGGTTCCCCTGCTACCACCTCACTGCAGTATCCGAGTGTAGGAAGGGCACAAGCCAAATGCAGTGAAACAAACACTACCCAAAATGTCTGCAGCCTGCAATCCTGTGCAGCTCTCCCCTGTGATCACCCAGTGCTCAACACTGCTCCCCTAACAAGGTATTAATCATGCCTTTGGTGACGTGGGGCAGCCTTTCACTCCACTGCGTGGAGAGAGCTGCTGGTGAAGACGTTATAAGTCTTCACCTTTTTTTTTTTTTTTTTTTTTTTTAGGGAATCTGGCTTGTTTGAGCTCTCACTACACCAGGAAACCCCTCAGCTCTTCACGATAGATTTTCTGTTTTGGGCCTTTGCTATTTTCAGGCTTGGCCAAGCTGAGATGCCCAAGTACAGCAAGCATCACCTGATGGAGTTCATCTATTGATCTCTATTACTGTATGGTATGAATAAGCCACACTTAATATAGTTTTCACACAATGTCATTGCAAAGGAAAAAAATGCTCTGGTCTCCTATTTTAGAGTTGGAAGACAAGGCACGAACACTAAGCACCTGACAGCCACAAAGAAAAGTGACTGTATTGGGGTCTACAGACATCTTAGCTGCATAATATCTGATGGAAAAGACTGAGTCCTACATGATATCCAGGGAGAAAAAAAAAAAAAGCCAAAGCAACAACAACAAAAAATCCCCTACCTACTCAAGACTCCACATTTTATTTTTATAGTTTCAGCAATTCGATGAGTTTTGTAGATCACAGCACTCCAGAAGTGAGTTATTTATGCCTGCTGGTAGTGTTAGATTATTAGATTTGGGGTTAGTGCTCAACAACCATTTGAGAATTTCAGATTAACAGCTTTCCAGCTCCTTTGGCCTCTGTTTTCTATAGTGAAGATGAGGAATCAACTTGAAGATAGATTTGCTCAGGATAGAAATGAGATGATAAAAGAAAATAAACACCTATTTTTTGGTCTACGGTAGTGAATTTTATAATTACTCAGCAGTTTTACAACACCCGCTATTTTCAGTGCAACATTTATGTGCACTGAACTCTCTCATTGCCCAGCAAAGATAATGAAGGGGTCCAGGCTACGTACTGAAGGTCACACGAATGATACAACTTAATTCACAATCACTGCCTCCTGCTTTAGGGCTGTTTTATGAAATTCTTATGGTTGGTAGTTAGTAGCTCTCCTGGCAACTCCGAGGTGGAGGGAGATCTGAGGATTAAAAACTGTTCCTGAGCAATGTGAGTCTTACTCAAAAGAATGGATGAAACCTCTGGAAATAAGTGGCTGCAAAAGTCAATACAGACAGATGTTCTACCAAAAATGAAGCATTTTTCATTAAAATAAGAGTGACCACATCAGACCAGAGAGAAAACACTTCAGCCGAAGTTAACAGAACCAGAAAGAGAACAGAACTGCCTGACAGTTACTATCAGTGTGCCAGAGAAGACAAAGAAGGCATTAGTACAAAAGAAAAATGCAGAAGAATGTAGACCAAAAGATAGATACTGCTATAGATGAAAGTAAAATCTGCGCTCTTGAAAAAAATAAATCTTGAGACTAGCAGGAAATCTTCAGAAAAAGATTAAAATCTAACTTTTTATCTCTATGTATATAACATAACCAAGTTGAGAGGGTGTTCTCCACCCAAAAATTTTCAATCGTGGCTTACAACCTCTGTCAGAAGAGGGTCAGCAAATGGAGGTTAATAGGTAAGAAAAATTACTCCGAAGGGCCCATAGGTCTCTTCCTTATAAAAAAAAGAGCAAATGCCCTTTTCTTGCAGTGTGTTGTGACAGAAATAAGAGACAAAACTGAATGTAAAGCAGCCGCCTTGAAGGCTGTGGTTGCACAGGTAATGTAACCACCCCAGTGCTAGAGAGAGCAGGCTTTGCTCCCCTTTTCTTTCTTTCCCATCTTTCTCCCCCAAAATCCATGCTTCCAGCCAAGGGCTTCTGCCTCCCCTTCCATGGGATGCCTCAGGTCAGCAATATTTCAAATAAAACCCACAAAGATTTACTGTAGGACCGGCTGAACGAGTTGGTGAGGAGGATGCTAGATTTCAGAGGGACTGTGGGTAGAAGGAGAAGATGGGTGGAAGGAAGTGCTGCCTCCTCCTTGGGCAGCTGAGCTGGGCTGCCAGATTGGCTCACACAACCAAAGCTGGAGAAGTCAGTCAGCAATTGCCCTTGTTGCATCTGGGAAATTGTAGTTGGTTTTTTGTTCAAGACAGGTTTTTTTGCAGGCTGGAAATGCTGGCAGGAACGACAAGATCAGGAGAAATTAAAAATACTGCTAAGTTTTCATAAAATACTGGGATTCCCACCCCAGCCCCTCAGCCAGAAAAATCAAATTGGTTGCTTGTTAATTAGGAATGTGCTAACAGAGTATACTGTTTAAGATGAACAGAGATTTTTATTAATAAATCTTTCACTGTCAAACGTCATCTTCTTGCTTCCTTTTGTACTGGGAGGGAGAAAGTCTTTTATAGCAGTGGAGGACCACTTTGTGAAAGGCTGGATTCAACACATTTGAAGTTATGCCACTGATTTCATTACAGTTAGATTTCATCTAGAGGCTAAATATCAAACATAGCTCAAATCTTCTGAAAACCTTCTGAGGTAAAAGTAACACAGCTTGTGACTAGAAAGGAGAATTTTCGTACCCCTTCAGAATAGTAATCTTTTCTTAGGTTAATGTTCAGGTGAACAGATATCATTAATTTACTCTTAGAGAGGAAAGAGGGGTAACAGATGAAAACTGGTAATCCCTCTGATTCACTAAACCACAAAGTTAACTAAGGAGTGACGTCAAATAGTGTATCAGCCACTCTAGAGTGGCGTTTCTTTGAGCAGGGTGATGAAATAATTAGCAAATACAGTCCATCAACTGGAGCCATGGAATTGTCAGAGTTGGAAGGGAACTCTTGAGATCATCTAGTCCAACTCCCCTGGTAAAGCAGGAACGCCTAGAGCACATCACTCAGGACTGCATCTAGGCGGGTCTTGAAGATCTGCCCTTGGTGTTTCTTTGAAGTGGTAACTAAGGAACACAGAAGTACCAAGCAAAACCACTTAAATCTTTGGAAGGAAGTCAAATTTTGAAGGAAAGCCTGTTTTCATTTAAGACACTGAAAAAAAATATTGTTCGTCTATATAAAAAAAAGGAGACAATATTGCCAAGAGAAAGGAGTCCTTGCAATGTCTGTACAAAGCTTCACCCATTGAAGTTATCATGGCTGGGAAATGGAATACAGAATACCTCTAGACAGACTGTGAATTGAATTTTGTACAGCTAAAAGATTGTACTGACCTGAAACAAAGCAGAATGCAAAGACATCACTAACCAGATAATCCAACTTTAATTTGTCAAACCTATGTAATTTTAACTTTCTTTCACTTATATTAAAATCAAATTATTAGAAGCTTGGTTTTGATGAGTAACTAGAATATAATTTACTCATGCCTTAAAATAGGTAAAATTTTGCTTTTTCTTTGTGGTAACTCATATGAGAATTTTGTTCCTTTTCTATGAGTCTGAGATTTTGTTTAGAACCCTTAAGAAACACAATTTCATGCTTAAGTCAGTCAGGTCAACATGTTTCATTTAGGTTTCCTCCAAAACCATCAAGCTGTTCCAGTTTCACTTAAAAGGTTTAAGGCCTGAGCCAGTAAGAAAATATGAAACCAGTTAAATTACCCAATTACTTTTTTTTTCCTTTAGTTCAGAGAAACGGACATTCCAAACTTGGTCCAAACTCTGTTTACATGAAAAGGTAAAAGTTTTCATTACAAATTTTCCAGGGATAGAGAGGTCACGTTTGCTCCTCACTTTCATGAGAGCTCTCGCTCTTAGCACTGATGCAGCTGTTTACAAAATCACAGCATTTCCAAAAAATAATTTTGCTTAAAGTATTGTATTTTATTGAAGTGGATATTTAAATGAAGTGGATATATCTTCAATCTCCAAAAAACTTCTGCACCTGCAACAACAATCACAACACTATTTGTGCACCAAGTCAGGCAGGTATCGAAACTGCACGTTGTCCAAATTCCATGTTTTAAAACCATCATCCCCCTCTCTGAAGATCCACGAAACAGACATAACCCACGTTATTGCTACGTTTCCAGTCAGGTGCTCTTCTTCAAAATTAAGGGCTAATATCTAGTTATCTTCCTCTATTTTTCCCTCTCAGCCTTAACATATACATCAATAACTCCTACAAGTAGCTTCTGCTGAAGTCGCGGGGCTGTTTTGCTTGTCCCCTGAGCAGAAAAACAAAATAAACTGCAGTTTTCACTCAGTTCTTCCCAAGGTCTTCAGTGATTTTTATGGGTTCAAGATTTGATTTGTGTAAGGAAGAACTTGTCCTTTTATTAGTCAACATGGCTTCCTTGACAAATTTGTCTAATGTGACCATATTATAAATTTTAACTTGCTGACATCCAACGATTGAGCAGAGGTCAGATCGGAAGCTCAAGGATTAACCAACACTTGTTTCATATTTCATCTCTCAAAACCAATAGAAAATGGCATGCTCTCCTCAGCTGTCTGTCAGTGAAAGAAAGGATGCCTCATAAATAATAAGCAGGATTTTCAGTTAAATAACACTTCTCAGAGATGAAAATCTAAAAAGGAAACTATAAATTCAACAGTTCTAATTTAAAACAAACTCAAGAAAAATAAGAGAAACACCTATCCTTTCAGTGATCTGTATTTACATGGTAGTTAAATTTTAAATAAATTAATTGCTCAAAAACAGGCAAGAAGAAAGCGTGTGGGAGAACAAAAAGTTACCATAGGTTGATTACTAGTTTATTTATATTGCAACCACAAGTAAAGATGTAGTTCTCAAACTGAAGAATTAAATTAAGTAATATTCTTTCCCATGCCCGCTCACTCACAAAACGTAGCTTGTCACAATTATGTCTCAGTCATTCAGGAAGATTTTGAAAACTCTAAGCCCCTTTGATGTCAAAGGGGCTTATCTCCTGCTGCACTCCTTCAAAGGGGTTGACTCCATGCTAAAAATGCCAGCATGGCACAATTAATATGGATAAAGTCAAGAGAGTCTGCCCACAGACACAGATGGAAGATGAAGGTACAGACAGAAGGAGGAGTTCTCATTTTGCTTACCTCTCTCTGTAAGAGACACATTCTCTTTCATTTGCACCAGAGTTAGTTTTCTTTCTTCGCTAAGGTCATTCTCCAAAGTTCAGCAACAGCTCCCTGCATTTCATACATCAAGATACCATCATGGTGTATCTTCCCAAGAAGCACTATCTCTAGATCGCCTCAAAATCACAAAAAGCTCTGGGGTAGTTCAGAGGAACTACCAGTTGTACCACCAAGTATGTCTTCACTTGGGTTGTAGGTGATCTGCTTTCACCTGACTCATCACTTGGCTTGAGTTATGTCTCAAGCAAAATTCATAGGTTACAGCAGGACAAACCCCTTTTTCTAAGTAGAGTAACATTCTGTAAAAAGCTGCAAAGCAACTGATATTGTTTAGCCTGAAGAATCATCTTCCTTTTTTGATGTACTGATCAGTACCTTGGGATAGAGAAATCCTTCAGTTCTTGCTTGAGTACTGATGTGGTTGCTATCCTTCCTGTCTCTACCTGAAATGTTCTCTGATTCCATTAAAAATTAAAGCTTTGTTCTCCCTGCAACCACACTCGTCTAGAAACCGTATCTTATCTTGAAATTGTACTTCTACAGCACATCCTGTAGATTTTTTTTTTTCTTTAAATATCTCCTATCTTTATAAACCAGCAAATGATGAGTTCTTCATTGCATCCATCTGGTAGCTAAATCAAAATGCTTTCGTTCCTTTCCAAGTTTTTGATGAAATAAATGTTGCTTGCCTAAACCACTTTGTTACTATATGAGGAACACATTGTTTCTTCCAGATTAAACTGATTTCAAGCAATTTCTGCTCTTTGTATGAAAATGAACTGTGCAATTACTGCAATTATCTCAGTCAGTATAGGAGAGGTAAATAATATCCTATTGTCAGGTCCATCTTTCTGCCCAACTGTCTGCTCCAGTTTATTCAGGGATATTTCTCTCCACAGTAGGGTGCTTTTATTGTTTTGATTTTCTTTGTTGTGTTTTCCCCCAATGAGCATTTTAACCTTTATCATTTTTCCTAATTATGTTCAGGTTGCAATTAGGTAATTATATACAGTGCAGCCATTTAAAAATAATTGAATTTACAGTTATTCTCGTATTTCTCTGCCGCTTTTAGAATGTTTTCACAACGTGTTCTCATTAATATAGTGATACCCCATTTTACATGCAAGAAGCTGTGGTAGAACCATTATGAAATTAATTTGTTTGATCAAAATTCAGTCTGATTCCATAGACATCAAGGTAACGCAAGCTCTAGAAGACAAAGGGCTTGGCTGGAATCAGAGATAGCCTAGAGAGAAGAGGACAAACTGAACTGTAGGAGAGCAGGGGAAAGGGGAGAAAGGGGTTAAACGTTGTTACAACTGAACTTAGATAATATCTTGATGAATGAAGCCATAAAGTTTCTTGTAAATAGAGAGTTACTATTCTGCATGATAAAACTGGGGAGCAGAAAGGCTGATAATGGGATTCCAGCTCTCAGGCACCACTGCTTTTCCTAAGCCATTCAAAGAGGATCCAGGTACCTTGTCAGCTCTCAGCACACCAACAGCCTCAAATCTCATCTAATACATCCCTTATTCGTGCAAGTGCCTTCTCACATGCACAGAGCACTCAGAGTGGTGCAAGGAGCTCATCTTTACTATTGCCATCGTGCCTTTGTGCCTCTGGGCTTGCACCAGGTACCAGTGACAGGAGCAGGTATCTTCTACGACCTTCTGGGCTCTTATCTACAGAGGACAGATAGAAGCAGACGCAAAAACCTGCGGAGCAGAATCAGAAAGGCAAGACCTCAGCAGATAACTTTACAGAGTTCCTGCAAAATCCTACCTGTTTCTCAAAAGACTGGAACTGCCATTGATCAATCTCAATATTTCTAAGAAGTGCTTAGATTTGCTGTTACAGCTGTGATACAGCCATCAAACTCCAGAAACAGAGCTCTGAACACCTTATTGCAATAGTATATGTCCTTCTGCACTAGCTTTCATATTTTAAACATTGCATTCTATGGCATTCTATTGGAAAAAGACAGAAAAGATCAAGTATAAACCAGAATAAACCCTTTTTCATCTTTTCATGATTCTGCTATTGCATTTTTTAAAACATAACCATTCTGCTTTCAATTGTCAACAAACAATATCAACACCAAAAATTAGAGGACCAAAATTACAGTCATCAATTAATTAGATCATCTTGTGTCTTCTACAGGTGAAAATATGCAATAACAAGTACAATGATGATGTGAATCGCATTTATTGATTTTTACCAAGATGCTGTGGATCTACACAGGTTTAAATATAAGCACAAAACACAGTCATTTCCATTTGCACACAAGTCTTATGAACTAAGTGTACTGGGAAATGATATTTCCAAAAGTTGTTTGAAAATAGTGAGGATTTTATTGTATACTTTATCCTTATTCTAAATTCTTATAACAAATGGCTATGTATTAAAATAAGCATTAAAAATCTATTCTGAGCATTTACAGTATCTTATTATTACACTAACAGAGCATCTTACAGCCTTCGTTGTATTTTTTCCCCATTAGGACTTCTAAGAATACTTTTATCCACCACTTCATGGATGAAGGAATACACGGTCCTACAGCACCATGCTGGGACACACCTCAGCTAAGATTCCAGACACGGGCTGGCTGTTCTCTGAGCACTTTGCTTTGATTCAGGTCATATGAGATGTTCATAATACAGTCCTGAAATGACTACATTGCTCCAAAATCTGAATTAGTTTATTTAGAGCTAGCCTGGACTTAGACCTAGAGAGTTCAGATAATTCAAGATAAGAGAAGAATTACATAGAAGAGGAATATCCCGGGGATGTCCTGAGCTGACTTTTTTCCTCTTCTGTTTGCATAAACAAAAAAAAAAAAAATTAGATTTAATATAGAAAATAATAAACACCTTATGTTCACCTTAAGTGCCAAATTACAACTAATGGAAAGTTTCCAAATAAAAACAAGCCTGTCTTTTTCCAAAGCATCACAGGGCATTCAGCTGAACTGTCATGTTCTCATTCTCACATCTGATTACTGCTCTGTCTGTTTCCTTTCTTCTCTGATCTGAGATTGCTCACTTGAATAAAGTTTTGATGTGTATTTTAGAAAAGATAGTAAAGATTTTATAAGACTTAATACTTCAACTCAATACAGTACCTAGTAACTAGGTATTTATTCATACTCCTTTGTTCTCAGGTAATGCTGAGAAGAAAAGCTTGGAGGGGATTCTTGTAAAAGCTCATCCAGAGTTTACAATGAGTTTCAACAAGCAAAGATGAATCTTTGTATTTACTCTGCTCTTGACACTTGTCTATTAGCATATAGCAGGAATTGCCAGTAACCTAAATGTGAATAGACTACGAGACACATACCCGGCTTCGACTCTTCACTGTACGCAAGTTATCTACCCCTTAGATAGGGACGTGACATCCTTCAACTAAGTTAAATAAATGATTGAGTCATTCTGCCTGCACAAACCAGGGACATTGTTTAAACTTCACATAAAATATGCAGCACTCTTCAGCTGCTGATCTTTTCATAGTTCCTTTGAAATAATGTCGCATTTAGTTCAAAAGAAAAAAAAATCAGGATAAATAAAATATTTATTTGGCTTCCTACACAAGCTAAAGCAAACCTGAGCAAGAGGTGTTAGATGGCAGCAGGTGAAGGCTCAAAGAAAGAGGGAGGTTTGGCAGCCAGAGCAACTCACTTTTCAAAGAGCGAGGCGGATGAGGGGAAAGAGAAGTTGAATAGAAAAAGATGGTGTACAAGAAGTGGTAAATGCATTAAACAGTACAAAATCCTGATCAAAACTAATGTGACAGCAGAAATCATGATGCATTAAGACCAAGAAACACACACTACAAGAAAGGTGTATCTCAGAGATGCTAGATCCAGTGGCCAGGAGAACACCTTAAACCTTGGAGGGCTGGAAACAAAGTGTGTCAGCACTGGTGAGCCCACAGCCTGTCAAAGGGGGGCCATGCCACCACACCGAGATGCATCTGTATTCGTGTGTGTGTGTGTGTGTGTGTGTGCGTGTGTGTGTGTGAGTGTGAATCTGCCTGCAAACACTGGACACCCCTGTGCTCCCTGACGCAGGGCTTTGCACAAGGCATTTTTCCTACATACACACGGGTTAATTAGAGTCCTGCAACAGCACATGTGCCCACTCACAGACGTTAGGAAAGAGTTACAGAATTTCCTCACAACTCCACATATTTACATGACAATTCCTAAAATTTATAACTAGAACAAAGGGACAAATTATACTTTTTCTAGTGCAGTCCATAGAAGAGTTTTATTAGAAGTGCAGGAACTTGTTGGTATGTGTTTTGTTCAGTTTTTGCAGAATAAGTTTCACCTCAGCAGAGTGCCTCAGGCACTGAGACAATATGTGAAACATCAGAGAAACAGTGTCCAGCAAGATTATAGGAAGTGATTCTGTTTTGACATATGCATTCATCTGTTCTCCATCAGAAAGGTATTATTTAAGCACCATTGCCATATTTATCTCAGCATGACACAAGAAATAAAATGGCTGGAAAACTAATTGGCTGTGTTCTTTAGATCAATCAATTCTTTCAGTATCAACATCTGCTAGTTTGTTTATTAGTCAACATCACAGTCAGCAACAGTCCTTCCATCAGACACAAAATGTGACCAGCATTTCATCTGCTCCGGGTGAGATTCAACCACATCAAAAAAAAGCATTGTAACACTATGAAACGTTAAGTTCCATGAAAATCCCACTTGGGAGGTTTAGGTGCTTACTATCTTTATGGTGGCTCTGCATACTAGATGGACATTTGCCAGGAGTCAGGGGTTTAAATCGGATCTGGCTTCTTTCTGGGATTTTATTGTCATATTTCTTAACACAGCTCAGATGATAATACTCTGCACACGCATGTAAAAATGATACACACATCTGTGCAAAGATAACACAGGCCATGCTGCCTTGTTCTAAAGTGAGAAATATGCTTAGAAGTATTTGTACTACTACAGTTTTGCATAGTTTTGCCAGCAGCGATTAAGGATTTTTTTCCAATGCAATCTTTTTTATAATTTAATCTCAGACACATACAGGTAAAAATAGTTCCCTTTGCAATAGAAAAACAAATAATCAACACATTAATCATTTTAATCATAATAAGAGACTCCACAGATCAAATCTGTAAGGATCCCATCCAAATGAAGAGGTACAAAATATTACAGTCATCTAATTGCTCCTGCTCAAGAAAAAAGAAAAGCTAGAAAAAAAAATCCCCCAAACAGCCTGCCTCAATAATGCCGAGTCAGAGTTTACAGCGAAACACTGAGAGCAGCAAGCACAATTGTGGAACTTACATAGAGAAAACAACAATATACACGAAAAGGCGATTTATTGCAACTGCATCTTGAACAAAAAGTTATTTGCTGTTTAAATCTAACCCCCAAAGGATTGTGTTTTTATGTATTATGGTGTTTTGAAGCACCATTCCCAATGCTTAGAAGTTGTTATATCTTTGTTACTCAAATTGGAAGTTTTGATGCACAATAAACACTGAAACTGCTTGCACAAAGCAAGCAGTTTGTGAGAAACTCGAGTTTAACACTGACAGATGAAGGTTCCCGATGTTATATATATACACACATGCTTCAGTTATTGTTTTCCATATTCTACCCCAGCGGTTTCCAAACTGACATTAGCAGCAAAACAAAGTCTGAACTAAGCTCCTGAGCTATTAGTTTCAACAAGAGTGTTGCCACTAAAGAATGAAATGCTGCTTTTCTCACTAGAAATAAATGCTACATGTAACAACAGTCATAATTAATACAAAATATTCAGTTATGTAAATATAGCTAATTGTCTTAATTGTCTCTGCACCAATTACGGTTTCTGTATTTGTATCAATTAAGAGTACTTTTCATGCAGTAATTGCTGCTCTGGATCACTGCATTGTATACCTATAACAGACAAAAACTGGTTTGATACAAGACATAAGTTTTATAGTCTGACTGCTTGACCTTACTCTCAGAATTAATTTCCTTTGTAAATAATCTGGTGGAAAAAAGTTTTGCTACATGAAGATGGCAAAATTAACTATGTAAATTTTGTTCTGTGAAACTCTTATTTCAGCCTTTAGATTGGACATCTGTAACATTTTATTCTTCCCTTCCACAGTTTCAAGCTTCCACAAATTTTTAAAATGTTACTGAAAAACCTAGAAGAACAAAAAATTGGGAAATACTGAGGGATACTATTAGTACACACAGAGCCACATGAAGCCAGGAAAACTTTCTGCAGCTATTCTGGTTGAGTTCTGTGATTTTTGGACTGTACTCACCTTCATCTTACTAAATCATTCTGTGAAATTAGCTATCCTAAGGAAATCTAGAAAATGAAATCAAAAGGACAACTAACGCTTTGTAATGGAGTTCAGGGAAAGGGAACAGGCATGCTGGGCTTGACAGGGAGCTGATTCTGAAGTCAGAAGAGCTAGAAGAGGTGCAATCTAGGATGTTTTCCCAATTGAAAGAGTCATGCAGCCAATGAGGACAAATAAGCCTCCAAGCTGGGAGATGCATAAAGTAGAAAAAAAACCATATGTATCTCCATCACATCTGTGAAAATGAGATTAAAGACAGAAGTGAAAAGGGAGAGTCAGATTTTGAGGTGCAGTATATGCATATAGCTCTACTGAAGTCACCAGCCAGTTTATTCATTTTACATTTTCATATGCCTGTAACTGAAACTCACAAAATTTAGTGTAGGTGGGACACAAGAACTAAAATTTTTTGTGTTACTGTAGTTTCCCTTGGGGACCCAAGCCCAGAAATCACAGCATTGAAAACTGGTAGAAAACCACACCTGCTTGATTACAGATTCAAATGTGTTGCTTTAGACACAGTTATACACATGCTACAGATGAAAACTAATTTATGCACAGCATCCAGGATTTCTTTGATATACAAGAGTGGAAACTATGTGTTGTATAAACAAAATGCAGACTAAAGAGTCTGCACCTGGGTTTTAGTCTTGTTTAGGGAAGAGTTAAGACTAAAGTACCTAAAAATTAAATATCCATACCAATACAGCATTTAAATAAATCCAGTATCAAACCAATGTATGCAATCTCAGTTCTTACACAAACTGTTTTGAAATGAATAAACAGAATAAGAGAACGAAAAATCCTCCCTTATTCACTAAAGACTTTTAGTGCTTCATTAGTTTTGTTGCTATAATCCACTTCTGATTAGCTGGGTTGTTAAACAGCCATTGTCAAGTGCAGCTAAAGTGCTCGAATTTCTTTTCAAACTACAGCAGTGTCATTTGAATGTAGTTAGCAACCTCTCATCAGGTGTTAAGGCCATGCCTGCAGAGTATAAATTAACTGTGATTTCTTTAGCACTCCCTTTTTAAACTATGTTTTAGACATAACACTGTAAAAAAAAAATAATAATCTGGTAACATTTCATGTTGCTTCGCAAAGCCACCTGGTCAGGTCAGGAGGACGGTGTAGGCCCAGGTGGGTAACAGGGGAGTAAGAAACAAGAAAGGGGAGGGGAGGGAAGGCGACAAGTTCTGACCCAGCTGATGACCTGATGGAGCAAGCAGTAATGAAGCATTTACATGCAAAGCTCCAGATCCCCAAATTTAAATTCCATGAGCCTCCTCCAGGCTTAATTTCTCCTGGTGGGACAGAAACCTTCAGCAACCACAACAGAAACTGCTAATACTAGAAGCCAGCTCTGTTAACCTTGAAGAGGTATCAGCTCGTAGTTTACCTTTTAATTTATTCTTCTTGAATGTCTCAACTCCTCCGGAGTTCTTGCTCTCTCACCAAGAGCTGCGACTTTGAACAGCTAAAACCTCACATTCTAGACATGTTCCTTTTGTCAAATAAATCAGATTTTTGTAAAATACTGAAAATTTGCAACTTAATCCTAAACCATGAGAACGAACAAAATCTTTCCTTGACTTCATTGAGGTTTTCCTCTATCAGGAAAGAGATAGAAGAAGAGAGAGAAAATGTGGAATATATTTGGCTGATATTTCCAGCATCCAGCACACTCAGTCCACGGAAGGTTTGGAAGACAAACCTCATCACTGAACTGCAGTTCGGTGAATTGCCAGGTCAAAGATGACAGGGGTTATGATGGGAAAGGGAGCTTAGCAGGTAATGTCTCTATTAGAAAGAGTCTTCCAAGTTCATAACTAGACTGTGTGTTAATCCTTAGGAAATGAGTTAAAGCCTATCTGTTCTGCTGTCTCTGAAAAAGCTGGCACTGGAGGGAGTCAGCATCAGCTGAACCAGACTCCAGGAATTAAACAAAGGGTCTGGGTTTATCCAGTCATTGCACTTTAGCATGGAAGATATTTTAAGGCTTTGAAAGAGAGACCATCCTTTCGTATTATGTGTGTCCAACTATGAAAATTCAAAGGGACTGTTCCAACCTGGTGCTGTTGGAATACAAATAATTTTGGGAAATTCAATTTAGTTTTTAAAAAACTGTCAGTATGATTTAAAGGGTAGATGCAAAACTTCTGTACATTGATAAAAAAGGCCATACTCAATAACTTAACATTCTAATACCAGAAAGTTAAAAATGGAACTTCTTTTTTTTTAAAAAAAAAAAAATAGACCAGTCTGATATACATCATTCAAAGCAATGACGAAATGCTCATCCTCCACAGAGTAACAGGATCAGCCCCATGGTGATGCTAAAAGGGCAATTTTGGCAACTAATCTGATGATCTACCTGCTACACCAAGTACTCTTTTTTTTTTTTGCCATTGATCTTGGTATCACATTAACAACTGAACATTTAAAATCTTTGGAAAACTCCAAGAATCTTTTATAAAAATCTGTAAGAAAAATAGTACAAAGTTCACAAGGTAAGGTTTTCTATGGCTTTTGATCTATTTTTAACCACAGAAAGATCCTCCTCATCCTCCTCCATCTTTTATTTCAGACACAGGGCTTTATGTGAGAATCTACCAAAGAATTTATGGAAAATTCCATAGAGAAAATTAAAAAAAAGTCTTCTCTAAGAAGAAAGAAATGGTAACCATCATTTCCTCAGCTGTAAGAGATCTGCAGAATTATGTGATCATGAACACTCACCCATGTAATGACCAAGTGTCTGCTCAGCTAGTCTTTGGGGTATGAAATCGTTCCAAGTAGGCTCTTATTATAGTAAAGTATAATATATTTAAAGCTATGCCTGGTTTTAAAGTATGCAATTACTTATATTATAAACTCTAAGCAGAAGTATTTTTAGTATTCAAGTGATTTTAAGAAATCAAAAGCAACTACTACAATGGGTGGGTGGTAATAAAAAAAAATTTGCTTTCCTGGGTTTTTTTTCTTTAAATCAAGGCTGACATTCTGAACACACTATTAACAAGTAAGAAATCTATGTCAACTCTAAAGATGCTAATGGAAGTCTACAATGTCCTTTAATAATTTAAATTACATTCATATAATGTCATTTTAACCAGATTTTAATTGAAAGACTCCTGATCTGTCCATCTGGCTGCACTGTTTTATACTTGTCTCTTTCAAAATCTGTCTCTATGTCTCAAAATCATGAGAATGATTTCCCAAATAAAAGTGACTGAGAACAATTAATCAAATTGCATCCACCCCTACAGGCAACAGATGCCACAGGATTTTGTAAGTTGAGCTTTCTGCCCATCTCTGAATTGGACAATATTTTTAAGATGATGATTATTTAAGGGCTGATTTTACAAGATGCAGTCATCAGTGTTAATATATGCAGTTACAAAAGACAGGTGATAGCATCAGCAAGTTTTTGGGTAAAACAATTTCTTTAGGAGCGGCAACCTGGAATCTATTACACAAAAAGTCTCACAATTAGGCTTGGAGATATATAACACTAGCTTTAATATAAAAGGAAAAATTTAAACTGAAAACTCATACATTATCTCTACTATTTTTTTTTCTTTTTCAGTGGAGGCTTCATTTTGGAACCAGTATAGTATAACTGAAAAACAAAAGCAGTATGAAACATTTCATGACAGAGACATGCTACAAACATGGCAGGCTTTTATTCTTCTGATATTATTTCTTTAATTACCTCTAAAGAAAATGCACGTGTGCTTAAAAGTCTCTACTGGTGCGAAAAAAAGGTAGACAGAAGCTTTGTATATATGAAGAAAACACAGTAAGTGGTTGATTCGATGGGGAGGAAGGTTTTAATTCTTAATTTAGAGTAAATGAATGAACAGATAACAGAAACAACTAGGGACAAGTTTACAATGTCTTTAACAGTTTCTTGGACAACATTTTTTTTAGTTGTTTTTTAACCGATCTGTAGATCTGTCCATCTTAGAGTACAGGGTAGATAAGCACATTGTTTGGGCAAGGGCTAGCATGTATTTATGAGGCAAAAGTGATGTGCCAGCAAAAGATGTGACTGGGAAAAACAAGCACATAGTTTCATGTTGTGTTAAGAGATCATAGGTACCATTCCATGTCATTTATCACACGCAACGGCACACCTGATCAGAGCACAACCTGTACATCTTCAAGCTTGGCTGATTTCAATACAGTCTTGCTAGAAAGAAAAAAATGAAAGATTTTCATTTTCTTATTGAAAATTTCTCCAGAACTTTCATATACATATGCTCAAGGCAGTGTCAATTAAACACTTCATATATAAACCTGCCAGTTATTCTGTCTTGCAACAGAAGTTTATTTATGGAACGCTTTGGTTTCATAATGTGTTCAAATTGCATGGGACATGCTTTCAGAATCACTTGTGCATAATCTAAAGCTTTAGAAATGAAAATATTGCCACATCGTGTTTTACTTAGTACTGAAAATCCCATGATCCCATTTTCACTGTCACCATAGCAGGATAAAAGAATTCTTATTGTGAAACATTATTTCCTGAGGAACCCATTAAAGTGCAAGACTCAGTATTTCATCAAACAAGTTCTGTGTTCATCTCCCCAGAGTGGATCACGACTTCTCTGTGTCACTTTGAGTTTCAGGAAACAGTATTTGCATGGAAAATGTTCATAAAGTCTCTTTTCAGCATTCCCTGACTAATGGTAACATTAAGACTGAGGCACAATCAATGCTATTTGAGCACAATTTACTAATTGCAGACAAGTAACAAAAATGAACAAAGGGAGACAGAGTATTGCTGAAGATTTAGAGTAGATTTAGGTCTTTGTTAGAATATTGGATAGTTTAGAGTGAGTTTGGAAAATTAGTCTAAGGAATCAAAGCAAATATTTAACCAAAAAAATCTGAAGCTGCTTACAGTGTTGTATACGATATAATTTTCTGAATAGGTACACTCAGGGCGAGCTTCAAAATCAGGTGCCTAATTAAAGGTAGATGGCCACTGACCATATTAAGATACTGAGTGCAGTGTTAGGCATCTCCATGTTTCAACTAGGATTCTCAACATTACATTAAGAGGGACTACTAATTCTTGAAAATTTAGTTGAGATTCATGGAGTTGGGGAACAGGATGAGAAGAGGACCAATATGCAAAATCTTTCAACTTTAACATCTCTAAAACATGTCTATGGTAGGCGCACAGGGAAGGTTACACACAGAAAGTGATGGTGCTCCAGCAGTTGCCTGTGTGTCCATCAGTTTGGCCACAGTTACTGAGCACACATTTCAAGTCCATTCTAGATTCAAAGCTTTGATTTTACTTTGAATTTTACTTTGCAGTTGGGGCAGGTCTATTAGACCTGTATTGGGGGTATCCAAGAACATGTAGCTCTAAAAATACAGTTTCAACTGCTTGCAAAGTCTGCTAAAAATGCATTAAATCCTAAAAATGTTTTGGAGAATAGATAAAATAGCACACTAGGATTTACTGGTTTCCTTGGGAGGTGTGAAAAAAAAAAAAAAAGATGTTTATTGAAATCATGTGACTAAACATGGAGATTTAAAATAAAAAAGGCAACTTTTCTACGTTAGTGCGACTTATTGAAGCCTACTTATTGGTCTACACTGCAAGCACAAAGCAGAAAACAACAAAAATCTAACAAGACTTGCAGAGATGTGTGATTATCTATTCATGTCCATGCAACCAACTTTAGGTGTACAGAGATTGGTTCATTCACTTCACTTTGACCACTTAAGTGAGAGGCATATAATAAAAGGGAAGACACTCTATAGTCAATAGAGGAAAAAACGTTTATAAAGGGTGATTTGTCCAGGTTCTTTTAGGTTCTTTCATACCTGTCTCTTCATATACCAAAGAACCGACAACTAGTGTAAGGAAGACAGATAACTTACAAGAATATGAAGTTTACTTCATATCACTTCAGAGTCTGTCTATGGGAAGACTATATCTGGGATGTAGAAAACTCAGATAATAACAAAATGTTACAGCATTGTAGATTGTGTACACATTTAACTGTTGAAGAGTAAGGAATTATACTTTTTCCATTAAACTGCATTTCTAAACAAAATACAAACTACTAGTAACTGAGTCTCCAATTTCTTTTATGCCCTGCTTTCCCCTTCAGCCAGCATCCAGACAAAATGCTTACTGCCAGGACAGCATAGACACCACTCTTGATTGTGGCAAAAGAAAAAAAAAAAAGACTTCAGTAATCTGACAGAAGTTATATTCCTTAAGGTCTCCAGTGTTTGCATATTCATGTTGATTACTGGCAACTCCAACTGAACAATGGATCATCGTAGTTCAAGGAGAGAAAGTGTCCAAATTTTTCCACTTTCAGACAGGGAATTCTTTACTAGAAGAAACCTGCTACAGTTGCATAGTTGAAACTAGGATCCTCTATTCACCCACCATAATGTTTCAATTGTCACATCACATCCCTTCTTAACAGCATGAGTTGAAACTTCTTTTTTTTTCCCACTTATAACCTATCTATGCTTCAGAATATTTGTGCCCATCAGCTACCTGATTTGACCTACAATCAAAGCAGCAAGAAGCACAAGTAATATATATTTGTGGGCAATTAAACGACAGATGCCAACATAGTGGCACAAAAACTAATTTTAAAAGTTGCAAGGCATTCGTTACAGGAACACTTGTAACCTAGTTAATGAAATATACATTAATTCAGAAAATACAAACTTTTCACTAAAAGCTGAAAAAGATAATAACCAGAACTCCAAAAATGTACTGTTCAACTAAGAAGCCAATATAGTTTTGGCTTAACAGTTTCTTTTTGTATTTCTGTTGTCTGATGAAAACAGTTATGGACAGAACAAATGTTTCAACTAGACCTTTTAATGTTAAAATACAGGAAGGTGGTCACCACTTCAGAAGTCCTGCTTCTTTTTCCAGTACCACTGATATGTCTTAAAATGTACTGA
This sequence comes from Gallinago jamesoni, assembly GCA_025769975.1. Taxonomy (NCBI): domain Eukaryota; kingdom Metazoa; phylum Chordata; class Aves; order Charadriiformes; family Scolopacidae; genus Gallinago; species Gallinago jamesoni. The sequence continues at coordinate 6,896,699 of JAOQGH010000005.1, forward strand.
TTATGTTAAATACACAAACCAAACTTCACCCACACAGGTGAAGATATTCCCCAGCAGCACATTTAATGCACTCCAACCGCTGAAAGATGTCCAGGGCTAGTCTAAAGTAAGCCCTCCAAAATGTTTTTGGTCACGTCCCCAGCACTCACAGGCTCACTCCCCTTTGGGGTATAGATGTGATTTGGTTCTACTGCTGTGCACTGCTGACTAACGTAGACATACCTCTGATGTTTGGATCAAGACCCCAAATGCAAGGCTGTTGCTTTTTTTTTCTTTTGGAACATTTGTCTATTCACTGCATAGTAGGTTTTAAAGAGTAAAGGAAAATAATTCACATAGCTAGAATGAGAATGTGACAAACGCAACAAGTTTAGTTCTTGAAATTCTCATTTCATTCATTCTTCATCAGTTTACAAGAACAAGGCTTTTCAGGACAAACCCACTTACACAGCTTTAAAACCACACCAGCTATGATCACATGCATTATTTACTGCCTCTTATCTTTTACTAATGCAACTTCTTTTAAAAGATTATGTAAGCTTCACATTTGTGCCTGTGGAGTTTGAAACATACTGCAAAAATATTGCAATTAGCAGTAAATACGTAAGATCAAAATTGTGCATGCACAAAGAAAATGATGTGATTGAGAAACCTTTTAGTGTTTATTTACTTACTGGACAGATATAAAAGATATAAGTTGAGCCAGACTATTGAATCATGAAATTCTATAGAAAAAAAGTTGATAAAAATATGCAAAAGCAGAGGAAAGTTTAGTCAGCGCTCTCACAGAGATTTTTTTTCCTGAGGATGTTAGTAACATGCTCTGTTCAAAGCATAAATGCTCAGACTGTATAAACACCATAAATCAAAATATTTCAATTGTCGGTGATTTTTCCCAATAGGGTGGTAAAGATGAGGTGAATGGTCACTAATCTAAGAGTTTGAAACCAATAATTCAAAAAACTTTCCTACATATACTTTATTGCAAATCAAATGTTATTGCTTTTAGCAGAGTATCTATAGTGTGCTTTTTGTCCTCCCAAACTACATAACATCTAAAATTTAACTTCTTTCAGATTATAACCAGCATAAAAAAATACTGAAAAATCTTTGGTTTGGCTATGAGCATATATCACAAGCTGAATGAAAGGAGTTCTAGAGAACATTAGGTGATAATCAAGTTTTCAAATGAGATTTTAAATCCTCATATATAATTCCATTTCTGTGATCCAAGCCTCTACAGAATTTTATAGGGCTCAAAATGTTTCTCTCAGAACCCGTTTAGTTGGCAGAAGAGCTTGTTGGGTTTATTTCAACTACATGCTATGGCTCTGAGCACCAAAATGTCATAAGAACACAATTGCTGAAGTCAGAGGTAATAGCACCAATAGATGATCTATCCTGCTACTTGAGAAATGCAACTTGACATTTTCCACAAACCTAAACTCAAAATAACTGCAACAGGGGCACCCTACTATCAGCATATGTGTGTTCCTAATGCTTACTACACTAAGACACATTTACTGCATAATCAAAGTTTCCTCATGGGGACTGTAACTTAGCCTTATTATTTCCACATGAGCAAAGACTGGTTTCTTTTTTAAATAGGTAAAAGTTCATCTGCTAGTGCAAGCTGAATCACTAGGGACCTGATTTCTATGTGGAAAGCCAAAAAAAACCCCTTCACTTTCCCCACCAGCTTCTCCTTTTTGGTGAGAGCAAGGTCCAGCATGGCACTTCTCTGCTCTGGCTCCTCCGTCACTTGGAGGAGGAAGCTATCATCAACACATTCCAAGAACCTCTTCGATTGCTTATGGCCTGCTGTATAATTCTTGCAGGGGGAGCCGGGTGCCGGTCCATGCAGCTTCCTGGGGCAGACTAGGTGACCATGCAGGCTTAGAAGCACCGGGGAGGAGGAGGGCTCTGCCTCCCCTGTGTCAGCGGCTCAGCTGGTGTCACCAAGTCCAGCATCACAAATTACAGGGGATCTGTGCACTGCTTGAGGACACTGTTCTGGTGTTTCAGCACTAAAGCTGTATTCAACCCCAGACGTTAGTGATTTTTAAAGAAACATCATTTATTTGAGCTATCTGTAGCCTGCAATGTTCCTGCTGCTGCCTTGATGAGTTTTCACTATAAAGAGATTTTGCTAATCCAATTGCAGTCTGCAATACATTCATATACCAGACTGTACATCATAGGTAACAGCGAAGTTATAGATGTAATATGGAGTGAACAGTTACCCAGTGCCACTGTCTGGCAAGAGTTACCATAAAATGCTCACCGAGCGATCTAAAAATGTTAACTCACATTGAGGGCTCACTCCAGACCCCACAGCTTTCTGCAGTCACAGAGATTGACCACATGATGCTTTTAAACTCTGGAAGGGACAGTGTGCTTGAGCACCAGGTCACACTAGTGACAACAGGCATTGAGGTTACAGGACTGACACAGCCAAAAGGATGGGGGTGAAAGTCTCCAGCTGGGGAATGTCTCATACTGAACAGAAGGGAATCAGCAGCCCATTGCTTGTGTGCCATTAGCCCTTCTAAACTCGTTTGCCCGGTGTGTTGCTCTCCAGATAGTGTGCCTACATCACACCTGGGACAGGACTCATTCTTTACATGCTCCTGCCACCTCTCCCAGCGTAATGAGGGATTACCAAACCAGGATTTTGCTGAACTGGATGAAGTCAAAGCTTCTTAAACTGGAAGAGAAAGAAATACACAAGTCTGTAACTCTTTCCCTTTCCTGGTTTTTTTTTGGTGTTCCTTTTCAAAATACAGACATTTTTCTGACAGGATGGTTGCAGGTACAAGTGTTGCCTCAGTGCCTGAGGCTAATATTGCATTTCTGATGAACTATGATCAGGCATTCAGTGCTCTTCATCCAGGCTAACAGCGTCATTTTCATCCAGCAGTAAAGTTTTATCTGCCTTGTGCAGGACTCTAAACACTGTCTCTTCATAACTGACCATTTACCCTGAAATTACTTCTCTTAACAATCTCCAAGGGTCTGTCAAGGGACTTATAAACCACAATAAACACACAACTTCTGTCTATTCAAGCTGGGCAAGTACAAGTTTCACCATTGCACATTTGAGTCTGTTACTTTTGCCCCAATGACCTTAGAAAGCAGAACAGCTCAAATGCTTTTTTCTTTTTAAAGAGTATAATGGAAAAACACCTAAACCATCTACTCTCCTCGATGGATGGATGCTTTAAGCCTCTTTCTTCCCGCTACAGATTAACTCTTTCACCTGCTGCATACATTACCTTCACTGGTTGCTCCCACCCGTAGAGCTCAATAAGGGGGAAGAAACAAAAAACCTAAAATATACCACAACAAAAAGCTATAGCAAAGCAAAGGCAGGATGTGACCTCTGTATTTTCAGAAAGAGGTACCCCTTAAAAGTTCATCCTGCTTCCTCCATCGCTGTCTCATTTTTATTACTTCTGCCTTTCAGTTTTCTGTGTCCCTGGCTGTTCACTAATCACCCCTCTTACCTTCTGCTCTCTCCAAACAGGACTTGGGAAGGGCAGTCCCACTCTGCTCAGACAGCACTCACTTTCCTTTACAAGCTGTCATGGCCCCCATCCACCCCTTCTTGACTATGGCATTTGCTCCTCTTATACTGACTCTTGTGATTTCCTTCCCTCACAAGAAACACGGGAATTCCCTTCCCTGCCTGTGATGCTACATCACCAACATGGCTTTTCTGTCATCTGGCTCCCTATCCCAGCTGCATCGCTCCTCCTAAACATTAACTATACTCCACTGAGACCTCTTGCCCCTCTTCCAGTCTGACATAATTTCTGGCATCTTTCTGTTTCCTAGAGTTCTTTTCTTGCATTTTCACTGCATCCTGTGCATTGATGCATCACTGCATCAATGTCTCCATTGCCAATCAACTTCTTTCCTCCTACGCTGTTCTTTCAGGAATCCCCCGCTCTCCACCCCCTCTTTGATGTTCCTGTTCCCCAATCTCCCATTCCTGCTCCACTCCTCTTGCTGTCGGCTGCCTGTTCACATCTCATTCTAAAAAAGTAGTGTGGGAAGTTAGTTGACTCAGCTCCCACTGTTAGCCAAAAAAAAAAAAAACAACCCAAAACCGCAGGCAATATGTTAAGGAATGTAAATTCTTCTGCCTGGCAGAGAGCACTATCCTTCCTCTTACTTCATGCCGTGCCCAGCTGGATGCCAGTGCTTTAGAAGAGGAATGCAGCCCCATTAGAGGAATTTTAGTAGTGTGGCCTGTAGCCATTTACAGATACATCTAATATTAACAGAATTTTTCCCATAGACATGAATTGCCAGTACTGTCTATTCATGTAGATGTATGGGAGCCCTGAGCTGATGTTTTTCTTCTTGTTTGTTTTTATTAGCTGTAGAATTAATCCTCAGCTGCCTTAATATCTGCCACTAAAAATCCTCCAAAGATTTCAGATGGGTAAAATGTAATTTACTTGATCATTTATATGGCTTTGATTAGTAAAACACAAGCAGTTTTGATCAGCAGCACTGCATCCTAATCCCACAATTGTCCTGCTGAGAAATTTCTTGTAGTTACCAGTAAGACACATAGGTGAGGTATGAGTGGAACAATGGGAAATGTAATAAGTAGTAACAGATATTACATATTTCTTCAGTTTGAATAAAGTGCCACTGAGATTAGGATGCGCTTTCCCTGCTCAGTTAACCATAAGCACTAACTTTCACTCTATTTTTTGAGTCACCTAAATTGCAGTATACATTGTTCTTCACAAAGGATATAAGCTTTTCAATTATCTCAACTGTCAGAACAGACAAGGAACTTGCATCCTTGATTCACATTTCATTGGTGCATACGAATGCAGGTTGTTTTCTCTCAGTGTTTTGTTTTTGCAGAAAGCATTTGACAGCTGAACAAAGAAGTCATCATCATATCTTGAGCTAAGACAATGATAACAGAATTATGACAGGCTCCTTCATCTACCATTACTTTTGCTGAGTCAAGAAACTAATTTTTTTCAGCAAGTTTCTGTTTACTTTTTTCTTGGAATAAATTCAAATAAACACATGCAAAATGAACATGAGAACATGGAGAGCTATTTTAATTAAAGGGAAAAACCTCAGACAAGGTCATCTTGAATATATGAATCAAAAAAAAATCAATTTTGTGCATTAATTTCACAATGCATTTGAAGTAGATGGTCTGCATGCATTTTAAGTAGTTGTTCAAACCCTTCTATTTTCAGACAAAAGCAATGTCATTAAGCTTGCTCTGTTTCTCAGGATCTTTATGAATGTCACAAGATCCACGGTTTTGTTTGTTTTTCAATTATGATCTTTATGTCTCCAGAATGATGTAATGAATCCTGATCTTTGGCAATCTGAATACAACAGAGGCGTCATACAAACGATTCCCAGAGCCTTTTTCTATAGCTCAAAGGCAACGTCATAATGTGGGAGTTCCAGTTCTGAGATAATCTGACTTTACCAATAAAATTTCCGGAAGCCTTTGAGTGACCACAGGTTGAATCCTCAAATTGTTCTAGCCCTGAATTCTTTTTGCTACTCAGCAAAGCTCCTTTCCAAAGCCGCACGAAGGAGCTCTAGGGAATGCTTTCTAGGAATCACTGCTTTGCTCAAGTATTTCAAGTCACTTGACCTTCAGCGTTCCAGCTGCACCTGGGGTGAGCTAGAGCATTTCCAGGAAATGCTATGCTTGCTCAGCCATGCTGCCTGCAGCCAGTAAAACATTTATTTGCTTAATAGCTAACACTCTCAGTGGTAATAATTATGCTGCCAAGATTACATTCTGTTGTTAAATTGTGTATTGGCTTAATTAAAAAGATATATTCTATTTCGAGATCTTCTTCAAGTTGCACTTTAAGTAAAAGCCAGACTAAAATAACTCCCCTGCCAAGGTACCGGCAGTTTCACAAAGAAGGGGCTGTTTTGCTCTGCTGTGGTGAATGCAGTTTCGCACTATGGTGTCACCAGAAAAACACACAGATTCAGTAATCCTGAATGCAGAAGGATAGCAGAACTTTAGAAATATCTTCTATTAAATGTTCAGAAATATTATTAGCAGAAACCATGAATCACAGAAAAATAAGGCTAGAGGAATAAGTAACAAGCCAAGTATTTACACAGAGAACCCCTGCTCTTTTCTGTTATGACTGGTCACAATTTCCTCAGTAACATTCCTTTCAAAGTGATTTATTGTGGAGCAACAACTGAAAGTGTTATTGATGCTTCCTTTTCAAGAACAGGTTGTAAATATTCAAGTTTTTTTTTCTTTTGGACTAGTCATATTCTGCTTCTCTGACCCTTCATCTGAAGAAACATCAAATAGGAAATGTTTCCAAAATAAAACTCTTTATACTACAGACAGTTAAAAAATAATCTTTTAAATTATATAGTTGAAGTGCATATTGTGAAAACAGTGATATGTGAGAACAATCATGACAAAAACATAAAGTAGTTTAGAGGCTGTTTGAGAAAAATCAAACCTCAAATCTATAACTCAAAACCATACAGAAAAGTACTGATCATCCAATTGATTTACATCAGAAAAAATATGGGCACTCACACACTGGGTCAATATTACACCGAAACAGCAAATAATTAAAAAAAAAGAAAATATAAAAAGTATCTCCCCATTGCCTGTTTCTTACTCATGCCTTGTGGACATAAAATCTTTTCCTGTCAGTAGAGATAGGAAAAGTACATGGGATTGAAAGAAATTCCACTAAACCTTTTTAGGCTAACAAGCAACTTCAAACATCCTGATAACATGGCATCATACACATGGAGTGGTTTTATCTCTTACAGAAAAACTGAAAAAAATCCAGCTGAAGTCTATCCCTGAACTGAGTTCAACCACAAGTAAAACTTCTGATTTTAGACCCAGAGGATTGAGTTTCAATGTCAACAAAAGAGGACTTGTCTCAGGAAGTCATCTCACAGTTACATCCAATATTTTTGGTCAAATTGTACTTATTGAGAGGGAGAAAAAACAACTACAGGTAATTTTTCCTCCCATGCAGTACAGAGATAAAGTTTTTAAAAAGAATAAAGGTTTGCTCGATAAAAATAATTTCTTAAAAATTTAATTGGATGTGTAGGGAAGTTCTTAGCTAACTGTAAAGAAGATTGTCCCTGAATTCTATAGCAAAAAAAATAAATTATGGTTCAATAAAAATCTAGCAAATATGAAGAGACCTTAGTTAAAAGTCTGCCAATATCTTTCAAAATACATTAAACTATGCTGGTGAAGAATCAATAACTGTTGTTTCTCTTGCTTTCAGTTTATGGATGTTTAAAGATCCTGTCACAATGATGACACCCTTAAGCAACAACTTTTAATAAAGCAACAACTTTTAATAAAGCAAACATTTCCCTAGCAGGGTTTGAAGTATGCTCTCTTGGTACTTAAACATGTTGGGGACTGTTTATTTATAATTTCTAAGAATTCTTTTGATATTGAGTAATTGCCACTTTATGATATTACCCTTGAAGTAACAGGAAAATCTGGAGGAGAAAAGGGGAAGGCTGATCACAGAGGTGTTGATAACTGTTCTTTCTTGCATTTTCCAGTGTCCAATGCATTAGACCAAGTGTGACTGGAAACCCAAATGACTCAAAAAGTGGATATAATCATATCATGCTCCTCAGGCATGGGTGGATGAGCAGGAAGGCACAGATCTGTCCCAGAAGACCAAAGGGAATACAAAGAATGATGGATATTCCTTGTTTCAATACAAATACCTTCACTGGGTGCAGCTCCCCTGTTGCCTTAGGAGACAGAGATACAGTTGTTCCTGTGACTACTCTGTATACACGTGTGTGGTGTTATGGAGCAAAAAAACTGGCCAGAGCTCAACAGCACAGAGATTGGTGTCCTCTAACCCAGGAAAGGCAAGGGGAACAGAAAGAGTCTGCAAACACTATGGTGAGAAGAAAGAAAAAAAGTCCAGTAGAGCTTTTAGTTTAAACCTATTGAGTCCTGATCAAGGAAACATAAAGGCTTGCCATCATTTGCTGTCCCACTTAACATGGGAGACATCTGTTCTAAGTATGCAGAAATGGCAGGGAAAAAAAAACCCCACGCTGTTTAACAATTTAAGCTCTTTCTATCCATCATTTCATTCATCTGTCATATTGAATTTCTCATTATCATTCTACCTAGCTCACATGCTGTAGCTCTACTTATGCAAAGAGTTTACTGTTTACCAAGTTTCAGCCCCAAAAACATTAGTGTAGATGAAGGAAATAACATTTCCATACAGAAACAATAAGCCTTTACTGGTAATACCCATGAAGGAAAATTCACTTTGACAAGCTACTGCTTGAACTTTACGAGCATCTTAAAGAATCTTGTAATCAAGCCTACAGAGCACTGTCTGGCTATTAACATGCTTCTGAAGAATAGTTTGTTATTATTTTATTTCAAAGCCTTATTTCAGGACAGATTTGTCTTACCATGTTGACAATAACTAAGACTATCAGGATATGCCCATTACAGCTCTTTGAAATCCACTCTTGAGTAGCTTCAGAAAATTGTTCAGCATTTCACAGCGGCATTTTTTCTTTAATTTCGGCACAAAGCAAAGACTTGCTGCATCTTCCCCACCCACCGCGTGCACTCCTACATCACAGTGATGTTAGTTATGAACCACAAACTACAATGCCACTCAGGAAATCTCTTTATGGTGCCAGGTCACTACATGCAGCAAAGACTAGCATTAAATAGCACGGTTAAATAATAAACATGTGTAGCTTTTGAACAGTTCCCCCTTATTTCTATTAGGTGCCGCCCTGTACTTAACTCCCCTCTAATCATGCTGGCACTAAAAAAGAAAGGAAATCTGCTGCGTCTTATCCTCCTGTAAGGCAAATGGTTTCCTGAAGGCAATAGACTCCCAAGAAATTGGGAGAGATTGATCTGAGCTTACAGAGACCATGAAAGACCAGCTCAGGAGCACAGCACAAGAGAGCTGACTGGCTGACTTGGTGAGTCCTTGCATTGCAACAAGGATTTTCTCTTGCTACATCTTTAGAAAACAGTTGCTCTTTACACATCTGAGGAGGGATCCTGTCTGCACAACCACGCACACCAAACAGACAAGCTTTAATTTTGCTCAGCCTGATGTGCCTGAGAGGAAGGATTGCATTAGATTCATGTTCTTTGATTCAGACTCAATTTGATTTCCACCAGAATGTCAACCAAGTGCTACTTTCAAACATTTCATTAGAACAGCTAACATCAAAAGTTTATAGCTCCTGTGTATGTAAAACACTTTGGGATGCCATTTATTTGAAAGACAATCTATAGATAGGGGTAAGTTCTTTCTATTTCATATTTTTCAGGAAGGCAATATCATTCCAGAGGGAGGATTGCTTTGGAGCTAATTATGCATTCCTACTCCAGGTTTAATAACAGCAGCATTTCAGAGTACGGCAGCAGAGACAAGCACAGCTAGGATGAAGGGTCTGTCAGTGTTTTACGATAAAACATTATCTGCACAGAGTTACAGCATGGTCTGGGCAAAGCACTGTGATGTGAAAGAAGACAAGCCAGAGCTGGGAGAAAAATCATTTGACAGATATTAAAAGTAACCCTATTTATCTGAACATCTTTCAAAGGAGACTGGGATACGAAAAGGACTGCTTTACATTTGTTTCACTGCTTTACTTGAGAAATGGATACTCTAATTCTGCATGGAATTTGTACACTTCAATGATCTAGTCCCTTGCTATATGATTAAATTTTATGTCCAGCCAGAATCACAAATTGTAGAAGAAACTCATTTGAGCACATTAAAAAAAAAGTCTAGGAGAAAGGACTCATTCCATAATTCAGGCACAGGGTGTGGACTTCTGATCTAGGCTGAACTGAAAGCCTAAATGGTTTAGTTGGTCCTTACAAACAGGAGAAAATATCTCCTAACTCCAAGGGAAACTAAAAAAATCCTGGAGCTGAGCAGTAGTGCCATAAGAGGCAGAAACCAGCTCCTCTATTTCCCTCCACCTTGAAAAGCCCATTTCTGGGAAGATGCTTGCGTATTGGCTACAGAGGATATTAGGTCCAAGTTGAAACTATGCAGCTACTTCACTCATTTTAAACACAAATATTCAGAAATATAATAAACTGAAGCTTCCAAATACTTCAGCTGTTAAAGAATAATTGCTCTCTGGAAGCTAAACACCTACCTTGCTTACCCATTGCAGGAATCAGAATTAGCAATTTGATGCTTCAGCAAGTTGACCGCAGAAGCTTTTGATTTTTTTGGTGCTCCCCCCTCCAAAAAAAGCCTCTTATCTTAAAATGTCTTCTAGAGTATAAAAAGAAATGCACGGGTTTCCTCTCAACAGCAAAACATTCACTTTATTCCACGAGAGAAGAAAAGTTCAGAAAACTCCTGTGGGTCAAATGTCAGCTCTCTTTGGCTTTTCTTCTCTTGCTTTAAGTTCTCCAAACAGTGATCAATATTTGCTGTAAAACCCAGTCCAGAGTAGGTGAGTTACAGATGGAGTTTCATTAATTGAATCCCTCTGTGTCCCTTCCTGCTTATTTGTTCAGATCAAATCTTTGAGGTTAGCTGAGCCTTAAGTTTTGTGCATGTTTGTTTTAAGGATCACGTAAGTTTGTGCTCTCCATAGCAATAAGAATGACATTCTTAATTAGCACAGCAAGTAATCACATCAAGCTAGAAGATGCCTCTTCCTCATCTGTTTACAGCTGATCTTTGACAACCCAGCACGAACAGTGGCATAGACGATCAGGAACCCTTCAAGGTTCAGAGGGGGAAAAGCTCGGGACAGTGCACTTGATCAATGTCACTGCAAGTGTCAAAGAGATGGTCATTATTGCGCTGTAGATTTATTGCTTAGGTCAAAGCAAATTACTTTCCCTCTTCTCAAGCTTTTTCCAGGCTATGTTTTTAATCTCTACCCTTCTCTCATTCTACTGCCCCCTCTGCTATTTTGTAGTTTGATTGTGGGCTCACACGGAAGACAAGGGAGTCTCTCTGGTCAATGGAAAGCCTGAAATTTTGGCAAAATATCTATTAGAAATCAGGATGAAGGTGTTTTCCATTCTGTGAAATTATTCTGCATTCTCCATGGGCAGACAAACTCATACCTAAAAATAAAGGGAAGAGCTATTTGTTCTGCTTGCACTGGTTCAGTGGCACAGATGTGATTATTTTCAAGTGATAAAGCCTGTCTCTGACAGAGAAGCTTTTTATTTATTTAAGGGCAGTACTGCATTGCCCATAAAAAAAAGAAAATCCAGTAAAAATGCAAGACGAGGATTTTTATAAGGCATTTGTACCAAAGTATAACTAAAACATACACTTCCAAGGCACATCTTCAGTGCTTCACAGGAAAAGACTGCTCACAGTTAATGCATTAGACCCCAGTCATCTCTTCGCAAAAGCCTACTGCCACTACTACACCACAAAATCCAGGCAGAAGAAAAAAGTCTTTCTTGTTTTCACGTTCAAAGAAACAACCCTCCCACCACCCCTCTTTACTTTTATTCATGTAGATATTCATGGAATGAAGAAATCTGGAGAGTATTACAATAGGAAAAGAGAGAGAGCCTTTCAAAACAAAGATATGTTTTGCTAAACCTGAGGGAGCAGAATACATAAAACACATGTTTGAGTGCAGTTTTCGTATTATTCCTTTTGTGAATTTTCTACAATTATTCAAATGAATAAATCCTATTACCTGTCAGAGGGCAGACTTTTTCCCCATCAACACCTGGGAACACTCAGACAGCAGACAGTTCTGCCTATAAATCTCCAACTTAACCTGCACCACCACTACTGACAGGTTCCAGCTTCTCTTCTAAAGATGAGATTGTACAAAATCTCTATTGAATTTCATGGGAGAGACAAAGACCTATTAGGAAAAAAAAAGGTGAGACATCAAAACTGTCAGTTTAAGGAATAGATTAAAGGATGGCAAGGAAGTGCTTAAAGGCATACAGTCTGTACTTTGAAACGCTAACAATAACAGCACCAGTCAGGCTTTCAAAAATCATGGGGACTAGAATAGCGTACCTGCATTTCTGACCTTGCTCATGATGCATTGTAAACATAACATCAAAAATTTTTCGCCTTGTAAGACAGTCTTCATGTCAAAAAGACAACATAAAATGCAAAGAAACTTCATAAAAATATTGAATCCATTAACTGTCACCATGAGAACAACAAAATTAACCCAGATTTTTCTAGTAGTTTTTCTACTAAGTTATGATGAACATTGAAATCTTTCAGGTGTTTTTAATGAATTTTGATGTTTACAACTTGTTTCCATTCACAGTTTATGGAGATACTGTGACCATAGAAGAAATCTAAAAAATAACCTTTCAAAACCACTACAAGGTCCTTTATCCACAGAGCAACTTTTACATAAGAAATGTGAAATTTGTATGTATTCACTCAAGTTGAGCAATAACAGGAAACATCTATTGTCTATCATCGTCTATCATAGACGATGATAGACAATAAACTCATACAGGCAAGACAAATGCTTTATTAACTCACAGTTCCTTTTTTTGGCTTGTAACACATGAAGTTCATTTTATAAATACAGTATTCACACTGAAAGGAGAAGGGATTTCATCTTCATAACAAAGGCAAAGTACTCATATCACCCGCCTGTATCTTTCTTAGGGTGTCAGCTCTCTAATCAGCAAACGTGGGGAAACGTGTAGAGCACAAGAGGTAACCTACATGCACGGTCAGTCCTTCCCGGGAACAGCTCTGCCTCCCCTCTGACTTCAGAGCAGCCAGCGATAAGGTAAGTGCCTCCAGCTGGACACTGTGGATATCCCAGTTTCCCAGTCTTAGACCAGACACAGAGGCAGGATCAAACAGAATCAATAATACAAAGCGTGTGCAAATGAAGAGAAACAAGGTAACGGCAGAAGAACACCTAATTTCTTATTTGACCAAATATTGGGAATGATGTCTCAGGGATTCTGTGCTTTTGCATTAAGTGCCAGTGTCCCAACTTTACTTTATCATATAGAGAGGAGCTGTAAAAAAAAAAAAAAAAAAATAGCAGAACTAGATTTGATTTGCTATATTTACCAAACGTAAAATGTTTCAGTTTTTCAGAATTTGTGATGCACCATATTTATAATTTCCTGATGACTTGCACATGCTCTTCAGTCAGACCAAACTGGTACACATATTGCTTACCTATTGGGAAGATTTTGGCAGAGGTTATAGCTCACTAAAGTAAAAGTTTAAGACGAAAACATACGAAGTAATTTATTTCAAATTGAATATGTGAATAAAGCATTCTGTCATGTAACAGAGATCCAAGTCTAGACACTTTAATAATGTCCTGCTGATGTTAAGGAATAAATATGTAGTATATAACATTATGCATTTATTCCACAGGCAGGTTGGCACTGCTGCTAAACGCAAGATGCTAATTTTTGGGCACTTATATGTTGACAATCACAAAACTACAAAAAAGCACAGTAGGAACTCTCTGCTATTCTAATATATGGTAAAATATGACAAAACTGTTTGAATTGCACAGGAGGCTGGGGAGCAATAAAATGGGCTTGCAACTAGATAGTATAATGAAGTCCATGGAGGTTGGGTAGAAGTTCAGAAAACCATATTAACATAAACAAAACAATTAGGAAAGCAAGGCCTTAATTCTAGTAATAACTTTTAGGTTTTAGAATATATGTTATTTTGCATAATAAGAGACAACTTTTTTAAACAGCTTCAACAGAAAGTAGAAACGAACACCTTTGATAAGGGGAGAGTTTCCTTCTTTTTAGCCAAATAGAAAAATGACATATTAAAAATAAAGGAGGAGAATTGTACTTCATAATGCCTTTTAGGATTGCATAGCATCAGGAAAACATACTTCTGGTTACTGCAAAATTTCTATTTTATTACAGGGCTTACAAAATGCCAGTGAACAAATTGATTTCTAATTATCAGAGTAGGAAAATTCAGGAATAGCTTCCTGAATTAACGACTGTGGTTTTAAAACTGATCATAATATTTTTGAAAACACGATGATAGAGAAATGACTGATTATGCAGAAGGTTGCTTTTGGTGAAATGGGCCCAAAGTATCTCTCCCCCTTTCTGAGTCCAGTTTTCCAAAAGCTTATTATACCTATCTTATTAATTTATCCAAACAGACGTCACAATGGAATATGAAAAGAAAAAAAGCAACTGTCGCTGCATACACCTGCACACCCACCAACCCACAAGTCATCTGCATTTCGGAAATGACAGCTTTATTATCAGAAATACCTTAATATCAGAAACCAAACTGAAACTCTACACAAACAACACAATTTAAGCAGCTCAAGCAGCAATATTCCCATCACTGGAATTGGAAAGTCTTGAAGCTTAACATGCAAGGCTGGGATTTTGTTTTGGTACGTTATCAAGAGAAAGACAAACTTTACAGAACTAGATGAAAAGCACCCATAGGGCTTGCTGCATATTTCAATTCCAGACAGTTTAGGAATATAGTTATTTCTCTAATTTATTACCTCTTAAGTTCATTCTGTTACAATACCATTCCCAGCTCCACCAAAGAAAAAATAAAAAGGAGGAGGACACTTTAGTGCCCTTTTCCTCTCTCAAACTCAGTTTTTCCCCAGTCAGAAGAGCACTGCACCCTTGCAAGAGATGTAGTTGTGTACATAGCAAAAGAGGGACCACAGCCCCTGATAGGGTTTTTGGCCAAGTCATCCAGGTTCCTCTAATTACTCCTGATGCAGCACAGCCCCTCTTCACAATCTCATAATCACAAACTAGCCCTGATTATCATGTTTCTCAGCCCATCCAGAATACTTCCAGGTGACTTCATTAAGGACACATCATTAAATAGCACTCTAATTACCAGCCTGATTAACACAACAGCATGACTAGCTTTCAAGTCAGAGAATTGGAAATAAAAGCAAAGAAACACTTAGCATTGACAATACTTACAGCCTCTTTTGTTCTCAGCCCATTAATCACCATCTCAGGTTGGGGAGTTTAAGAACAATTTGGCAAGGCTATAACTTCAATAAAGCTTAAGAAAAAAAAATATAACGGTTTCTTTTTTAAAATGTATAGATATGCCTTCAGCTATACTTCAGAAATGGTTTAGAATTCATTTCTAAGCCAGGAACTGTAACAATACATCTTATTATTAAATGTGAAACACAGGGATTCAGCTGCCAAATAAATCTCCAGTAGTACAAAGTCCTCCAGGACTGTCTTCTGTTCCACCTCCAAGTTTTTTTCATCACATGCTGCCTAAGGCCCAATTCCTGCAGTAACTTTGCCCACCTCCAGAGCCTCTCTCCTCCGCCTCCTCCCTTCCACTCCTATTGTTCAGTTATTTGTTAAATCATTTTTGTCAAGATAATTGGACTTTCCAGAGCTTGATGCACCGATTTAAGGTGAAAGGGACATATTTACTTTCTCACTCAGAGCCAGTGAATCAATTTCCCTCCTGGCAGCCTCCCTCTAATAAAAATATTTTCCTCTTTTTACTTAAAAGCTCATAAATACCTCTTTGGTAGAGAAAGTCTCTAACCTTTGTGCCTCACTGCTACACCTTTGTAAATGACAAAATGAACTCACCAAAGGTATAGGCTTCGGAAAGATGAACTGTGTATTTAAACAAGTTTGTCTTCAACCCTCCCTTCCCCATTTTGCCTTCTGCAGAGCTTATCCATTGTTCTTGTGTCTGTATCCCTTCCTTCTGCCCACAGCATTTTCAAACAGAGGTGAAAACACCAGAAGAAAAGTTTTTCTCTTCCTCCTAAACACAGAACACAGACCAATGTCTGCTAATGCCAACATATATTATTTTGCGCTTCTTGGCTCTTGGAAAGTTTGTGATGAATGTTATCAGGACTGGGTGGATATCTGGAAAAGAAAAGCGTATGTATTACAACCGTTGCACTGCAGAATGTCCTGGTGAAAAGATAGCGAATGGATTAAACATACTTCCACCTCCTTTTTTTCTTGGTACCCCATTTTTCATTTCAGAGTTATAATAATGGAAATATTACATGCTTATCTTTTTCTAAGATATTCCAAAAATTCAACAATGGTAAACTCATTTAACATTAATTTTGTACTGTGATCTAAAAAAAAAAGCTTTTTTCTAAGATGAATAAAGAAGCTTTACCTTTACATTTTTCATAAGGAGAAGGGAGAGCAAGAGCAAGTGGGTTAGCTGTGGCTTACAAGGAACTCACATCTTGGAGCCTGCTAAAGCAATGTCCCATGAGGACACATACTTGACTGGATAGTTAATCACCTAAATGCACCTTTGGTCCTTCTTCACCCTCCCTCCTAAAAGCCCACATTTTCACACAGATACACATGCAAATCCATCTTGCCTTGCACTAAGTGTCAAGTGTCACAGGCTCCGCCGTAAAAGCTTCACCTCCTTAGCTCACATGACATGGATTCCAATTTCAGCTTTAGAAGACCCTTCATTTTTACAAACTTCCTTGGAGATTTCAAAAATTAAGCTGAAAAAAGCCCAGAGAAACTCGCTCCTGCTTTGAAGTTAGTCTTTCCTTTTGAGCATGAGCATGGACTGGAGACCTCCGGAGATACTTTCTTACCTGAATGCTTTTATGTTCAGTCCTTGCTGTAAATGCCCAAGGGGACACTCCAACATAGAAGTAACAGGCACCATCTGGTACTGACTGCGTTTGCATCAGTGTTACAAAACAAATGAGTATTTGTTAAGTAATTATAATTGGACCAGTGTACCGGGAATGTGAATGCTACTGTGTGTTATCTGAGAATTGATGGCTATGAATTTCCATTGGAAACTGATGTTTCTCATTCTTGTAAAAGCTAACTAATCCTCACTTTTACATGGAAATATGAGTAAATAATTCTGCTAGCAACTATATAACAAATCTATAATAAATTACTAATAAAATTTTTTAACTGCACTTTCTTTACTGCACTGACACGCAGGGAGATCAACCACTAACAAAGCAAGTTTTTCTATCCCAGATATTTTATTTTGTACATGCACACAAACAGACATATATCTTTATTTCAGCTTGCAAATATCGAGCTCTTCATTTTCCTATGTGAGTGTCTCAGCGTGTTGCTAGAACAATAAATATCTAGATTTGTCCATGCAGGTGTCAGTTTGTTTTTTTTTCTTGAACAACAGAGATCCATTCCCATATAAAAGCAAGTTATATTCATTCTATTCCCCGAACAGGTCATTTTTCTAAGACAGTTTGTCTTCCATGCTAAGGCTATGCCTGGAAGTCTCCACCTTCCCTTCAGTGATTGAAATCTACTGTTGCAATTAAGTTCAATCTTCGTTTCCAATAGGGTGTATAAAATAAAGAAAGTTTGTTGCTCCCTTAGGTTCTTTCACCTACAAGAATGGAACATTTACAGTAATGCTCTGCGGTGTCCTTTTCTGCAGCACTCTTGTGCACAGAACTTGAGCTGCCATCAGGGTGCCTTACTGATACCCATAAATACCTTTAGCTTCAGTAATTGCTCAATTATTAGACTTGTTTCACTTATTACAGTTCGTAGCTCAAAATTAACACAAACTCCTCATGCCTGAAACTTCTCTAGAAATGAAAGGAGGATGTAAAGTTTCTTTGCATGCCACAGTCTTCCAGAAAATTGAATTTTTCTCTGCTAAAACATTTCTGCTCCTTGATGATTCTCAGACACAGATGTTTCTCAGATAGCCTTTGCTTAAATTACTATTTTTTGTGTATCCTTGACGGGGGGGAAAACTATCCTTCATTCTTTTTCGATTTAAAGATCAGTAGCTTCATGTGCGTAGCTCTAAATACTTGCTGGAAGTACCTCAAGTAGTTGAGGATTGTAAGTGACATAAAAGCTCAAAAAAACCCCACGTTTAAACAAATTAGAACAATTTATACAATTAGCAAAGAGAAGAATGAAGCTGAAAAATGAGTTGAGGATCAGGCCTAAATTTAAGCTACTTATTTTATGGTATAATCTGCCATACCCTTCTCATGCTATAAGGTAGCTCCCAACTAGGTCTACTGCAACACCAAGAAAGGTGGAAATGTTGGGGGAATAGAAACAGGAACTCATTCTAAGGTTATGTGCCAAAAAACCCTAGAAGCCCCAGATTAATTGAGATTAATCCATTAATTCAAATAAGATTCAGTTCTTATTTACACTACACAGAGGTGAAGGCCGTAATAACCATTTTATTAGTATGGATTTGCAGTCCTTTTGTAAGTCTGTGTCATAGCTTTAACGCTAAGTAGATGTACAAGTTCAGAGTGTTAATTATTCATTCAGCAGAAGCAGAAACAAAACCTAATTTGGAATGAGAAGCATCACTGTTGTCAGTGACCTTTTCTGGTTTAATTACAGGTTCCTGCCGTGGCTTCTTCATGGAGTTCCTGCTATATTTTTCATATATTTAACTCCAAGCTCTATAAAATGTTTGCTGTCATAGGTAGTCTATGTTAAAAAAAAATAGGCTCCACAAGAAAAGATTCTAACTGCTACACCTTCCTTGTTTTTTCTAAATAGAGTACATGAGAAACAGCTCATTGGCATTTTTAAGTCTAAAGGTGCAATGCCATTTGGCCCCTTGCTGGACTTCCTTTACTGTAGGTGGAAGTTTTAAAGCTTAATAAGGGTAATATAGAGCAGAAAAGGATCAAGATATTAATTATTAGAAATTTTTCTATGTTCTGTCCTTTATTTTCCACACCTATAGTGTGCATGTATCACAGAGGGTATGTAACTGTCTAATTTCCTGATTTTAGGAGAGAAACATTTTTTCTCAATTATATCTTGGTTCTTTATACATATTGAAGCAGATCAAAACATAAACTAAACTGAAAGCACTTAAAGATACTAAAAAATTTCCTCTAAATTGTTATGCTTTTGAGAAAAAATGTAACAAAAACAATCAAATCTCATATAAGTGTCTTAAATATGAGGACATGAAAGAACTGAAACTAGTTTGATAAATGCTCCCAAATGTGTTCAAAAATATTTCATTAGAAAAAATTTTGAATTTTTCATTTGTTTCAAAAAATAATACTTTGGCTTATCCAGGAGAAAAATAATAGATGTTAATGTAGTTTTTAAAAAGTAAATAAAAGAAAAATGGGTCATGTTAAAAATCTAAACACCAAGTATTACCATAGCATGCCTAACTAAATCTGTATTATTATGACTCTTTAGATGAATTCACAAAATTAGCTGGGATTATACTACACAGAATGAAATTTTGATTTGCAGAGTAGAATCAATTCAGTGAAAGGCTAGATCCTGAAAATAGGTTGGTACACAGACCTCTGCAGAAAGTTTGGAGCTTTACAGTAAATGTTTGCCAAAAGAAGTCTTTGGATAATATAATACATCCATTTTAATGTCTCCCTCTTCATAATAAACTGACTGTGAAATTGCAGCACAATAACCATTGGCCAAGAGTACTGCTGTGAACCTGAAGTGATCAACATGTATATTATGATTAAGAATAAGAGCAAATTATAAAAATAACGTAGATTTAAAGCCAGCAGTCTGACTTGAATGGCTTTCCAGGTCTGCACATTTGAAAATTGATACACTAGTGGGAATATGAAAAATATTATTTATTGGTGCTTGGTATAAGGTAAAAAAATTATTTCAGTAACTAATCCCTCAGGCTGAGTATTCACTGGAACAATACATCTCATTGCTCAGCCAACTTCTGATACAAACTGAAGCTATTTTTTCTCTTTAGAGCAAAATGTTCCTGAAAACAAAACTGCACTATTTCCTCCAAAGCCGTATCTAAGTAAACACCTACTTCAAAAAATCCCATCTTTGGCATTTTGTCATTGTTGCTGTACATTCTCTGACAGTATTTGAAGATCCTTCAGTAGATGGAAACAAATGTGTTCCCTTCCAACTTTGTAATTATTTTTTTAACCATTAGAGGCTTCTGACTTTTAGACAGCCTCTCAGTAATTAGCGACAGGCTTGCTGTTGGCTCCTGTGCCAAGGCAGCAATGGGAGAGGCACCACCACCTGCAGCACCTGTATGATACCCACACTGGACAGAAGTGTGGCAAGATGAGGACCAGCCAGGAATGGTCTGACTGGATGCACTGGGCTGGGAGCCAGAAGGCATCCTCAGCGTCCCGGGGTCTGTGAAATACGGTGATTGTCATTGTAAACAATGGTAGCTACTGACTTGCCCAATATCACACAAAGCCTTGCATAATTAAGGAAAATATAATTTTGCTAAAGCTTTCAGGATGGAGGTTCTGCCCACTACACAGCATTTGTCAGATCAGTTATTAGTGTCATATTATTTGGAATGTCAATGTGAAGGTAAAATCTATTGCACTGGCTAAGGATTTCAACATTTTGATAATATTCTTGAGTTCCTAATGTTTCCACATGGTTGAGAGAAGAGGCAATGGAAGTTACAGATACTAACAAACCCATATTTTACCAGGATGATGTCACATTTTTGCACAATAACATTTCTTCTTCCTGCTCCTAAGCAGCCTAACCATGAGCCAGTCTTACTTTTTTTTTTTTTTTTGCTTTACTTTGGAGCCAAATATGTAGTATTTTCAAATACCAGTGCTGTATAGGACACAAGAATGGTGAAACTACCAGCAGACACAGGCAACAGCACTGTGTGAAAGCAGCTTTCTCCTATATATAATTAATATACATTGAGGAAGAGCCAGACCATGCAACAGAAAAACTGAGCTGAACTGAGTAAATGCACCCAATGTTATTAGCAGAGACAGTGATTTAAGCAATGTGTGGGTTGAGGGTATGACCCAGAACATGTACCACTAGCTCAAACTGCTTTTTCTAAAGATCATAGAACGGTTAGTGTTTGAAGGGTCCTTAAATATCGAGTCCCAACCCCACTGCCATGGGCAGGGACACCTCTCACTAGACCAGGTGGCTCAAAGCCCCAGCCAGCTTGGCCTTGAACACCTCCAGGGATGAGGCATCCACAACTTCTCTGGGCAACCTGTTCCAGTGTGTCTCACCACCCTCAGAGTAAAGAATTGTTTCCTAATATCTAATCTATATGTCCCCTCTTCTAGTTTAAAACTGTAAACCCTTGTCCGATCACTACACTCCCTAATAAAGAGTCCCTCCCCAACATGTAAACAGCTAAGCCCCACTTTGGAATGGTACTAGATTAGGGAGGATTAAACCAAGTCACCAGCCTACTCTGACAGAGACCTCAAAAAGATCTTACCCACACACATGGGTATCTGTCCTCAAGAGCTGTTCCACAGTCAGGTCCATCCCACAGAGTCTCAGCAGTTAAGGCCAGAATAACAGAAAGTCTGACCAAATAATACAACAAATGTACCAAACACCAGTTTCAGAAAAAATGAATCCTGCATCAGTTTTGTGAAGTAATCAATCCCATTCCCGTGTAACCTCCCTGCACTCCTGACTGATTAGGAACCATAAAAAGTGGATGCACTTTTAACCTTGTTCACATATTTGCTGTAAGCAAAATCAAAACGGCTACAAAAAATAGCTGCCTTTAAAACCAGAAGGATAGAGTACTTGTCTGGAGACACGGGAGGAAAACAGCCCAGCCTCTCACAAATATTTGCTAATAATGCCAATGGCTTTGTGCTCCCTTGGTGAGCCTAAAAAGCACAAGAAAACTCAGAACATCATCAACCCGGGCTAGACTAAATCAATACTGGTAAATATTCTCAGAAGGTTACTTTCCCATTCCTGCTACAAGAAAAAAAAGCACGCATTTGACAAAAAGGCATGAAATATCAAGCTAAATGGTATTTTTATCCAACTATATTCACACTATAAACGTTGAGGATAAACTGCTTAGTGTTTCAGATACAGGAGATGGAAGCACTAGTACAGAGGGATGGGTACCCTCTCTAGTCCCATTCTGCGTGGATTCTGTCAGCTCAATCCACCTGGCTCAGGAAAGCCAAGATGTCTGGATGGAGTTTTTACTTCCATGCCTGAGAAGGGGACAATGGACAAAACCAGCTGCCTACAGGTGAATTTGTGTGGCAGTTGCCTGGCAACTCACAGCAGGAAAGAATTTAAATACAGCATTAGCAGCTCATTTTAGAGGAGATGAAACTATGCCAGGAGTTTTTATCTGTGGGAACAATGGAAAATAGCTTCTTTGTAAAAACAGTATGTGAAGAATATATATAAAGCACACTTCTGTCCAAAGGGAGCCGTAATGGGACTTAACATACGCAACAGAATATGAAACTCAAACACTAATATGAACTCCCTGACATTTGAGTACAGGTGCAGAATTCCCTGCGTCAAGCAAATAAGATATTGTTCAAATATCCCCCCTTTTTTTTTTAATTAAAAAGACCAATGAAATCAAAGGAGGAAAAAGACTATTGATGAGACAAAGGTATGTTGTAGCAATGTACAAGTCTTCTGAGTGGATTCTTTTCCACACTGACGTCACCCAGCAGCAGACGAGGTGCAAACCACTCTTCTTTACACTCCAAAAGGCTATATAGAATCATTAGCTGCAGGTGGACTAAGATACAGGTGGTAAATATTTTCAGTGATAATATTTTAAATAAGAATTCAATTTCTGAGAAACAAACCCCAAACACTAAAATAATTGATTTTTAATGTTTTGGGTTTTTTTTTGTATTTTCTACTGGAGAAAAAAATACCAAAGACGCATGAAAAGGAACAGAATAAAGGAAAGGTTTCATTTCAGGGCTATTTTAGCCCAAGTCAGAATATTTCTTATCACTGAATTGATCTGGACAGCTTTGTTTTCAGTCTGCTTTAATTGAAAATAGGAAAATGAAATATTACATTTTTCTCATAAATAATTCCAAATTGCTGGTCCAGAAAAGATTGGAAGGTTTCAGCTTTTCTTTTTCTGACTGTATACAAAACAAATATTTCTTGATGTAAATGTCAAGTTTCATTTAAATCAAAATATCCTGAACAGCTGCAAAACCATTACAAACAATTTCAAAGTAGCAGACTCATGATTTTAGCTATTGCCTAACTCACCGCTGATTTTCTGTATAGCTTTTAGCTATTACCAAGGGGCTGAATTTTAAAATGAAACTTTAAGGCAGCTGTCATTAGGCATGCGAGATTTAGATTCTAGCCAGAGTGCCTGGTTAGTCACCAACTCCCAAGCTGGAATCTGTCCCCCTGCAAAGTTTCATAAATACTACACGTCATCGAAAAGTGACAAACTCCAGTGTCCTTCAGTCAGCTACTGCTTTTGATAATGTACTCACTGCATGCTATGGTTTAGTTTACCCTTTGGGATTCTTAGGTGTAATTAACTCTAAATTATCAGTGAATAAAAGATGTTGTATAAATGCAAAATAATTCATAAAAATAACTCCCACTGCACTGACCCTTCTTTGAACCAAGTCATGTCCTCCATAAAGAGCACCTTTCAGAAATACGAGGCTGTAGGAAGACTTATGCTAGAATGGTGTAACAACTGACGTTAATGTGTCTGGCACTAGGATGAAACACCATGTCATCAACCACATTAAAATGAGAATTTAAAAAATCTCATAAGACCTATATAATATTCAGCAGTTTTCTGAAGGAGGGAAGCAATTTAATGTCTGTCATGAATAAAGTGCAAATTATATACCTGGTTCTGGGTCTGCAGCAGTTGGGAAGATAGCACCACTAGAACAACGGTCCCCAATATTTGCAGATTTCTAGGGAAAAATATTTAAAAATTAATAGAGATCTTGGTGTCACACATTTATTTTGCAAAATAAAGTGGAAAGACAATATACAAGCCAAGAGAAAAATGAATGAGTAGATGTATTTATATATTAAAATGTGTCATGGAGTAGTAGCCTTTTTCTGAACTCTGCAAAAACATGAGATTATAAATATTATAATCCAATAAGAATTTTCCAAGGTAAATTTTTCATATATGCCTTTGATATTCTTCTTTGCTACCATCTTCCAAGCAAGCAGGGTTTCCCCAAGATTGCTAGTACAGGTTAATTAAGATTGCACATCAATCAAGGGAGGACAAAAAGGGGAAAAAAAGACAGGACTAGCCAGAAACACTCTGGTTATGACACTGATAGAAACCACTATGATCAAAAATTAGCTGATCTAATTTAAATAGAAATAAAATCACTTCTCTATGTAGAAGTGATTTACATCAGAATGCTAGGCTAAGCAAGTGAATATGGTCAGACAAGGCAAATGAGAAACACGCTGGGACTGTCGCTGAGCTACATGAGAGCATCACAAGAAAGCACATTTCTCCTAGTTAGCAACATGGTAACACTTCCAAGACAAATCCAAAGAGAAGACACCTGCCATTCAGCAGCATTTCCCCTCCTGAGATCATCTGTTTTGAGACAAATTGTGGCTTTTATACTAGGAAAATGCAGAATATGACTATACCAGGGTTCATTCCAATGGGGAATAGACATGGAATGTTATGCACATACCTGAAGTCAAGAGAAATAGTGAAGATCAAATCAGGGAGAATAATGTCTTAAATTTAGTCTCTTTTGAGTGTATGAACATGCAGGAAGTAAGTTAGAGATATGCCAGTATAAAGGATTACACTTCTAACAAAATACCATGACTGCAGAAGCAGCCAGGAAGCCTTCCTTCAAAATCTCAGCAAAACACCACTCTGTAGAGCACAGCACACCTCTCTGGCTCTTTCTAACTAGTCAAAGTCTGTAGTTACAGTGAGAACTATTGTATTACAAAACTCCTAAACCTTGTTAGTTCCTTGTTAGCATAAACACCCCTGGATCATTGTTGCTGGGTTTGAACTGTAATGAGAGAAACCTTTAACTTCTGCCTTTAGCCATATTTGAGATCATTCTTTCACACAAACAAGCATCAACCTTACTTCAACCCCAATACAGTCTCAATTCCCATTTGTTTTTAAAAATGAAGAGTTCTATGCATCTTTCAAAAACCAAAAGCACTGGCTGCCTATGAGTAAAGAAAAGAAAAAGCTATCTGGTATTTTTCAAACTGCTAATAAACCTACTGCTGTGAATATTCAAATCTTAACGTGTCCCAAAATGCCATTTGTTCTTTACCTAAGATCTCCCCTGTGTGGGTTTTGAGATGTCCAAGACAGCTCTTTATTTTAGACAAGTTTAGTTCTGCATCCTTTACTTAAAATAAATAACTAACTCATTAGCTATGTGCTTTTAAAATGTTTGTCTTTCTTTATGTTCATCTGCGTAACGCCAGGAGTGGCGCAGGACTCGTGATGTGCCTGCAGCGTGCAAGCAGAACAGGACAGACCTGCTGCTCCCGTGACTCCGGGCAAGCAACTGGCCTGCAGCAAAGGCAGCACAGCTACATGCTAAACGGCCTCTCACCAGTCTTCCCCAGATGTCTTTGTCTTCTTTGTTAAAATACTATGAAAATCTGGGGATATTCCAGACAACAGAGTAGCCCACAGGCAGCCTGCAGGAAGCTGCTGTAACTCTGAACACTGCTTTAAATCAGAAAGAAGCTGGGGGCACTCCCATCTATGACTAAAGCTGTTTTAACTTCTGAAGCATCACAGAATCTCCTCCAGATCCTTAACCTCACATGTTTCTAGGTATGTCTTTGGAACAACCTTATAGCATAATGACAATAATATTCACACATGTATGTAAATCTTAAATTAAGAATAACTGCATGAAGAATGATGTCACTAGATTTGGGCTACTATGGAAAAGATTCCAAAAGCGCCAACATGGCAGAAGTAATTATTGTTTTGCCTGTCCAAAATCATTCCAGAGCTGTGCATTTTTGGGAGGCTGGTCTCAGGGAAAATACTAAAATCATTTGCACAACAGGATTTGAAGAGATTGAGGATTTTAAATAGACAGTCACAATTACTAGCATCTATTGGGCTAATTCATTTTGATGGCAACACTTGGCAAGGAGCTGTTTTCTAGAGAGTGAAAGAATGATAGCTTACAACTTCCTATTTTGAGATTGGTTTGGAAACGGCTTGTAAAATACACCTCTCTCCATGGTCCTTGAAAATATACTAAAGAAGAATCAAGATAGAATAAAAATCCAGGTTAATGCAGAGTGAAGTATGGGCAGCTGTGACAACA
The DNA here is from genome assembly GCA_025769975.1 of Gallinago jamesoni. Taxonomy (NCBI): domain Eukaryota; kingdom Metazoa; phylum Chordata; class Aves; order Charadriiformes; family Scolopacidae; genus Gallinago; species Gallinago jamesoni. The sequence goes on from JAOQGH010000005.1 coordinate 6,922,805, forward strand.
GAGGGTGGACAGGACTTGGTATTTTCTCAAATGGGACACTGGGAAAATAAAAAAAATCCCAAAGTTCTTATTACAGTCTGGTAAACGTACCAATAGCTCAGGAAATTAAACTACTGATAAGTAGCAGATCGATTCCTTGGAAGATAATTAGGAGAACCGGGCACCTTAATCTTGTGCTTTCACTGCTGGTTACCAAAATATTTGTTTGTAAATAGGTGCTTTGTTCTTTAATTAATTTGGCTGCCCAGGCACACTGCATAATTTTATTAGAGGAGCCTAATGGCATTTGTTTAGTAAATCCTCATTTTATGAGCTTTACACCTATATCTACATATCTACCCTAGCTAAAACTTTTGGCCGATGACCAAACTTCATGAGAAAAAACATTTTAGGAAATGTAAAAAAGAAGGAAGCTTTTTCATTCAAAGCTACATTTAGATGACTTGCAAGAAGGTACATATTTCTAGGACTGACATTATTTATAAGAGAGAGTTGCAAAAGGGAAACAGAAGGAAGTCACCTTATCCCATTATTTGTCAGGTGCATATCAACTCTTATTAATTCAGACCTGCTTTTCTCCAGTTTACAACTGTTACTCATTTACATCACTAGCTCACTAGCATATGAAACAAATCTCTTTGGATATTTTTATTTCAAAAACAATTCCTGTTCAGATGTGAAATTCAGGATCCCCCATTATTTTTCAAAGGCACCTCTTTCAGCTGTATGAGAACTTCAGAGGTAATTTACTACAGTGGATGGTGACTGAAATATGAAAAAAAACTCCAAAAAAGGAAAAGATTTAGCACTCTATCAGATTGAGAATTTTTTTTTATTTTTTTTTAAACAAGTTCTCACTACACAAAGATTTACAGTATAGTCCAGTATTACTGGAAAGTAAAATCTGTAAGGTCAATAGCACAATCTGAAAATCTGTCGTGAAATATATTTAGATAACATGGAAAATAGCTGCACTAGAATGAGATTAGAAGCATATATAAACATCTATGTACATACCTAAGTAGTCTCATGTATTATACAGTGTCTTTCTGCAGAAGTTTCATGCACGTTTGACTTTGACTTTTTCACGGTTTTCTCCACTGAAGGCACAACAGCAGTATGGAGTGAAGGAGATGCTCCTCTGCCTTGCTGTATAATTTTACTTCTGTAGCATTTTGCTTAGGTTAGTTGTAATATGTCACCACAGAAAAAGTAAGGAGTACCCTGTCCAAGCAAGCTTAAAACCTAGTAGAAATAGTATTTGAAACATTATTTTGCAGTTTGTGTTCTGTTAAGAAGTAGTAGTTGTTTTTGTTATCAAAGAAAGAATAATCTAAAGGATGCATCCAAGAGAATGAGATGGCAGGTTGGTGATAAGAGAGACTGCAGTGATGATGTGCCAGGAGATGTGCTTTCCCATTGGAGCCCTAAAACTTAAAACAGGTTTACTTGCTCCTTCTGTTGGACCAAACCAAGGGGCTAAACTTAAGCAAGAAGTCAGGGACTCCTGGATTTAAGTCACTGTTCCAATGAAGGTGGCAGGTGTTAGAATGGAAAATTGTGACTCCATTGCTGATATTAATTTTCCTCATAATGACATTGAAGATTTTCTGGTAATGTAGGCTTATGGCCCAGATTTTAGTGGCTGGAGCCACTAGAGTGCTCCAACCTGTCATGGTCTTGGATTGCAGAGGCATCACAGACCCTAACACGGTGTTCATAACTTGGATGTCACAGAAATGCTAAACCCCACAGTTTAAACCAGCAGATAGATTAGAATTGCCTAAATGCTGCTTTCAAATTGCCAAGAAGCAGAACAGAAGCAGTTTCCTTCCCCTTAATTTTCAAGTGAAATAGAAGCACTTGACACTCAGAGGGAGTATGTCAAGTCCACAGAGAACTCGTCCTGAAATTTCCAAGTATTTTGCCATTGTATAATAACCATCATGTTCTTACATAGCACTCTGCATTCCTTAAGAAACGATTGGCATGGGTCAGGCATGCAGCTGTGCCTCATGCCCAAATGGAGTTCTGAGACAATGTATTCCTCACACAGTGCAGCTTTTAAATGTGAAAAAAGGTGTATTTGCGGATTAATAACCTTCAGCGCTTTCACCCTACATATTCAGGAAGCCACAGTTTAGCTCAACCTTCTAATTAGAAGACATGTAATACCATCCTCCAACAGTCGTTTTATTATGTTCTCTATGTAATCCATTTTTCTTTGGGGCAAACAGGAACATAGCAACTTGGGGGACGAAGGGACAGAAAACCAGTAAAATAAAAACCTCATGGACTGAAGAGTCTACCACAGAGAACAGCTCAGGACATCTGAGTTAAGTAAAGTGCAGTGATGGATGACATGAGCTAGAGAAGCCCTCAGCTGGTGGAAGTCCAGCATGATTCCCTATGGAGCCACTGCAGAAGGTGGAGGTATCTGCAGGTCTGAAAATGGACCCAAGACTCAGGAGGTGCAGCTGTGGTATTGGTTCTACTGCTGACACTTGGGTCCCTCGAGATTCCTATTGCTGACTTATTCTCCCACTCCATAAGAATAACGGGTGCAAAACTGCTTCCTCTAATGAGAAGTGTCTCAATGAAGATTTGCACTTTAAATGTGCAAAAGCCCAATACCTGCCCTCTGACCCACTTTGCTTTGCCAGCCTGGCAATCCAAACAAATAAGATTAAATGAGGAATGGAGACAGAGGGATAAGCTGCTTATATCCTGGCAGATTTTGGAAAATCTTTAATGAAAATGTGAGAGAAAAGCCAGACAGGAAGAAATGTAAATCATGATGACACTTGGTGTTCCTCATAAACATCTCCACTCAGAAACCCAGTCTATAAAACAAAGCAGCAAAGCAGCATGAGAAAAATAATATTCTAAATTCTCCATGCAAGTTTACTTTGAAACCTGAGGGAGTTCAAGGTAAACAGTACTCCAACAGAGACAACACACACAATATGACTGTTAATGAAGCTGAATAAAGAAAGTGCATGTTTCAGCTGTCCCGACAAGGCCTGTTACTGACCATGGAGCACCCCAGAGTCCTTGAAAAGTCTCTTCACAATGCATTCGTGGTTTCTTTGAAAAGATTTTGTGAAGTTCTTGAAGCATATTAGCAATCCACTAAGGCTTGTGCTAAATAGGTCACCATTTCATTAATCTCTTTCAAGATGCTGACAAATGTACCCTGCAGGGACTTGAACCACACAGCGTGGCCCAGAGTTCCAGTTCAGCTACGAATGAGTTTCAACCGCTGCCCACAGTGGAAGAACTTTTTTGGTGCAGAATTTGAGGTTCCTTTATGTAGTAGGAACACCAGAAGTTGGATTCACAAAAGTTAACTTTTCAGCCTTGTGTTGCACCAGAAGTCATGGTGTTTTAGCAAGAAACTATGGCAGTGTTTGCAGAACCTGCAAGCAATTCTGGAATCATCTGCAACATCCAACAGCGTTATAGATATGAAATGAAGGAGAGCCCAGTGTTACAAATGCTCTGCTCCTTTGCTGTCTTTCTTATCTGCCAGTGATGGCTACTCCAGAAGCACAACTGCCTTTTTTGTACTCTGCAGCCTCCCACCTGCATCATAGCTTCAAATGAGCAAGAGTCTGTTTGTACCTAAAATGATGTCATTCATGGGAGAGTCCTTCCTGAATAGCTATTCAAAATTAATCCACTCTTCTCTTAAAGATTCCTATTAATACTACTAAAACCTAAAAAAACCCAATATTTCTTTTTCTGAGTTCATAAATACATTGCTCTTTTTCAAGAATGAGAATCCTCTAAATCAATGAGAATTGGTTGATGCACAGAAAACAGAACATACATTATGCTCTAAAACAAATGCTTTAAAAAGTTATTTTAGATGTTGAAAACCCTAATCCTCTGATTTATAGACCATATTGTTTCTGGAGCTCTGATTTAGTTTCTAAACCCCAAGGAAAAAAACATCTAAGCACATTAAACAAAATGAAAAAAACAAATAATTCACCCATGCTAGGAACATGTTCATCTGATCACACAGATCCCATGTAGCATGCAACAATTTAGTAAAGACTATATGTACCACACTAAAACATGTCATTACATCAAAATGATCTGCAAGAAAAATAATGTGAAAAAAAAGACATAAAAATATCTATGCAGATATTCTTTGTTCTTTTTTATCTATATACACAATATCTCTTAGCAATGGTCATCCAGGTCAGTAAAGCATACAAGTGCTATCTTTCGATGATGTTTCTTTGGTACTTGCTGGAAAGGGCACTTTTCCCAGCCTTCATTTGGAAAAATTTCCCTAGAGAAAAAGGTGTATATAGTACTGAAGTTCCACTTTATCCTTTACAGAATATGTTATAGAAGCAGCATTAAAAGAGGTTGAGACTATTTAATAAAATTTATATGATGCAACAGATTCACATTCTACTTTCTGAGGATTCCTTACTACAGCAGAAGCTGTGTCATGTATTAAAAAAAAACTACTCTCTGAAAGACTAAAACTGTTAGCCCTTCAACAGGTGGTTAATCCTCAAAAATTTCAAACTGGCCCTATTCTATACATATATACCAGTTTGCCTGCTCCTATGTGTAAGGCAAGTAATTCTTCCAGGATTTGCATAATTTTTATGAACTTTATTTTTATGATTGAGAATTACTGTTATTCCAGCTGTAGACTAAGTGTAGCAGAAGTCAAGGGAAATGTGAGATGGGGACAGATGCATCACTTCAGCAGCCTTAGGACAAAGGTTCTGTCAAATGTTTTTTGTTGCTTGTACTTCAATTTTCCTTCCCCTTTCTAATCTTTTGGTTGTCATAAATGTGACAGCAAAAGCAAGATCACACATTAGACTCTCAAACTGAGAGCAAAATCTTACCCTCGGGAGCTTACTCAGGAATGAAAATGACCGCATTATTATATGAAATGATTTTGATTATTTACTGTGCCATGGGGATATTAATGAGAAGAAATTCCTACAGTAGTTAAATATGCAGTAGTTTGGCCTACATCCAATTGGTGAAAAATCCAGGTCAGCACCTGGAAATTTATCAGCAAGAACAGTTTTTTGGGGGGCTGTAAAATTAGAAGTCCTCTTGTGAAGCCTATTGCAGTTAACATCACCTATGCTAATATGTATTTAAACAGGAATATCCACAGATAGAGCTTCCATGGAAGCCTCCATGGAAAAAGAATTAAGTATTAATGTGTGCAAAGTTTATATATAGTGTTTTCATCAATTATTCTAAAAAGACCAATGAGGTGATGTGATAAAAAGAAAGCTTGCTCTTTTTTTCTTTTTTTTTAAACCCCCATTGTGTAAACGTGAAGATGAAAAGATGATTGCCTTAAGATCCAGGAAAAGATATAACATGTTCATCTGTGCCCTAAAATTAGATTCATCCTAACTCTGTCTCACCACAGTGGGTAACATCAAAGAGGCACAGTGCCTCGGAGTTACTGGAAGATGTGGAAAGTTATTTCGTGGTGGAATACAATAGAGTCGACTTCTCAATGAGATTATCTGAAATAGTGGAAGAGATACCAAAAAAAAAAAAAAAAAAAAAAAAGAATAGAGTGTGGGGAAAGATATTTAGCTCATAGTTAAACTTTCTGTCCAAATGTCATCCTTTTTACAACAAATTCTATGGCAAGAACAGAACCTGACTATAATCGGACGCAATTCATGTTATCATTCAGGAAAACTATAGTAAAATCATGACAAGCTTCCATAGATATGGCTGATTTGATTGAAATAAATGACTTACCTTAATGAGAAACTACGGGAATTTATGAAATAAAGATTATGGTGAGTTTGAGTCTCAAGCTACTTTTAAGCATGAGAAACTTTAGCTGAGCTATGGGTAGGACAAACATATGCAGGATTCCTTGGGTGCTTGCTTTCTACCTGGAAAACTTAGTCTGAAGACAATATAATAGATAGTCATATTTCATCTGAGTTATCAATCAATTACCAGAAATCCTGGCTGTATTTATTGCTCAGGTATGGCAAATCCAGCATTTCAGGAGAAGCTGGGCTTATTGAAAAGGTAGTGTACGTAGTCTTTGTACACACAATTAAGCAACACGTTTGGACTTGTTGGACTTGCTTGGATTTGGTTTTGATGCACAAGTACAAAACATAGTCCAGCAAAACATGAGGAGCATCAGATTTAGCATATGACAGAGTTGCTATTGATAAGTCCTGAGAACAACAGGTTGACCAAGAGGGGCAGGTTACCTGTGTGACATTGGCAGACATACATCTGCACAGGAAATTTCAGACAGAGCTATGGCATCCGAATCAGCACCTCTGAAAGCACGGACAGGAGAACTGTTTCCACACTACAACTATAGAAAATGCAGTAACAATACATACATTTCAAAATAGTGATGTCTTGTGTAATCAATGTTTTATAGACAACTTGAGCATTAAAAAAAAAAACAACCCAGACAGACCATCAGGCAAGGTAAAGCTCTCATTTCTTTATTCCCATTGGTTTTGTTCCAGCACAGACAGTGATGTGTCTGGAATGCAGATGTGGCTGGTTCTGCTGGCGTGAGGGTGGTTTGTCTCATTGTTACTTGGAGGAGAGGATGCTGTTTCTATGTTCCTGACATATAAAGCAGTATAAGAAAAACAATCTTTTGACTGAATGAAATAAGTGCAATTAAACACTGTTAGGATCATATCCCACTAAGTAGCTGGTTATACTTGTGAATATAATTTTACGTCACAGTGTTGCACATGTGCTCTCTGAGAAGCTGTGTAAAAGGGAACTTCACAATTTTTCTTTCAACAAAAATAAGGGGAAATAGCAGCTTAACCTGGACTCATTAAAAATCTCACTTTAATAAAAGATTTTTGCGTATATGTAAAAAAAAAAAAAGGTACTGTTTATAGATTACATCTGCTCAAAGCAGGCAATAAAGTCATATGATTTGCCTATTTCTGCAGCTTTGGCAACTCACTGGCTGCAGGTGAATTTCCAAGTTCCTTCCTTCCCTTGTTGAATTCTTTAGGAAAACACATTTTCCCACAGGAGAGCACGTAATCCTTTTTCGTTTGAGGAAATGAAATCAATTTAAACATAGCTATTTCTCATACTGAAACAGCTACTACTATAAGGTACAAGAATTTAATAACACCCACCCCCATCTCTCTATTTAGGCACAGGTATGCAAACTTATATTAGAGACCATTAATAAATTATATAATTCACAGATGACTTGACTTTTAAGAGAAAAGCTAAAAATAAGTTATGTGATGCTATATAGTTTGTTTGATACATTCTATAAACCATTCTCTTTCAAATGCACTTGAACGATTACAGTTTTCATTCATATATGAAGTTTTTCAGCCTTAGAGATAACAAAACTTGTACTGATGTATGTTTGCAAAGAACTTTACCTCACCAAGTGTGGACTCGAGGTCTTGTGACTTTACCAGGATTTATGAAACTCTAGGATGCAGTAGTGAATGCCCATAGAAAGCCAATCAACAGGATATCTAAGGCTAAAGTCTCATCAAACGCAGCAAGGACAAACTTTTGTGGAAAAGACATTAGAGACACGTTTAATATACTAAAGATATTCTAGAACACACTAATTACTCTGCCACTACCCACTGCCTCATGAGGCAACATTTTCCAAATAGTCATTTATCCCACTTCAAGAATATATATCTTTGAGAGATAACTTTATGAATACCTATACAAATAAGTAAATGTATATCACTGCATGAAATAGTGAATTAGTTAGTCAACAAATGGGCTGGGCTAAAATTAGCTTGTGTGATTTATTACACTGGAAATTTGTATGAGTAGCTTTTGATATTTAATATGTTGAGATAAATAAAGGAATTTTCATTGTAAATACAGTTCTATTTTTTTAATGATGAAAATTGACAGGAGATTGAGAAATTATCCTTCTCAGTTTAAGAGGCGTTGCTTCATACTATCAATGGCTGAGGACAAAAATTGAATTCAGAGCTTCATATGCATAAGTTGCATATTTTTAATTAAATTTATATATATATCTAATCCCACATTAATGGTCATTGAAAATACCATTATCTGAGTATAGAGTGGTTAGACACCTAATCATCAGCTGGAAAGTCTGCAAACATCATATTTGCTGATTTTTTTAATTGGTGATGAATAACACAGCTATGATTTCCCTCCTTTTCAGTTCCGAAGGGCTAACTGATCCTCAACTCTAGTGCACTAAAATTAACAATAGCAGACCACTTGTTTTATAGGGCTAGCAATACAGACTCCATTTAGATATTCTCAAGTGCATCTTGATTCACTGACTGACAAAGGAAGAATCACTTTTAGTTTGTGTTCAGGCTCCTTTTGTCATAAAGTAATTGCAAATAACAGAAGGAGAAATTCTACAAAGGTTATGTCATTCATTTACCCCAACCTGACACCTAATGAATAGATTTTTTGCACACAATACTCATACCTGACTGGAATATATATGACTTCTCTATGCAAGCAATTTTATATAGAATTGAATGGACAGGAGGAAGTCTGGGACTGGATTTTATATTGCTTCAAGTGGCTCATGTAATCATCACTGCACATGTGGTGTTGGTTACTCAGGGGAGGATTTTGTCTTATTCATAGAGTAGAGACTCATTTTTCATTGGATGTCTGCACTAATTTAGTTTGGTATCCTTCCTAGGAGAGTCTGAATTGTGTTTGAAAGTAATATAAAAATGCATCCTTCTCTTTTCCTCTGTATTAAAAAACATCTTTACTGTATATCTGCCATGAGAAGTACCAGAGTAACTCCAGTGTTGCCTTTACAGAACATCAGACTTTCACTAAGAGCAGAATCTCAGTCAGTCTCTGAAACAAAAGTCCAGCCTCTGTTTGTGAAGCAGTGAGTACTCATTAAAGCTAATTTCTCAAGTTACCTCTCTTTGAATCCAGTGGTACAGCCCTACTACGCTTCCCAACTTTTCCTTTTTTGGTAGATTGGGAGACCACAGAGCATCTCCTCCTTATTTTACACTTTCCACTGTACATTGCTAGAACACTTCTTTTTTCACTTTTTTTCCCTTTCGTTGTTTGTGGAGGTGGTTTATTTTGTGGGGGTGGTGGTGTGTGTTTGGTTAGCTTTCTTTTTTTTTTGGTGTGGCCTGTTAACTCCTTTCAATATTCTGAATTGCATGCATTTGCACATCTCCTTGGAATTACGGTATCTTCCAGTGAAGCTGAAAATTGCAAAAAACAGTCAAGAAGTCATCTCATTTGTCTCCTAGGAAGCATAGCAAATAGTCAGATCATCTGGCAAGAGAGCAAAAGGCAAAATATATCCTGACCTACCACAGCTTGCCAGAACAAGTTTGTTCTATTATTGCTCGGTGCAATTAGCCTTGAAGGAGGCAAGCAATGAAAGCCATGAGAACTCTGTGAGGCTGATCGTAAATTAATTCACACAGTATTCACATTTATTACTTCTTGAACCAGACAACTTATTTGGCTTTGATTTTAACTTTATATTCTCCCAGTACTCTATACATGAAATGACAAACTGGGAGTTTCAAACTCTTGTTTCCCTGACCAGTAGTAAGAATTTATAAAGGTCAGGGAAAATGTCATGAAACAGATGAACTGTAACTTCTTTTTTTTTTAACACGGGCAAATCAAAGAAGGTAGGAAAACACTGGCATTTACTCCTTATAGCAATTATTTGCACAGTTATTTTCCATCCATGAACCTTTTTTTCTGTTGTCAGTGTTTGCTATTCTCTGCATCAAAGTGTAAAGACCATACCTAGAGTTTTCATACCTTAATCTCTGCCACTCGTAATATTAAAATAGTATCATTGCATTTCTACTCTATACAAGATTTATAGATTTTATATAAATGACATTTCAATCACATTCCACCTGCCCATCATAAATCTGCAATAGCTGCAGAGTATTACTACAATTTAATGACACATCTAATATCTAGAGCTATGATGTTCCTTTTGAAATTAGTCTTGTTACATCAAAGAGCAAATATGGAGCATAAGCAGGAAATTTCAGATTAATCAGTGTCAAAAAAAAAAAAAAAATCCCCTTTTTTACAGCTGCATGGCCAGTGCCTTATGCTCCTCATATACCACAAAGACTTGCTAGTGCAAAAATCTGGAAAGGTTCACTTATGTGTCCAGTAGAGCCTGGCTATGGCACAGGGATTGCACTCTACTATTTCATTGTCTCTTTCCTCTCTGAACTCATATGGATACTGCACATGAGAAAGAGAGTGTATTACTGTTAATCACTTTCTAATATAGTGTTCTTTTAACCAACCTTGAGATGCTGAGGGGAAATACCTCTGGGCCACATCTGTCTCCAAAAGCTGCATATATATGTTTTTAGAACAGGGACAGCTATTGAAATTTCTTTCACTTGGTCTGGTGATGGAGGTGAAAATAAATTTCCTCTCTAAAGGGAACCCACCATCCTTATTTATTACCATTTTAAATAACCTTTCTTTAGTTCATGTAATCTCAGGCCCGTGGCAAGAATGACCAAATACAAACACTTAACTACACGAAAAACATCAAAAGAATGCAGAATAAGGATGGCGAAGAGGAAGAAGTAAAGGAGGAAAGGTATTATTGTTAATATTATATATAGTTTTTCTTGCTCTATATTCTGGGCTATATTTAGATCAGCAAGTTGGAAGATGACTGTGCTGTCTCCTTCCGCTGTTCCACTGTGGAAATGTAGCTTCCATTAAAACTAACTTCACACACACACACTAAGTAGTTGCAATCATAAGATACACAGGCTTGCCTGGTTGTGTTATGGCTTATATTCTTTGTACAGAAACTGCCGCAAGGGAAGAATGAGTGTGGTTGTTTGAACAAATCTTATGTTGCATCTGGTAAGATTCAGCAGTGCCCAAGTTCATTCTACATGAGGAACTCCACACAGATGCACTCAGAAAGACAACAGATTGTTGCACAAAGAGTAACAGCATGAACTTCTGGGGTTGCAGTTTTGCTATATTTCGAGCACCCTAACATACTAACATACTATACTGTGGGAATAATCAACTGGCTTCTTGAAGCTGGCTTCATGAAGTTTAAAAAAATCTTTTAAAAAAAGCAGCAAACAAATTTTCTTTTCCATGAATAGAATCTCTCATACAAATCAGACATGGAAATCACATTTTATATATTACAAAGCAGCATAAACACAGAAGGCTGGAATACACTTTTGGGGAATGGACATTTTACTTTAGAAAAATAAACTTTAGTAATAAATAGAAAAATTGCTTAGCTAGGCTCTACGTGTTACTACTGTCAACAGTGAATTATGTAGTTGTCTCTACGAGTGGTCTTTTGACTCTCTTATTGATTTATTAGATTAGATCTTGATCTTGTCATAGCCCAGCTTTGAAAGTACAGTAGCTTAAACTGGCACTTATTCAAAGAAATGCTTTGAGAAAATGAATAGGTACCAGAGATAATAAAATTAGATGTCAGTACATTAAACATTTTTTTCCCCATGACTGGTCATCACAAAATATCATAAAATCTGTCATAATAAAGGGCAGGCTTTTATAAATAGGCTGATGAGGCATGAAAGATCATATGTGATTTATTTTACCACTATTAAACTAAGTGGATGAATAGTTCATTCAAAGATGCAAAACTTTTTGTTGTTATAGACTCAGTTTTCCTAAATTATTTTCCATAACTGAATAAAGTCAGGATGAGAAGCAGAGTTCAGAAGCAGATCATTTCAATCCCAGTTAACTAGAAACTCATATTTCACTAACTATAAGAATTTTGAAGGATAACCTAATGAATATCATGACCTACAAAACTTTTTGCCATCTAATGAAGCAAGCTGGAAAGAGACTTTGGTGTTAACTGTGTTCACAACTTCCTGTGATCTCTGGGAACACAGGATGGAGAATGGCCATATGGTGGCATGCACTTAGGGAAGGAATATGACAAAAAAGGCTACAGCCACACTTTATTTTTACTTGACCTCTCTTTTGGTTTTGACAATCATCAGTTTAAGAAACACCTGAGCTGGAGTTTATATCCCTGTCTTTGTTTTTAATTGCTGGCAATGAACAAGCTACTGTGAATCTGTACCATTCATTTTTAACAGAGTAATAATCTTCAAGCCATGGCCCACCATGCAGACATAATAGTGCGTTTATTTAGGGGGCTGGGGTGAGGCAGAGGGGGGAACACACTTCTGATTCAGTTTAAATTCCTTGTACATAGGGAAAATACAATGTAAAAGAAAACCTTATTGTTTTTTATAATTCACATATTTAAGGATTTAAGCTATATGTGATATTTCTTCCGTTGGGCAAAGCATCTTGCAAAATTATTGATCATCTTCTTGGGGGATATAAGTTTAAAAAAAAAAGAAACAGGTGAATTGTAACCCTTGGAAAGCTGCACACTCCTTAATAGAGGCATTATTTGTTTCTGGCTGCTTTGCAATGCCATCTTCTCCATCTGTCAACAACATGGCATCAATAGCACAAGTACTAATTTCTCTGTGTGTGGGATACAGGAAAATTTGTGTTCAAGCTTTAGACATTTTAAGAAAGAAATAAACTAGTCATACACCTAAAATTAAGTAAATTTGTTTTCTACTACAATGATTTAATATGTGGTTTGATGCTAGAGATAAATAACAAGCTGCAGCTGTTGGATCACTGTTGAGGGCATTTCGACAGTTTAAAGATGCATTAATTCTTCTAAATACCTGTAACCAAATGAGTAGTGTAAATTAGATTCAATTTCATTTGCTTATATGGTAAAGGTAGGTATATTTTGGGGTTTTTTTTTTTTTTAAAATTAAGATACTAAACAAATTGTCAAGGATTTACTTAGTGATATACTGGTTTGTGTTATTTTCTCAAAATTAATTCAACTACCTGTATCATGGCTTTGCTATGAGTCTGCCAGTGTCTGAAAGATCCTTAGCTGAAAAACAGGTCTGCTCATAAATAATATGTAGGATTTTACAAATATTCATGGTGACAGAAAACATCCTTTTAAAAATAGATTTTTATGAGCTCCTCCCTTCAGAAATGTTAAATGTTATATTCCAAAAGTAGTGAAGAATTCAGCCACATTAATATTGAATATCAACCCAAAATCTCTCCAATACAAAACTTTCTTGGTTTTACTAGTAGCCTTCTAAACCAGGGCAGACAATATTAATTGTTTTTTCTTCTTGATTAACAGAGGATTACATACCATAGAGAGGAAACACAGCAAGAGTTACTTTAGGAGCATTGTTTGGCAAAATGAGTTACAAAAAAGTGCAAAGCAACTTTTTTTTTCACATCATGCTTTCCACAACCAGAAAGGCAGAAATGTGAAAAAACTTGCTGGTGTCCCTCACCTTTATGGAAGCTTGGAAAACTGTGTTAATTCTCTCAGGGATTCAGAAAGGTCATTCACCACCAATTCATATCAGTATTTAATTTTTCTTTTCACTTTTTATAAAAATGATTAATGAATCTGTGAAATACTTAGATATCAAGTGTCACAAATTATCAACATGCAGTGTGTCACAGGACAAACACAGGCAACAGAATGAGATTTTGAAAAAGCTGATGAATAATTTCCTTTGATGGAATTTCATTGACAAATAAATAAATAATAGCTAGGGAAAATACACAACGAAGGAAGCCTCATTTCTGATCTGCTACATTCTACATCTGATTGCACAAAATATACTCCACACAGTTTCACGCAGTCAACTTGCCAGATGGAGAACTTCTATTTGAGAAATTGTATTCCACTGTGGTAATTGTAATAAATAATTTCAGAAGACCAAAGCAGAAAACTTGAACTCACCATATCAGTGGCTATTACTGAACAGGCAGCAACATTTTAGGCTGCAATAGCAAATGTTAACAGAACAGGTTTGATGGCAGTGCTCGACAGAAAGTACTGACTATGACATCATATACCTCTTTTGCCTTCTTTACACAAGTGCTTTGAGTTCAACAGCCCAGTGAGCAAAAGAATCAGTGTGGAGAGAAAAACACACTTCTGGCTTAGTCAATATAACGTATATAAATTGTTAATTTCCATCCTAATAGATTGCATTTGCGTTGCTAATGGATTAATGCAACTATAGCAAGATATTTCTTCTCCCCTTCTTACGCTTCTGCCTTCCCATCCCAATTCCTTCCAATTACTGCTGGTACAAGCCTGTCTTCGTCTGGCATTACTCTCCCCCTGATTCTGCTATAGCTTCAGTGGACTAAAGTACAATCCCACTAGACCCAAATCATGACTTGGAAGAAAAATGCTGCAGTTCCTTGCTAAACAGAACTCAAATTTTGCTCTGAGTATCTACTTTAGTGTGAACTCTTTTAATCCATGACACATACTTTTATTCTACATATTTAATCCATAACACAGGGTTGGGAGGGGAAAGTTTGTTGCTGGATATTTTGTGAGATGCTAAATTAAGAATCTACATTAAAGTTAAGGTTATGGCAAGAATAAAGATTATTATTGTTGAGGTAGCAGCTGCAAGGACAAGAAGTGTAGGTAAAGTGAAGGAATGAAAAGGCTTAGTGCAGTTTTTCATATAATCTAGTATATTCCATTGCCATAAAATCTCAAAAATCCCACAACTTTAATCTAGACAATTTTTATGTAATTTTGTTATAAAAGAAACTGAAACAAAGTGTTGATTTATCCACGTAGATTTTTCCATATTTAAAAAAAAAACCAAACAAAACCTACAACAACTTTTCTAACTCTTTCTCATTTTTTTGAGTTTAACATCTTGCAGTTTATGCACTTCCATATGAACGATACCTTAGTGGTAGATAATTTGAAAAAAGTGATAAAACGTCTCCATATCTCTATCCCACTGAGTTTTAAATTGAATTAAAATTAAACGAAAAACATTTTTCATGGAAAAAAAAATATTCTTTTTATCCAGAGGAAAACATGTTGGGCTTTTTTAATGTGTCCTATGTCCCTTCAAACATTTCTTTTTCATTGAAGTGCAATTCCAATAAATGCAGTGGAAAGCTTGAAGTAAAATTAACAGGGGCATCATCTTCAGATGAGGGTAAAACCCCTACTTTGAGCCTCCTGCTCTAAGTGCATCTTTCAGTGGTGGTACTCAGAGTAGGGTTTGAGTGAAAGGGTTTAAGAAATGTTGATTGCTTTTGATAACACTGCACAGAAAGTTCTGACAAAAAATATACTAATAAAACCCTGATTAATCTAAAAATACGTGCATCATGTAAGATGTCATAAAAGAAGACACCAGATATTAGTTAACTGTATTAGTTAACTAATTAGTTAACTATAAGACGCTGTGCTAATACACATATTTACTACACATTAAAACATAATGAAAAGTAAGAGGAGTCTGGCAATGACAGGTTTATGCTTGGTAGGGTAAGAATTAAAGCTTGAAGCTTTCATTTCTTTTTAAACTCAGGTTCACAGAATGAAACTAGAAGGCTATGATACATATGGATAAACTTACTGATTCTTTCTCTCCTCCAAAGATAAACACAGAACTTAAGCATTCTGCGAGTAACTCCCTCATAGATTACACTATTTACCTCATATGAATGAATAGGAAATGTGACTCATAAAAATTCAGAAAATGCCTTCAGATACAATCTTCAAATACAGAAAGTTAGCTGCATAGAAAAAACCCCAATACTTTGTTCTTCATATCCTCTCTGGCGAGAATAAGAGGCAAGAGGTTTCTATTACTGTAATGAAGTCTTTGGTTAGAACCCAGGGAAACATTTTAAAAAAAATAATGGGACACTGTAGTTCGGGTAGACTGGTCTGGCATCCTCCATTTTTGTGGATGGCAGACCTGTTAGGTACGATGCAGGAATAGTTGTCTCTTCTTTGGGTATAAAGGTTGGTGGAATAAGTCTTCTGTTAAGTCTGTTTCAGAGTTGCTTTTCTTGCAGTTTTCCTACAATTCTCAGTTAAACAGTGACTGAACAGTGTTCAAACAGAAAAAAAAAAATTGCTGTCCTCTTATTAAGGATTATCATCAGTGAGGTTAGATATAGAACAACGCAGCTGACATTGTTGTATAAAATCTCCACACCAATTTCCCTAAATCTCTAAATAAGCTAAAGCCAGAGTCCTGTAGTCAAGGAATACCAGGATCCCTCAGCTCCAGCCCTTTCTCAGTCCATATCTTCAGTCTCGTTGTTAGAAAAAAAAAAAAAAATTGACTCGTTTTCTTTTGGATCCATGAAAAAAAAAACAACCCAAAAATTCACCTGAAATGCCAATAGGAAGAGCAGGTGTTTTCCACTTCTGGAAATGATGGCATCTGCTTATAATTTCCAGTGAGTTGACTTTTTTTTTTTTTGGAGAACATTATTCTAATGGATTTTTTGCAAAAGCGTAAACTGTGTTGTAGTTTGTATTTCATCTGCTAACTAATGGCTATACCCTAATTAGAGATTTCAGCAATCGTGTTCAGAGATGTGACTTGCAATTCTGATCTAAAAATTATTTCCATGCTTTTACTTTTTCCTTGAAATGTTCATTTCTTTGTCATATGTAAAATATTTTATTATGGCTAATATAAACTTAAATTAATTCAAGAAATATGGAAGATATTTGTTTGAGGGAGCCAGGGAATACTGTAACCTTGATGCAGCCAAGTGTGGAGGACAGAAAACCAATTAGCTCATATACATAAGCTTAGAAGCAAGGCTGTAGTATGGAAAAATGAATGGATTGTTCAGCTTGTTCTAGCCATTCTTGCAGATTTAAAGTTGAAAATTAAGGCTGAATATGCAGCTTTTCCCTCTGAGTAAATTGGAAGATCGTTTGATTCCCCACTTGGTTTGGAGATGATGAATAAGTAGTGTTTTGGAAGCCCTATTAAGGCAGGGAAACAATAGGCTAGTCTCTAGACAGTTTAAGAAATACTCTTTTCTAAGCTTCAGTAAGGAATGCGAGTGAGTTTTTACAGACACCTCTATAACATCCAGTAGAATTTTTCATTTATCCTGACAAGTCAAACAGTGGTCTTCAGATTAATGAATGCTACCGAAATAGATGTGAAATATAACATTTTATCCAATACTATGCAAGACGTTTTAACTCACCTAAACTGAATTCATACTTAAATTCTTTAAATTCCATATTTTCATACCTAAAAGTAAGTGGCTCTGGAAATGCATTAATGTATGACATCCCAACCCAAGTACAAACTGAAATACACAAAATAGGTTTTAAAAAAATAGAAATAAAAATCTATGCACCTCTCAATATTTGAATTTACAAACATGTAAAGATTTTGGAGAAACAAACAGCAAAGTATCACATCAAGAAATAAAAGTCCAACTAAAATAACCAGTCAATAAGAGTACTAATAGACATCTTCCCTGCTTTCTGGTCTATATTTTTTACCTTTAACTGTCTCCACGTTTCACTTTGCATTCAATCAGTTCTTTAAGGATGCAGCTTTGTTTTTCCACTGCTGCATCTGATCTCATTTTTAGGTTGGTTTTTTTTTTTTTGTGATCCTGACAAAGATAGTTCCCTACATTTAGCCTACTCCAGTGTTTTGATACTGAACATCTTCTATAAAAGAGTTTTAATTCCTTAAAAAAGTGATGCATGTTTAATTTCCCACACATACTAAGAAGAGGAGAATGGATGATCTGTGAAGTATTCACAAAGATCACATACAACCACGGGAAAAGGATTTCTCCAAAGTCCCTCCATAAACCTAAAGTTTAGTCTTACTGTGCAGATGTACTTCTGTGTTTTCATTCATGTCAGCTTTCCCTCCCTCTCTTTTATGGGTACATACCACCATTCTGTTTATCATCACACTTATGAAGAAGCTTTCTTTTAAAATCTGAAAGCGTATATCCCAGCTGCTATCTTTTTTTTCCCTCCCTCTCCCAAGTCCATCCCCGTGTTTTATTATCACAGTCAGAGTAAGCGTATCTCAGCAATTACACCACTTCCACAGGCAGTTCTCAGGCCACTTGAGCTGACACTTTGAAATATGAGCAGAGAAGTAATGCAGGTGCAGGCACTGGCAAATGTCCAGCAGCAAGTTAACAACCGGTTCAGAATTTTAAAGAGGAATTTGCATTTTATGCTACTAAACAGCTGAAATTAGAGATGGAAATCCAATTCATTTTGTCTTGGAATTGCTTCACCTCCAAAGCATTCCAGTACACTCAAGTGAGGATCAGCATATGCTGGGACTTCCACATAACATTTTTAACATCTTGTTGCAGCAAGGGCTGATCATATCAGAGTTAACGCTATAAAATATGAGCTACAGTTCTTTTTATAGAAATACTTGGATAGAGAAGAAGAATTATTGTCTATATTGATTCTGAAGACACGAGAGACAGCGATGCAAGAAAAAAGGCTCCTTCCAATAAAGAACTATCTTACATATGCAGTGCCTTCTGGCTACAGTGTTCCTGCAAGTTAAAGAAAAATTACTTTTGCAAGGGAACATACAGATTTAATATTTTCCTCCCTCTCTTTTCTCTTTCATTCAGTGGCTGCAGTGTGTAGTGCATTACAGCAAAGATGGGCTGCTGCCCACAAATTGGAGTTTAAAACAATTGCATTATACTGGGCAAAACTGGGGTCTTTGAAGACTGTTGTTAGAGATTAGAAATGTCCTGAGTTTGTATGTGTACACATGCGGGCATGTGTGAGACCAGAAGTGTGAAAACTACCTTGACACTGAGGACTTGACTCAAATCAAGTAATTGTGAATATGAGAAAAATACCATGATTGTTATTCCCAAGGACAGTGTTCAAAAGCACATTACTGACACCAGAACCTGCCTTAGTTATTAAAGTAACACGTCACCTGTATGTTAGCGTATATGCACAGATAAATCCATGACATGTCAATAGTAAACTAGATGAGAAATATAGTTCTTTAATACTCTCTAAAAAAATACAGCCGACCATAATGTATTCTAAAAATAAATCATTTTACATATTTGCCAGCATTCTTGTCCAAATTTGTTGAAGGATTTGTGTACACAGTGCTTCCTGCCTGATAACCACCACAATATAAAGATATGGAGAAGATTTCTCATGAGGTTTAAATTCAGTTACACAGATTGACACAGTACATAATGTAGAGTAATATTCTCCTAAACCTCCCAACTTCCACTTTATTTTTTTTTTCTTTTTTACTTGAGCTACCTTCAACAGTTCCACAGCACCTAAAGGCATCCAAAAGCTGTACAGAATTAATAAGCATTACAGACTGCTTTTCATCTAGAAGGCGAGTAAGAAGAGATAGTATTTCAGACTCTCCAAAAGAGAACACGTCAGGATATGCAGAACTTGAATATTTGTTGGAAGACTACACTGGCAATCTGTAACTTGTTATTTGAAGAAAAAAGAAATAAATCTGTTTTCTACAAATGGCAGCAGAATAAGAACATACAGAGAACAAACCATATGCTGGTATAAACTTATCTATAACATACTCTTAAAAAAAAAAGAAAAAATAAAAGACATGAGTTCACAGCAAACTGGGAAAGTCATATCTACCCACTATGAGAAATCTCACACAGGGAGAGAACAAAAATGTTATAACACTTTATAACCATTATTGCTTTAGGCTAACAGATATTATAAATTATTGCAGTAATTCAGGCTTTATTTTCATACTTTTTTTTTGATGTTGTAAGTACTGAAGAGAGAAACAAGAAAACCTCAGATAAATAGGTAAGGAATAAAACATTAGGTTTCCCACCTCCTGTGGGCCAGAGCAGATCCTAGGATATTAGAAGTTACTAATATTTACCCTACTTGTCTCATCATGTTAATAATTAATGAAATATAAAATATTTTCACAACTAGCAGAATAAAGGCGGTTGGGATACACTCTTTTTATTCCAAGACAACTTTGCATTATGTTTCCTAACAAAGTCTCCTCTCAGTGAGGAGATACCGTCCCTTTTGCATCTGCCAGTTTTCAGCAAGGTTCAGCACTGGAGGGAGCTCTGTCAGACTGCCTTAATGAGCTGATGAGCTCCAGCCTTCATCACTGACTCCATGTGAAGGGCACACAGCTCCAGGTGAACTGACGTGCAGTGTTTCACTATCCAGGCATCACATCTGGAAAATACAAATGGTCCATAAAGCAGGTTCAAAACCTGCTTTAAAATTAGTAGCACTGTAATTTGCTATTAGAAACTTCAACCACCTTGCAAGCTTGTTTTCTCTTCCTTTTAAAAGCTCTTTTTCCTTGTTCAAAAAAGGTGAATTCTGCGAGTATTTTGTATTAAAAAAAAAAAAAAAAAGGAAGAAACCACCAGGGAACCTAAGCTAGCTAGCAAGCTACACGACCAAGAAGGCCAAATTTTCCAGTAGAAAGATATTTAATATCCTATATCTTTTTCTGTCCCAAACTTCTTGCAGAAACCTGGTGAAATGATACTGCAGAGATATCAGCTAACTGTTCCAGCAGGGCTAACAGTACTGCAGACCAATGAGGTTTCTGCTTATCCTGAAGCTTCCAGGTTTTCCAGTGTCCTCTCCTTTACTTGGTTTTATAAAGTAGTATCAATTCAGCTTTAAAAAGTTGCCCACATGGTTATATTCTTGCTGCTTAACACACATGAAGACAGCAAGTGATCCCGAGAGGCAGCCCCACTCTGATGGTTTATGTATATGATGTCAAGAGTTAACAGGGTATCACTAAAGTAATAACATTTTGTTTATTTTCTTTAGGAAAAACTCTTCAGCCAAATGAATTTCCTTTTTACAAAGGAAAAGCCTGAAGACTTTTCACCCCTTCCCCACACACTTTTTAAAGTACCTTAAAGGGATGTCTGAAATTATAGTATTTCCATACAAGCGTTGCCAGGAGTGAAAATTTCTTTAACTCAGTTAAAGGAGTAGTATTACCTCCAAGAAGGGATTATTTTGCTCAAGATTCGACATTTTTTTTTTCAATCTATACTAATTTAATTGCTGGATCTATCCAGTCTAACTATGTGCACAGATGGCTGATGCCTGCTTTTGAGTTGATGAGCAGGCACCTACTTCCTTTGCTGTCTCATGTATCTTCCTTGGTAAAACAGGGAAGAACTTGCAGGAGGTTACAACCCTCAGATTATCCCCTTTTGAATTTGCTCTGGATCCTTTTTGCAGCTGGGATGGAAGAACGGTACACAGACAGACAAGCAGTGCTTTCTACACCCACATGAGCTTGCCAAATATTACTGAGAAGCCTCTTCACCTCTCAAAGGTCTGAGCAATAATTTCAATCATCCTTTGAGCAGCAAAACCTTTATTGACTCAGGCATTCCATGATAAGTAAACACACACATTTCCTTTGTTGTCATTTTCTTGTAGAAATTTCTCTGATGAGCTCCCAAGTTAGTGAAAACATATTTGGCTTTATTCAAGGACATATTGTTACTGTTTTTAAACACCAAGGCCCAGATGTTATTACTATCTGGTGTTATTTTTATGTTCTTTATTGTGGAAGCTTACAACTGTGTTTAGTCTTCACTTGTACTTTCTCGCTTTTTTAACTGTTTTTCTGCAGCATAATTGGACAATATATGTAGCTCCTCCTTCACATCCCGGAATATCTGAGCTCAGGGTAACAAAGACATCAAAGCACTGAAACAGAGAAGCATCACATAACTGGAAGAAGAAAGAGTTTAATGTTTTCTGATGGAATATCTGCCACAGCCTTTTTTTTTTTTTTATTTCAGAATGGGCATTTTTGACTGACAAAGTCTCTGAATATTTAAAGATTAAGGTATATTATTATAAAATAATAATATTTTTGCTTTATCTCTATACATCTATATAACAGAAAAGTACAGTCCTTCAGACAAAAGAAAAATGCAAAGCAACTGTCTTAAATTTTTTTACAACATTTTTAAGGCTTCTGACCAAAAAATTCTGAAGCATTAAATTTCCTTTTTTTTTTCCTTCTGAGTAATGTTGGTTTCTGTTTAGAATGACAATTTTTGTTTCATGTGCTAAGAATAGCAAAATAAAATGCAGTATTATCAGAGCCTATGAATTACATTGTTTGTTCAGAAGACCAAGATCTTCTTAACGTACTTCACCTACAGTTTTGACTGCTTATATGACATGACAGATAATAATTTAAATGAAATTCAATATAACTCAGCATGATTAAATGACTGAACAGAAATAGCACTGTTTCAAAAATATGCTATGGAAAGAAGTTCAATCAGGAAAATACTGATATATTTGAAGATCTACTGAAATATCTAAGTTTGGAAAACCAGGATGGTTTAAGATAGTCCACAAAGAGATATTCACTCAGAATTTTTTCACTGAAAAGAAATACGGTTTAAACAAGAACTTTGATAGCTTGTGCATCTAAACTTAGTAAAAATAGAATAAAAAGGCAAGAGATTTTTGTAATATCAAATTGTCTAACTTCAGAGTTTTTGGAAGAAGATTTCTTTTTTTTTTTCCTTTTGTTTCAAGGTTGCTTTAGTTTTTACATAAATAAATGCTAATTGGAGAGAAAAAAGATCAAGTCTTTCCCCCAAAATTATATATTATAGATCATGAGATTTTCCTTTTACTCATAAAAACAGCTGTGATCACTCTCTCCACAACAATGAAAATCTGACCACCTAAATAAAAGTGCTCATTTGGCTTGACCCATATTAACAGATCATTTTCTGCTCTTTGACAGAAATTGTGCATTTTAGTAATTTACTGTGGGTGGGCTCTATTTGACATCTAACTTCAGTGTTTTACCATTGTTGCCTTTGTTTCTCAGCAAGCAGAGACAAAAGTGCTTTTCTTGCTCTGATTGCAGGCAAATTATAACCTAAAATGGATTAATAATTACTTGAAGATAGTCCTGACAAGTATACCCCAGATTATAAACCGTCAGTATCTGAGCCACTCAGATCAGCTTTGACTATATATTTGTTTTGGAGATCAAATTACTTCACTGAAAAGTTACATTATCAAAATAAAAAAATCAAAAATGTGTAGAGGTAATAAATGGAGATATTGATGCTACTTTCTGTGCTTCTGAGATATGAGACCAATTATTATTAAAGTGATTTCATATTTAAAAGCTTCTAGAAGGGAACAAAAAACTATAAAGAAACTCACTCAAGGCAAATAAAATTACAATGTTAAGTGTTCAAGCTTAGTCATCTTAAAGATAATTAACTAGGGAGAAATATCACCTAACCTACTGCTGAAACTGAGTACCAAAGAGAAGCATCCAGATTCATGCATAATTTTTTTAAATCAAATCTTAAACAATAGTTTCTTTTTAAATATTATCTCATAAGAAAACCTCCCCTGATTTTATGGGAAGGAACTGACCTCGCTTTACATGCTCCCTGAAGGGCCCTGCAAGAAGCACTGAGTAAATCATCCCACTGCAAATGCAGCATCAGCATTCAGATATGCATTTTCTGGTTAGCCAGCAGAGGTATTTTGCAGAAAGCCTGACATTTATTGCAATGAGAGGGAAACACCATCGATTGTAACATATCAACACAATCCAGGCAAGTATAAAAATATTTTAGGAGAGAGAGAGACTAGAAAGTTTCCAGATTAATTGCAAAGAGATTGAAAAGACAATATTTGAGAAAAAACTTAACAACAAAGATCCATATTAAGTAAGAATATCTCACTGTGAGAATGATATCTCTAAATACAAGCTTTCAAATCCCCTGGGAAGTAGGCAACCTGACACTGCATTTCAGTTTCTTAGAACAAATAAATGTCCCTGACATCAGCATATTTCACAACCTGAAGATACATCCTGTGACTTACACGTATAAAGTTATACCTACACTTTTCAAACCCACAGACACTGATTTAACCCTAAAATGCCAGTTAAGTCCTGCATAGCCTAGCTAGTGCATACAGCTTTGGAAACTGAGAAGATTAATTCATTTATTAACTAAAATCTTAGGGAATCCTGAGAAAATTTTAGTAAACTAAATGCATAGAGAACTTGTATCAAAATATATGGAACAACAGATGAAAATTTTATGTTTTATAAATAGATCTCATATTAGATTTAAAAATATTTAGGAAAAAATTGTGAAGCATCTGAAATCTTTCAAAACCATGAATAGTTTTGTGCTTCCTCTTAAGTAATACATGCAAGGTTAGTTTTAAAAGTATTCCCATGTTTCAATTTTTTTTTCACTTTTTCATGAATGTAGACCTAAAAAAGGAAGATTAGTGACCCAGGTGACCACCACTATTTTCAATTGCCCTTTCTTCATCAGCTTAATAACACTCAAGTCTTCAAGCAGGTTTCTGAGTCTCTTGGGACCCATGAGAGAAACTCAAAATCTGCAGCTGCTTCCTGGATACAGTTTGTCAAAATCATATTAAAGAAATAAATTCATCTCATAATTAGATAAATCATTAAACATACACAATTTTTAATGTAACCACTGGCCCATTACAAAAATATCTAGTTTCATCTATTCAACATGGCTGTTATGACACAAGTGGCAAGGGACCTCTAATTGGAGACATTTGTTGACATTTCAACCTATTTAGCAGTCCCAGGAGGGATTTGCTAAACTCATGTTAACTGAAGGCAATTCCTAATATTTAAACACGTTAGCAGCAGTAAATCTTGTGTCACACTGTTTCCCATTGCTAAGCAGAGCATAAAATTACTAAGCACCTGTCAACTTCTCCATTGCAACTATAAACTCAATTTTCTCTAGTGTTGCTGAGCAAAAGCCACATTTAGTTTTATAAATCCATTTTCATACCACTGCTAAGAACAGTTGGACTTCAGACTACTACATCAGACAGCTGTGAAATTTTTTATGGCTATAATTTTCTGAATTTCATATTAAACTGATGGGTTGTATCTTTAAAAAGCCCCTACAGATTATTTTATGCATTCACATTGCTTTTTGGACCACTTGGACACAGCATAGAGGTAGACACTATTACTTTTAAATTGTGTGTTCTGATATGAAGAATTTTCACAGTGGATGCATTCATACAAGCTGCCTGCACCTTTTCAGAGATACATTGAAATTTGGCAATAATATTAAAATATCTCCTAAATAATCTAAGTTTTCCATATATTTAAATATAAATAAAACATGAATTTAAAATAACTGCAATTAAATCTTTTCTTCACAGAAATTGAAATACATCATTCATGTTATAAATGTTGTTTGATTCATAATGCAAGTCACTGTTGGAAGTAACACTCCAGTGCCCTACAAGCAGGCAGCAGGGGAGGCTCAGGTAGTCCCCCTCTGCTGTGTGTCTACCCCACATCAAACCTGCCTCTACCTGCCAAAAGGAATTTTGCACAAAGCTGCCCTACAGCTGCTGCAGGAGATCAAATTTGGTTTTTTTTCCTGGCCAGGGACACACCTGGAGCAGCAATGCGGTGAAGCTATCACACAGGCTCACTGGGACTAATGAAACACTTCAGTATTAAGCTTAGATCTTGTAATTCATCAATATACATAATGACAACATCCCCCCTCCATCCTCTTTTCCCTAGACTGACTGCTGAAGAAGAAAAGAAAAACCCACTAAACTGTGTTGAGGGAAGCTTAGGATGTTCTCTCCTCCCTCAAAAATTAAATAATCATGGTAAGTGTCTAATCTAAACAAATGAACTGGATAACATTTTGTCTCTAAAGGTATCTGAGCTATTTAGGAATGTGATATTTTGGGTTTTCTGAACCCGTCATATTTTCCTTTTTAAACAAACAAACAAACAAAAAAACAAAACCCCACACCACAAAAAATTTCCAAACCATTAAAGGTTCCCCTTTTTCATTGTTTCTTCTCTGTCTGTTAAACCTAACCCACTCCTGAGCTGAATTCCAAACTTGGCAGGTTTATGGAAATAATTCCTGCTGAAAAAGAGACTACATTTTGAATTAATAGCACAATGGGATTCTGAGGCAAAACGTCAAAAATATCAACCTGTTGTACTGTGTCCTACAGAAGGATGTCATAGGCAAAGTTCTTATAATTTATCAAATTGCACCAAGCTTATCAACCCTGGAAGGAGAGAAGTAGCAAAAAGTGCTCCAAAGCACAAACTAATATCTTTAAGAGATATATTTAGAATGTAGCAATACCATTCCATCTGAGCATCCTTAGTAAACAATCTCAGTGTGGCTGATAGCATAGTATAGAATGACTTTTCTTTCAGAGGCTTTGCATCATTGTTGTTCCACCAAAGATTATTAAAAGTCCTTCAGACATAAACAGAAAACCCACTAATTTCACTCTCAGTTAACTGAAAAACTTCTTACAGGTTTTTATTAAGACAGATCTCCAGCAGAGTAACAAACTCCTTGTTAAAACCACTTTGATAGGATAATTTTCCATTGTCTAACTTGCTTTTAACTTCTAATTCACAGAAGAATGATGTCTACCAATGAACTCTAGATAAAAACCATCATGGTACTAGTTCTCAGTTTCAATCCATACATTTTAGGAGTTACAACCCAGGACTTTCTGAGGTATCAGGAGTAACATATTGACTACCTGAAATGATCCTGTGCTCACAATTCATTTAAATGACTGTCTTGTCTAACTGCATCTGACGGCAAGGGTATGGGAGTTTCTTTGTGCTGCTCTTTTTAATTGGTATGAAATACTTCAACTTCTCCATAGGTAGAAGGTTAACTCCTATCCTCAACTGAAGTTAATTTTGGGTGTGAAGGGAATAAGAGAGAATAATTGGTTTTTTGGTTGTTGGTTTTTTTTTTTTCTTTCCAAAATATGAAAAGAACTTTTTAGACAGGGTTCCCTACAGAATGTGAGAATAGTGACTTAAAATAGAATTCTTCCTAATTCTTGGTACAACAGTGTTTTAAGAGATACCACTATATTCAGAGCTGGACAATATCTTTCATAATGTAATCCAATATGGGATATCTGAATTTTTCTGAACATTAATTATCACAGAGCTGTAGGTTACATCAGGGGAAATTCTCATAGAAAAACCTTTGTTTATTCAAATAAATCACTTGGCTTCACCAAGTGAAATGAGCTTTGTCTCTTTGTATTTCAAGCTTTAAGACTGTTTATCAAAACTAAAGAAAAAAAAAATTACTCTGTGCAGTTACTGAACACTTCATTTGTCCATAACACAGACTTGCTGATCTACAAATGTTCAACAGGGAAGCTTATCAAAATGATAAGGACTGAGCAGGAATCAGTTCTGCACTTAAGACCAAAAGAATAGAGAAGATATATTTGTTTATTAACAAATCTGCATCCAAAGTTATTTTTCTGGAGCTGCTGCTGGTATCTGTTCTATGTTTTCAAAACCGCTTTGAAAGATAAAAGGCAAAGCTAATGAGTCTCACTTTGTCCTAATCTATTCTCTGTAGTCCTTTCAATCACACATAAACATACCTTAATTCTACAGCTTGTTTTTTGCATGGTCAGCTCTGTACCACAAGCATTACAAAGACATTTCACCGCAGTTGAATAAAGGAGTGAATTTACTTAAAACCAAGTTGTTTCAAGAATCCATTGAGGGATTTAAATGTTGGGGGAGGGGCAAATTATTTAAAAAAGGAAAGCTACTTCTTTGTAATACTTTTACATATGTATCTAATATGTTTAAAACATGTCAAAATGAAAAATGAGGTCTTCTAAAATACCAAAACAGAAAAAGAAGATGTGATCACATTTTCTCCCCATTCAATTTTCCACTAAAAACATATTATTTTTTTTAAATTGCATTTCTGTGATGTTTTCCCTTTCAGCATAACACCCTAGCACCCCATTCCCCAACTTCTTTAGACTTTAGGCTGGACTCTCCTGCTGCCTCAAACTGCAAATCTAACCTCTCAAAGATTGAATGAGTGTTGTCATCTTCATTTGTAGTTTACCACACATTTGTTTCTGATTTCCAAGGACACCACAATTGCAGTTCTTATCAGAAAGAGAAATATTTTTCCCCACATATTTTTCCAAAGGTTTCTTTCCTTCACTTCTGTTCACTGTCAACATACTTAGAGTGAGGCTCAGATGACTTCAGCTTAAGTCCATGCCTGTTGTGATGTCTGAATGACTTGCAAGAAAAGAGAGTCTTTACCTATTATTACCAGGTACTGGTATTAGGAAAAATAATGGACTTATTCCTCTATATTTAGAATAGAAAATAGCTATGTACATCTGTGGAGAGGTGCCAACTATTGGCAAATAATAACTTTTCATATGGTGGCCACACTTGTGGAATATTGTTCTTATTCTGAACCATTTGCTCTTAGAACTAGCTGGGAAATAGAAGCAAAAAAATTAATTTTGCTCACAGATAATGGAAGTTTCAGGGTTTGGTAAGACCCTTCCATGAGTTAGCAACAATTGCACATTTCAGGAAATAATGCTTTTTGCATTTTTCTGTCCAGACTTCAAAGTGATTTACACATTTGTAACCCACCATCTGCTGAGTATTTGAGGATGTGGGGAGCAAGCATTCAGAACTGCAGGAAATCCTCCTAACAGATGGCCAGATGTCCTGGCCACCCTGTCTGCCTTCCATGTCACCCACTTTATTCCCAGGAGGGTCTCGGTAAGTCAGCAGCAGTGACAGGTTTCACCAAGTTGCTCTTCTGCAGGGAGAAGCCTTTTGTATAAGCAGAATTTGGGAAATGCCTGTAATGGAGAAAAACACTTCAAGAGGTAATGTGTACTGTTTGAAATGCCATCTCTTGGTCCATGAATGTACTGGAAATGGTACATTCATGTAATTTAGTTCATTACTAGTCCCAATACCATCCAATCCTTCATTCCAATAAACTTCTGAAAAGTAGAGAGTTACTTCATTACTTTTTGCTTCCCTAGAAACCTGATGCTCATGTCAGCTCACTCTGCATCTATCCATTTCCTCAGAAAAATACGAAAAATCAAACATGATTCCCTTTCAGTATACCTTTTCTAGTGTTCAGAAGTAAAAAGACAGAGCAGAGAAGATACTGACAGGTGTGCCGGTCCCAGTTCACCACAGTGTTGAGGGGTATACACAAATTCAGAAAGTGTTTTTTTTATGAAATCCCAAATTATCAGGAGCTACTGAAATACCACTCAGACAATGACAGTACTTTAACTACTCACAGTGCTCCAGAAACTCAAGTCACGTCAGCTCATCCAATAGTCAGATCAAGTCTTGCTATAAGTAGACAGAGAGACCCAAGATGCACATAAAGCACCTTGCAATTACAAGTTTTCTATGATAAAAGTAGACTGTGCACATTTGAGGAACACATCCCCAAGATGATGCTGGGGTAGGGAGGAGAATTCTTCTGAACACCATATTTTGTCTTTGGGTCTCTCTTCAAACACAGGTCAAGTACCAAACTTTCACAGCTAAACAGCAACCTGTAAAAATTTCAGCTAGATCCATGGTTTCTGTAAAAACTGGAGAGTATTAACCTGCAAGATTATTTTTTGGCTAGGAGAATACTAGTCCATTAAAACTCCTATCCAGTCCTGTTCCCAGTTTTTGTCTGATTACTTAGTAAAAGTAAAACATGCTGAACAAAGCCTGCTATTGAGCTGCAGTATAACTATTGCTTATAAATTCATCCAGTAGACATAAATGAACAGCAGCTTCTGATTTTGTCAGTAATTCCCTTTCAGATCAGTACTGTGATTTAAGGGCAACAAGATCCTTTTTTTCCAAACTCCATTGATCATCTAGTAGTTCTCCCTTCTCCAAAACACAGCAAAGAATAACAACCAAATGACTGCGGTTTGGTCTTTTCAGCACCTGCAAGAGCAGAGCACCCTGCTCCGGGAAAAGGCAGATCTTCTGTGCCCTTTCACATTTTCCTTTTTGCTTTTGCTAGTGTAAGTATGGCAAAGGAACAGTACTTTGGTATTTCTAAGGAGGAGGAGGAGATGAATGACTCTGAGGTGAAATCTGATCAGGTAACAAAAAAAAGTTATTTCAGAACAGTAGCTTTATTTGTCTTGGTTAAATTAGTAGTTGGACATGCAGATGAAATCATATGCTTGTATTCACATATCAGCAGGCTCTGCCTACCAACGCTTCTTGCATTAAAATTTCTTCAAATTAAAAAATAATTTTTATTCACACAGAGAGTCTGGAAAAGATTATTTAATAAAAACTGAAATGAGCCTTACCCTAACACTGTAACATAAAACCAGCAACTACTCTATTTATCTAAAACCCACACACATTAAACATATTCTTTCTCAAATTCAGAATTCATTATAAAATAATATGAAAATAAGACTATTTCCTATAGCATAACTATTTAAGGGAATGTTTTTTCTTTCTAGATTAGCAAGGCACTGTTCTCATATAGATTGTATACAGGGCCCTCCCCTGCATGTGGCTTTCATCCACCAGTTATATCCTCCTCAGGATCATCTGCTGTCTGCACTGGACTATATGTTTCTTTGGTTTCTCCAGCTCCACAAGGACCTGATTTTACCTGAGGATCAGACTAACTACATCTGTCCATGTCTCCTAATAGACCTCTTTAGAGTGCAGTGACCTTGACTACAGTGTGCCATTCCAAAATCAGTCCCAAAAATACACTCCTTTTTGTTGCTGTTACTTACATTTGAGTGAAAAAATCCAAAATGCAGACATATAGGCAAGTACAGTTTTGAAGCTAATGCCATTAACTGACTGAATTCTTGAAAGAAAAGGCCCTAGAGCAACATTGTTACTGTATGTGTAATTTATGACTCAGTTATACCTAGGAAAGGAAAAACCCACATAAATAAAATTTCAAAGCTTTTTTTAGAGATGGTCACAAAACTTAACTATTTGAACCTCTATTATGATCTATAATAAGAAAGCAAACATGAAACTGTATTCTGCTTGGCAGCAGAGGAGATGAAATGACCTTTAATCATTGCAGCTCAAAAAAAAATATCCAGGCAGTTCCACTGATCTACCTACCCAGACTTTGAAAAGAAAAATAAATAAAAATCTCGGGAAATACATTTGACAGAAACACTGTGTAAAAATACCATGTTTTGTTTTAGTGTGGAGAAGTGTAGCTTTTATCTTTTTTTCTGAAATTCTACAGGGATTTCAGTTGCTAAAACTTGCAGGTTAGTTGATCTTGTAGGTTAGTTGGCTAAGTGAAAAAATTTCATTAGGCAAATAGCAACTAAAGAAGTTATTTTCCGTATTTGAAATGCATTTTAGTGTGCATAACAGTGTGACTTTCTTTAAGCATGAAAGATATGTAGATAAAGTCTGACAGCATCCTCACAACAGAGTCCTTTTGATGCCAACTAGGACTTCTGTTCTCATACTAGACATATTTAAATTTTATCTGGATAACTTTAGTTTTTCACTACTACAGAATGTGATATCAATCCAGGCAAATTGTTTTGCTGGGTCACCTTCAATCTTACACTTAGATACCTCCCAAAAATAAGACATAATCAGCATCTAGTAAGACTTGCACTCTATGCCACATTTGGTACAGATATTGCTCTTTTCTTACACAATGTAACAGGAAGGATAATAAAAATATACTACTAATAGATGAAGGTGTGTAAGACATGATTATATTAGATCACATAATCTATCCGTCTAAAAGCTAACATTTTTTATAAAAATTAATATTTTCTAAACAATTGTCTATATTAAATTCTAATGACTACTGTCTTAAACAGAACTCTAAACAGGCTCATAGGCAGAACAAGAAAAAATTGTAATTAAGAGGAAACCCATGACCAAGCACAATTTCTAGCAAGTCAAACTTGGTTATTGGCTTTCTTCGTTTTCAGCAGTCACCAAAATAAGAATTATCCCAAGTTCAGTGTAGATTCATGATGAAAAGAAAACTGAGATACCACCTTACCTCGAGACATTGGCTTCAAAGACAAACCATAAATCCAGCCTGTACTTTATAGCTGCATTGTTTTCAAAATAATACAAAATGTAGAAGACCGTGGAAATGACCCACCACTTTTATACTATTTCTGCTCACCAGAGTTGATTCTTATTGCTTTGTTATTACTTGATTTTTTTAAGCAGTTTTTTGAACTCGACCTCTAAAACACAAAGGGATAATTGTCAAACGGGTAGTTTTATCTTTGTCGCAAAGCATTTTAGAGCTTTTGCTAAAACTTTTATGTTACTGATGAGAGTAATACCCATGGAGTGCTACTTGACACTACCCCTCGGCCCTTTGAGAATAACAAGAATTAGGCACAAACAGTAACTGGTGCATTGGAAACTCCTCTGTGCTGCGCACAGGGAGCACTATCCAAAACCCTGTCCGTACATCACATTGTTGAGAAACATAAGTGAACACCTTCTGCAGCAGACTGTATTCTTTGTCTGACATTTCAAACTTCAAAGCCAAAATAACATTTTCCACTTAGGCCTTCCAAGTTTCAGTAGTAACCTCCCACATTGAAGGTGGCCTGATAAATAAACCACAGTATGTTATAACCTCAATCTCAGGTAAAATAAGTGCTCTAATTGGGATTGAAGAAGCATCATGATTGGGATCAGCATCTAACCCATCACAAGAAGCATTCACATACTAAAAATGCATGTTGGTTATCTAAAGCCGCCTACACTGATTTTCCCTCTAATTTACAATGGAGGCAACTCCATAACATGTAGGATTCATGCAGAAATCATACGTAGAAAGAGCAAGTTCAGATCCAGACATTCAAATCAAGTTACAAGGAAGAAAAGAAAAATTCTGCATTTAGCTAACAGTTCTCACTAACATAGCAGGACTTTTAAACTGTTTGACCAAGGACAAAAACTCATAACAAACGCAGGCTTAAAGCAGTTATCCAAGTTATGCACCCGTTAAAAAAATATTCACATTTGCTGCAATTTGTCTTTGATGCAAACGAAGCTAAGCTGAGATTTACTACAAAAGCAATAAGAAGAAAGGAAGGAAGAAACCATTCATACATTTTGGCATTAAACTTCTAAAAATCAACTACACGCCATTGCTCAGCCTTGGGTTATATCTTTTCCTCCTGCATGCAGAGATATGAGTAAGAGCTGTGTGCTTCTCCGTGATTTGCTTCTCCACCTTTATGCTTTCATGGTCACAAACTGCACTATTACTCTATTTAAATTCTCATCTATTCTCTGCCTGTAGCCAGAAGCACTGAATTAACTGATCTGCAATTCTGAACATGCACAGAACACCCCTCATTCCTTTCTAAGCATATGCCCCTAGGAACTCAGCTATCGTGTGTGTTTTTAGGGTTCATCTACATCCAAAACCATCAGGGAATCATCGTAACAGCTATTATTTGATTTTCTCTTAAATACTGTTTGCTTTCTGTAAAACAGCCATCCAGAGAACATTTTGTGGGAATAACCTCATCTTCAGCATGGTAATATTTAATTAAACATTTAAGAAACAAACCCACTGTACAGAAGTGTTCCTTCTAGCCCTGTATATCACACCAAATAATGTTGCACGATTTAAAATTTGCATTTTCAATTACACCTAAAAAATTCTCACTGATCTATCCTCTCAGAGCTGGAACTGATCTAGCCTAGCTTTCTCTACTATAAGTTCAGCCATTTTGGTTGCAATTTTCCCAATATGGCATCATTACAAGAACTGAATTAGGAATGTGATATTTAACAGCTGTATGAGCCTTCTTACTTAGGTGTTCCCTTAAAGTAGTGCGACATGTTGTGCATTTATAGGACTCAGTGAGAGAACTCATTGAATAAACTATTCAAGCAGTACTAATACTGAGGATATGGTTAGGATTTTGCCATTTCTTGTGATACTTAATATGTCCTACCTGTCATTGAAGAGTATTTGACAAATTAAAAAAGGGAAAAAGAGGGGAAAACCTGGACATATTTATCAGAACTAACTTGTGGCCACACGATGAAGAAAGCAAGCATGGCCTCTGCATATGAGAGAAGTAACTGCATTTGAGATGAGAAAGTACAAACAACTTTTCATGCAAGCTGGGGGTGCAAGATCATCTAGAGTTCTGATCACGTATATCATCGGAGGATTCATTCACGCAGAGTCACACAAGACTGACTAAGGAACCCAAAAAGCCTGTTTTCTAAGCTGGTTCAAAACCAGTTTTGCTCTTTTGGTCTAGCAGAAATAAAACTGAACTGGGTAGCACTGTCTCTCTCTAGCTACAATAGATTAAACACAAATGAAGTTGATCCACTATTTAAACCTACGTCCTAATGTTGACACGAAAGCGCATTACATTGTTATTACTAAGTTTATGCTGAAAACTAAAAGAAGATTCCTAGATCAAGTCTTCCCAAGAAGAAGTGGTGGTGAGTAGGTGAGAACAAAATACATCTGGCAGCCAGGTACTGGTGAAGCTGATAATGGGACTGATACTGGTTTATATCTTCATTAAGGGCCTGGGTGGTGGGATTGGGCACTCTCAGCCAGTGAATGAGTCCCAGTGGGGTGGGGATAAGGGAGGTCAGGGATGCTGCTCAGCAGGTGGCTCAAGAGTACACAGCTGAAGAGGGACACCTGCATGAGCTGGGTTTGTTCAGCCTTAGGAAACGAAAAGGGTAAAGATGACAGAGGAGGATTGAACTGATGCCTTTGACCACCTGATGCATGTTAGAAGATGACTGAGCCAGAAAAGAAAAAAAAAAGCAACAAAAGCACAAGTTGCACAAAGAAAAAATCCAGTTATAAAGGAACAAATTGTTCACAGTAAGAAGGGTAAAACACTGTAACTGCTAGCCAGGTTTCATAATATCTCCACCTTTGGAAATACTCAGCTTACTTACTGTTCATAACTGAATTACAATTATCTGCAGAGCAATTTACATTTATTGTAACCCTCAGAACTAGTACAAACTAAAAAGGTGTTTTCAAAACATAAATTGAACACAAAAAAGTGTTTACTATTCTTCAAGTGCCTAAGACAACATCTTCATTTAGATGTCAAAGTAAAATTCGGAATTTGTAATGAGCCATTTCCATTTAACTGTCACAATCACTTTTGAAATTCACAATGCAAAAATACAAAATGACTGTACCAGACTATTTCTCTGTGGGTTTGACCTGACTGCATTTAATAGCCAGTAGTAAGTGGGCTGAAGCAGTAGAACAAAATGCTAAGTTTTTATTCATCATATTTTCACTTTGCAAAGTAGAATGTTACTGCTATAATAAGCAAAATAATAATAAACTAAAAAAAAAAAAAACAGGTGATAGTTAAAGTATCCAAGAATTCAACAGAAAATTTATTATCTGATTAAGTTAAAATTTATTTACCTTACAACATATACTCATAACATCTGACATTAATTCATACCACAGAAGATAATTTGAATTTCTGTATTTTATTCCTTCCTTAACATTAGCATGTCTATTACATTCCAAACTGTGAATAGTTATACCATGTCTCAAACTCCTGTTATCTGCTTCTGCTATAGCCCTAGTACTTCCAGATCTACAAAAAGAACTTGAGCTGAACTTTACTGAAAGTATCAATCCACTGGACACAGGGATCCTGAGAAAAACTGGCTTTTTTTATTTTTTTTTAAACACTGTACATAATTAGATCTTCCAAGTCATTATTTCCCCCTGTTGCAACAGTTTCTGTCTTGACAGAAACAAATGTCTAGAGTCATGCTACATGTATTATTACAGCACATAATGGAAAGACAAGAAACAGTGAAGTTAAGGTATTCATTTCCAAAACTCTGAAATGGCTTTTGGTTTGATTTTGTTTGGACCTGACAGCTTAGTTCAAGAGAAGAAAATTATCAAGGACGATGAGGTTGGTTCTACAAATTGAGTCTTTAAGGGAAGCACTGCTTTACAGATAGCTTTTTAGATTGTAGTAGTTCAGAGAGCGCCTTTAATTTAGGAAGAGCACTGAGTTTTCTAAAACCTACACAAGCAAACCCAGAAAAGGATATCATAGCTACATGCCAGCAGCAAAAATCAATTATAGTCAGAAGATACAGCAACAAGATGGGTGAAGAGATCCAAACTAGCCAGCTTAAGGTGAATTGCACAGCTGAGTGTGTCTGTGGTCCAAAACCAGATGTTAAACCTTCCCACAATAGCTACTTAGGCTGCTTGCAACAAGCTTGCAAATTAGTATAAAACTAGTTATCTATATGTACTTGATCTGATTTATGCATCACTAGGTCTTAATAAGATCTTCAAATACAACAATTCATTACAAAAATGTTAGGCTCCATTGGCAGTCTCAAAACAAGAAAGATGTTAAGTGGAACAACAGCATGGGATGATCCTCTGAAAAAGAAAGTATTAATCTAATGGCAAACTAGAGGCCTCATTGGGTTTCTTGGTGTCTAATTGGTACCTACTCAGGATAAGTTCTGCCACTAGCTAAAACCCACCTGGAGAGCAATAGAACTGCTTGTCCTGTCTCAAACCTGCAACATTTAGTTCTGTAGCACAAGCCAGTCATCAGTGCCACAAAGCATTAGGGTGTAAAATAACCAGTATGTTAATCTCACACTATTTTCTCCTTGACTTATTTTTCAGCTCTGTTAAAGCTCTCAGGGTGTTAGAGCTCTCTTAATGATCTCAGGGTGACATTTGGGGGATGCGTCAAGTTAGTTCACTTCATCTTCCTCCTAGGCTCCAAAGCACATTTCTCCAAGCAGAGCCAGTCAAAACAATTCTCCTTTTATTAAAAAGCGCTTTTAATGGGTATGAGATCAAACATAAAAATAAAGTAAAGGAAAGTTAATCACATGTTATATCAAAGGTTGTCTCTCATTTCTCTACTCGGGAAAAAAAGTGTTCACTGCAATTGTACTTTATTTTTTTTTCCATAAAAGGTATGCATTAAAACTGTTTTTACAATGTGTTATGGCACATAATGCTGATTCTATCCCAAAGAGGTACTCCTTCATTTTGCAAGGGAGTCCCAAATCAGGAAAGAATTAAGGGCTGTCCTAAAGAAGCCACTGCACATTTCTGAAATCAGAGTGCATGACCAAAAAAACTGTGTGTTCTGACCCAGCTGTTGCTAATCTGGAAACGAGGGTGGATGAGAATAAAACTCCTACTTTCCCCTCATCTACAAAGTGTACTTCTGCCTGGAAAGGACAGATTTAAAGACTTCGCTGTCTGCAATCCTGATCATTTTAAGGAAAAAGTAAAACTTCTATTGAGTTCAACAGTACCAGAATATCACAGTACTTTCTGTGAAAAATGAACAGTCTTGTTTATAATTACTCTGCACTCTAAAGTGCTTAAAGTTTCTCAGCAATTATTGATGGTACATTTCTAGATCTCCTCTTAGCTCTTTCCACAGGAACAATAGAGAAAACAAAGCCCTGTTCTGATTTTTCAATGAGCTTTTTCCCAGTAAGTAAAGACAACCCTACTGCAAAATTTGTCATGGATCAGGTAACCTCCTTATAGGACAAATGTTAGCAGCTACTACCCACCCCCAAAGAGATTTATTTGTTTCAGCCTGGGACTGTGCCACAAAATCCATTAGCATCCCAGAGAGTGGAAGGCAAAATTTAGGCCTCCTCTATCACCACTGAATGCCCAAATCACCAGCTACAGAGTGAAGCTCTCAGTGGTTTTTCAAGGCTTTTGTGACTGCTTTGCTGTGGTGAGGCAGCACTTCAACAGGCAGGACAAGGTGCCCCAACATGCTGGGTCCATCCTCTCAGGCTGTGGGAAACGTGGGCTTACCTTCCACATTGACTGAAATAGCTGGTCTTGAATTAAAGGGCTGTACGTGTCCCTTGTGATATATGCAGTCACACTATATAACTGTCTGCCTCATTCAGGAACAGGACAGACTGACTGGGCTCCCCGGGTAAATATCCTGATGCACAAGAACTGTAAGAGTCGTTGGCTTGCTTAGAGAGCCACTCAAAAACTTTTTAATTAAGACTGCAATCTTCTGTGCAGCACAAGGCCAACCCTAAGATTTATAATCTCTTGTCATGTTGCTCAAAGTCACCATCTCATTTTTATCTCTATTGCTGTTATCTATCTTTGCCTACAAATGAAAGGTTAAAGTTTGAGGCATATTTCTGGGCACTTGTCAAAATTCATTTTATGGAAAAATGAAGCGTTTGCAGGGTTTCTTCTCTAGTAACACCACTGCACTAAAGAGAACGGAGAAAATTATGTCTTGATTTCCTGATCAGAGTCCCAGGAGCCAACACCACACAAGCAATGAGACAAATGTAAAAATCAAGACTTCCAGCCAAGATTCCACCTCCACATCCCAAGAGTCTCAGGCAATGATTTCCCAGTGAGGGTTGGGGTTTTGGGTTTGGTTTTTGGTTTTAGTTATTTACCCCCATGATCAAGAGCCTCTTCAACCGTTCAAAGGTTTCAGTATTATCATCAAACTTTATTTTTCTCTCCAAAACTTTTCCCAAAAGGGTTTAGTTTGGGGGGTTTATTTTGTTGCTTTTGAAAAAAACAGCACAATTCAACAGTTTTCCTTAGTAGAACAGTGAAGATTTAGATAATTTATCTCATATCAAACCAGTAACACAAATGGCCAAAACTCAGTAAAGCAGTGTCCTATTCCAGAGCCCTAAATCCTGAAATTCCACAGAAGGTCAAATGTTTTCTAGCTACATTATTGTCCATACGTTATCATCACAAACCACTTCAGATACTGACTCAGACTCTGATTGATTCTGGGAGAACAGTCATTTCTCTTTTGTAGCACCAGGAAAAATAGCTTTTTGAGTGACAAGCCCATTTTAAAAATCCACATTAAACCCCAATTCATACTCTATTAATGAGTTTGCTTTTTCACCACTTTTGGTCTATTCCAAAACCCCAGTGCCTCAGCTTAAGAAGCAATACTGATTTTTGTATTCCAGTCTGTCGGTAATGCATCTGACATCATTTCTCTTGGCACATCCTTACATGCATTACTGATCTTATATGAAAATCACTTCTTCCTCCAAAAATAAAAAATAATAAATCTGCACACAGAATGCTCACAAAATTTGAAAGCTCAGAGAAATTTTTTAATCACCTCCAACCTTATAGTTCAATTAAATCTCTCTCTGAACAATGTAATTAGCTACATACTCAATCTTGCTCCCCCCTCCCCAGGGGGAACAACTTCTTTACTAGAAGTTTCAAAGTTTACTACTTAGCTTTTCTGCATCTACACACTTCAAAGCCAGATTAGCCCATACCTGGGGCTTAGTACAGTCCAGCTGCCACAGCTGAGCACCTCAGAAGCAGCTATAACTGGGGAGGGGGGAAAAGACTACTTCAGGAGGAAAGTTTCAATATCAACTCCAACCACTCTGGGAGAAGCTATGAAACTGCTGGAGCAGCAGTAACAGACTGACTTGATTTAAATCAGACTGTAGCTGATGGAACACTGTGGCTCTACCTGGTTCCTCCCTCCCTTGTTGGGCAGGAGAGGTGCTTTCCTGACAGAATGTAGATCCTGCCACCTGCAGCATGTGGGAAGCTCATAGTTTGACCACAATGCAACGAAACTGCAATGTTTCTGCTATTGTTGCCTCTTACCTTATACTAGGAAAAGCAGTATTTCATGCAGATAATATACTGGACAACAAGAAAAAAAGTCAACAGTGAGGTACTTTGTGAAATCCAAGCAAGTGCTATGGGAACTGGGAATGCTCAGCACACTGCAGTACAAACCACTTCATCTTATGTTGTATAAAATGAACCCCAGAAACATTACACTCATTTGGGTTTGAAAGAAGCTCAGTGGGATACTTAGACCAGATAGCTGATAGTTCAAAAAAAAAAATTCAAATACTCTTCCACGATCATACTTCAACTTTCTTTTGAGGCCAAGGTTTCACATAGAGTTAAACAGTGTCCATCCTGCTTTTTTCTCCAAGCAAACACTCTCACCACTGCCCTTCTTGCCTGTGGTTATTAATCCTCTTCCTTATACTGACCTCTCTTAAATACAATCATTCCACTACTTATTTAGCTCAAAGATGTGCCCCCACACTCCCCCACTCAGTTAATAATCATTTGTTTAAAGCCTGGAGGGAAAGGAAATAGTCTAAGAGACAAAGGTGATTTTTTTTTATACTGCCAAAGAAATTGATCCTCGAAAGGGTCAGGATCGCAATGCAGTAAGTTGCTGTGGGAAGAATTAGACACACTCAGCTCATAATGTAAAATAGATGGTTCAATAAGTGTGCATTACTATATCATACATCTGCCATATTTCAGTAAAAGGAGATCTTGTCTCCTTGAAATGCATGAAGTCAAGATTTCCATAAAGAAAATAAGTACTTTGAAAAACTTGGTGTTACACTTGCATAATTTGAAAAGTAGCTATAAAAAAAAAGGTATTCTTTCAAACACAGCTAATTCTGAAAAAGGATTGTCCCCTTTTTATGTAGAGATATAGTATGAAGAGTGTACACGAATGCTACAGTGTACAAGCACAATCTCCAAGACTGTGTTCTGAAATGATCCTGTAGCAATACCAGTGAGGAACAGCTGCTGTGTTTTCACCCTTAAGGTGGGGGGATTTTAGTGCACAATAGGAACATCTCAAAGTGAGCGTATATGTATATGTTCCATCTGGTAAATGCAGCAGAAACGAGGTACTACAAAATGAAAAGTCTTTCGACTATGCCCTGCCCCAGGATGAGCAAGAAAATAAGAGCGAGATGTACTTCAAATCTATTCTTTTCCCCACTTTTGTCTTGTCTTGACTTCCAATATATTGTAACATTGTCAGCTTTTTAATAAGAGCTCCAACTCATCTGAACTTCTCTTCCCCCAGAAGGAAAATCTCATGACTATCTTTTAAAGACACTGTAAAACTAGCATTTTCCTTGTTAAAAAATAAAAAAAAATAATCAGTAACTAAGTGGAAAAGGAGGAAGTGTTAAAAGCTTTTTTTTAAAGTATTTTTTTTTATCCAGCTCTATCAACTTCCTTTTTTTCTTTTTTTTTTTGGGGGGGGGGGGGGGGGGGTGATTCAGTATTGGCATAGGTTTACCTGTCCAAGCATTTTGTAGTAGAAATCCCCAACAAAAGGAGGACACAGACCTGTCAGAGTGAGTCCAGAAGAGGGCTACAAAGATGATCAGAGGGCTGGAGCATCTCTTCTATGGGGACAGACTGAGAGAGTTGGGGATGTTCAGCCTCGAGAAGAGAAGGCTCAAGGGAGATCTTACAGACCCTTCCAGTACCTAAAGGGGATCTACAGGAAATCTGGGGACGGACTCTTTATCAGAGAGTGTAGTGATAGGACATGGGGTAACATTTTTAAACTGAAAGAGGGGAGATGTAGATCAGATATTAGGCAGAAATTCTTTACTGTGAGGGTAAAGACACTGGAACAGGCTGCCCAGAGAAGCCGTGGATGCACCATCCCTGGAGGCATTCAAGACCAGGCTAGGTGGGGCTTTGAGCAACCTGATCTAGTGGGAACCACATGGCAGGGGGTTCAACTCCATGATCTTTGATGTCATTTCCAACCAACTCTATGATAAACCCTGAACTTGAACTGTTAAACACTGTAACATTTCTATATTTCTCCCTCCTTGATTGCAAAAAATTCTATGAAATTACCACTGAAAATGAACAAAAAATGATCCTCACTTCTAGAGACTATCATTAAATCAAACAAGAAGCAAGAAATAAATCATGAGACAATTTTAAAGGTGTTAATTTGTGGTTACCACAATATCTTGTTAAATAAATCCTTATGTTCCTAGTATCCTAGCATACTTCCTTCCACATTTCTTTTCCTTGTAAATTACCATATTTCTGTCATATTTATTTCCCTCTGTTCTGTGTGTTATCTTTTATACACAAGATACAAACAGTTGATCAATTTTTTAAAAAACTTCAAAATTCCTACTGGATGTGGCTCACATGGAAATACTTTCTTATCAATTTCCAAGCCTTACTGAGTATTCACTCTCCAGAACTGATAACTTTAGCATTTAGAAATGTATTTATCGGTTCTATACCTCTTATCATTTTTTCCCCCATATGGAAACAAGTAATAAAATTGACTGTCATACATGTTTAGATTTGTTTTATGCTTATCATGGAAGCATTTTTAGCATTTATCTCTATTAATAATTGTAATTCTTTTATAGCCAATTCTGGAACATCCATGGAGAAGTGCTACCAAAAAGTTCAGCTAAAACAAAACCACTAAATCTAATGTTGGAATGCCAAAACCCAAATGTTAGTAGTGGCCTTTTGAAACAGGTGTACAAATAACTTACAAATACAGTTATTTAGCACATTGATTTTCCGCTAGATCACATAGATACCTGGTGGTCTTCACAACAACAGACAAAATCATACTGAAACAAGAGCCCAGGTACATCTTTGTTAATGCTGCCTTTTACCTGTAAGCTAAACACACAGGCAATTACTGTAAATATAGCTACAGAGCACAACATTCTAGATATTAACAGCTTGTGATTTTTGTGGCATTTAGTCTATTTTCAGTGAATTTCCACAGAGGTGTCACTAAAGCTTGGGATAGAATCATCTAGGTTGAAAGGGACCTTGAAGATTATCTAGTCCAACCATCAACCTAACTCTGACAAAGAAATAAGAAATAAAAATCACTAAACCATATTCCTGAGGACCATGTCAACCCGTCTGTTGAACACCTCCAGGGCTGGCGCCTCAACCACTTCCCTAGGATAAGCTGACTGTTGAGTTTTTCACTCTAGTTTTGTTCTTTGGGGGCTGTGCCCAGGCATTTCCATACAGAACCACATATGAATATGAATTGCTGCTCACAAATGAGCTCAGAACAACATCCCTGTATCACAGCAGCTCCCAGTTGCACTAACACTGCTTGACCAGTAAGAGACATAGGGACACACACACCTCTGGTGAATGTCAAACAATTTCATCATTTCAACAGATCTCCTGGGCCAGGGAGAGGAAAGAAAGCAGAGTAACAGAAAGTAAAAACTTCATTTGGGGAGACAGGAAGAGTTATATGGAAGTGCTGAGTAGACTCAATCTGCCACAAAATTTTGAAGGCAATAAGGTGAGCAAGCACTTTTCTAATTGAAGAACATAAGGCCTTATTCTGCTTTCTCTGAGGTCAGATTTTCTGATTAATTCAGTGTCAGTAAGATCCATCTTATGATAAAAATCAATGGCCACAGAAAGAGGAGGGGAAATGGAGAGAAATTAAAGACTAACTCCCAGTCAGGAATACAGAGCAGACTCAGAATATGGCCCCCTTGTATTGCACAGAACAGGGAATATATTACACTACCCAGGGTACAGAGTGACATAAAACTGTACTGCCAATCTGACAGCAGTTAGTTTTGCCAAAACTGCTTCTTGTGAAAGTTGTTCACATTCTTCAAGCTTTATGTGGAAATCACATTACGTCTGTCTCCATATTTATCTATCACAGCAGCACACACAGGCCTTGCTCAGGCCTGGCTGCAGGTTCCTTTATGTGCACCTCCAGCAAATCTGTCTCACTGCCCTTGTAACACAACAGGAAAATACTGGTTCTGAAAGACTATTACAGCAGCAAACACGTTGATGCAGAATGTGCCCTTTTCCAAAAGTTTACAGTTTTTTTCTGCTGGTATTCATAGAAGAACGTTAGTACCTGGAGTGGATGGTTTGAAGGCCTGGCTGCTCAATAGTAGCAGGGGCAGGCCCAGAGCAGCAGCCCTCAACTCTGCAAACACCAGCACCTACATACAGCAGTCAAAGAACTGCCCCGGTTTCAAAATTCATGTTGTTTGTTTGTTTTGGTTGGGGGTTTGCTTTTGTCAGAGCCAGCCACCCCAATAACCTTGCTCAATATCCACCCGGGTGAGAGCTGCTGCTGCTGGACCTTCTTCCAAACACTAGCCACATGTTGATGAATTCAAATCCTATTGGGGATATTCTACCATCATAATTCAATATACACCAATGAAGTGCTGTGCTCTTTAAAAAAAAAAATTCAAAATGCCCAAATATATTTTTAAGTTTTATTTTGTGAAAAGGAAATTATGCATAATGTAAGGCTGCCCTGCAGAAGTGTTGCTATACTTGCTAGCATTTAGTAGAACATGTATACATTTCAGTAGCACTTCTCTTTTTTACCCTTAATTTTAATGCATATTTTTAAAAATGTATACTAAAATTCAAAAAATGTGTCTTCCACTATATTCTGCTGAACT
The DNA here is from genome assembly GCA_025769975.1 of Gallinago jamesoni. Lineage (NCBI taxonomy): Eukaryota > Metazoa > Chordata > Aves > Charadriiformes > Scolopacidae > Gallinago > Gallinago jamesoni. Next base: position 6,966,940 of record JAOQGH010000005.1, read on the forward strand.
CCTCCATAAGAAAAGGACTTTCTAATCAAACATATTTTCATTACATCTTTTCTATCATCAGCACATTTCAAAATACCAGACTTGGTTATTGTTAAGAAACGTTTATACAGTGCTGTAATGTAAATACACAGTGCCCTTTAGAGATAAGGGGGCCGGGGGGGAGAATCTTGCCCTCCTTAAAGTTTGCTTTTATTATCCAAATCAATGTCAATAACTGATAACCAATATTTAAAATAGTGTGCTTGGAGATCCCACATCTACATGTGGGATGCAGGAGTAACATAAATCAATTTTGAAAGTATGTTTGTAGAAAACAGTTTATTTTCAAATACAATCTCTTTCGAATAATAATGAAAAGCTTGTACTCTTCACAGTACTGCAACAGGCAAAGAAGTTTCTACTTTGCTAAGTTAACTTATTGACAGTGCATATGAACAAACTTTATTCCCTATATGCTGCTGGAGAAAAATCAATCCTACGTGGGTCTTATTTTATAGCTCAATTATCTCATGTAATTAAAAGTAATAGCTTTGAAGTGGACAGATTATTTGGTTCCTATAAAAACCCTACAAGGCCACAAAAAACAATGCATGAGAGCTGACAAGTCTCTTATAGAAGATTTCAAAGAAACATGTATTTAATCCTTCCCAATGTAGTCCCATTCCATAAGATGGAATGTCAGACGCTGACTTCAAACACCCAGTGTAGCCAATAAAACAAGTGTATGACAGGCATGCTGTGGAATATCCACTGCTTTTCTCCTTTCCTCCAAATTCCTACTCAGATAGTTTTACTGGTGACAGCTTCCACTCTACCAAACCAGACCAAAGATTGAGATACTGAAGAGTTTATGAATCCTTTTTCATTAGTAATTCCTTTATTTACACATACTGTAGAGAATTATTTTAAATACATGAATTTTACAATAAACTGCTGTGAATAGTTATTTTCTCAAGTCTTTCTAAGTAGCATAGTGTAAAGGAGACAATTGTATTTCTACAACATCTGTTTACAGATATCTGTTAAAACAGGCATTGACAATTTCTGTTCACTCTCCTGCTTCCCAAACAAGAAGTAGTACATAAACACACCTGGTGAACTTGCTATTTTCAAATAATGAGAATATCAACATAGTGTACCAGTGTAGTAAAACAAAACCACAAATCTATATTTAAGTAGCAGGAATCTTAAACTAGCATTTATTATTTGATCTATGATGCTGAGCATTTATTAGCCATGAAAGCTGAAAGAAATAGATTGATACTTCATCGTCAAAAATGTGAATAAGAACTTAGTAAGCCTAATATGTTTTTCCTCTAGCTTGAAAAGAAAATTAACCAAGTGTATATTCATACAAATTATGATCATCAGTATTTAAAGAATATTAAAATGCAAATCATTAAAGACAGCATGTATCTTTTAAAGGCAGTGTCAGGTAGAACATGATAAACATTAGCGGAACAGTCCATGCTTGAAATTGAAGCCTGAATAAATAATTTGCTTTGGAATCAAAGCAGTATATAATTTTAGCCTCATGGTAAAGCAAACAAAAATATCACAATTTATTTAAACTGTGTTTGTAACTACAAATTATAAAGACACACAGGGAAGTCGAGCCTTTACATCTTTCTACAGTTAAAACCATCATCATGGAATTTAGGAAAGAAGGTATGAGATATCTTTAGTCATCAACTTTCCTTCATTTCTATTCTCTGCCAAATATTGCTCCAGCAACCCTTGAATTTGGGTGACACCTTCTATGCATGCAACCGATCAGAAGTGTTTATAGCTTTTCACCCAGTGATTAGCACATTGGATTCCACTTGTCTATTTTCTAGACTTTTCCTTTGTCGTTTCTTTTGGGACCTATAAACATGACAATTTTGGACTCTCCCCACTCCTACCAAAATGGAATTTCCTGTCTTGTAGCTGCTATTTTTTCTTGTATTGAATCAATTCCTATGTACAATAACAGTCACCGTTATTTTCCCACACAAGAACTGTGCTTTTTTATATGACCAAGGAAACATTCCAAATGGAAACTCAACACAGAGAAAGATAAAATAATGCTCTAGCATAAAGATTTCCAAGACCATCTGATAATATTTTTCATTGAATAATACAGAAGACTAAATTCAAAATTAAGAGAAGAAAACTAGGGTTCCAGTTTGAAGGTGTAGCCATCTTTCCTTATGGAGGAGACAGAGTTGTGAAAGTAAAAGTAAACCCTTATTTAGCTTGCAGAGTAGTTGTAACCGATCAAATTATTACAGTTTCAATCTCATGTGCCACTTCAGGGGGGACTTTCAGTGTCAATTATAGCTATAAGCAGAGAAATGAAGCTAGCAGAGTATTCTTGAAGGTTTGCTTTAAGGAACATTTCTATCAGCAAACTTCCTTTCCTTCTCTGAAAAGTGTTTGGAAATTTGGAAAAATGTTCTCCAAAACATCAAATTCATTTGAACTAAATTTCACTCAATTAAGTGGAATCTTTAATTAGGCCTTCTGAAAGATTCACTGAAGTGCTAGACTTCACGCATACCTATAATGCGTATTAGAATATATGAACACATATGAACATTATAAAAAAACTGTCTAGACAATTTAAAGAAACTCTAGACTTCCCCAATTATTTACCTGTATAGCTGCATAAAATGGACTGAGGAATCAACAGATATTTAAATGACTGAAAAAATCTATATCCAAACCTTGTACACTCATCTTTCACAAATATGATTTTTGAACATTTTATATAAATGCTATAAAGAGAGTTGTTAACCTCATAGTTTGGCAATAATCTCATTGGAAAAGATTCCTGGTCTTGCAATGATGGAAAAAAACAAGGGTCTTCTCCATCTTTCAGGGTTTTTTTCCAACAATATTACTGAGTAATAACAAGAGAAAGTAGCGTTAAGTAACAATGAGCACTAATCAATCCCAATTTGTTCCTAACTACAATTAATTAAATTGCTGTGTGCCATATAAATGGATTTTTTTAAATTAGATGTTTCATTTATTGATTGCTTAGACACATCAATACACACTGCAAGGGATCTTTTCCCTAATAATGGAGTTAAGCAGGCAAAACATTAAGCAAGTTGCCAATTAGCTGATTAGGTGTCTGATTCTTCTCCCTTAAAGACAGAGAAAAACCCCTACTTGTATCAGTGGCTGTAAATAGGCATAGACATACTTAAATAATTCCCCAGTGCCCAGTGTATCTTGCTGGAAATGAGAGAGAACAAATGCTATCTTTGGAAAAGCCATCTGAAATTTAAGAATAAAGTTTTCACTCCATTCATCCACAATAAGAAAGACAAGTGTCCTTCTTTTACCTGCTTCCCACCAGACTGTCTCTAATGCTACACTCCAATAGTTCCCAGTCCAGGAGAAAGTTCATTTACCAGTTTCTGTGAGGTAACAGTGTTTTAGGTATATTGAAATAGCACATAAAAACACATATAGAAAAGAAAAAAAGTACTTCGAGTGCCCTTGACATTTTTTTTTTTTTTTTAAATACGGTTAACAAACAGTTCCATCAATTCCCTCAGATCAAGTTTTAAGTTCACAAGAATGAATGAACAGCCTTTGCACTGGTAGTCTAAATCCAGATACAAATCTTGACTTAATAATCACTTTCTTAAGGGTTTGGAAGACAGGAGGAGGAAAAAGATAATGCAAACCCTAAAGGCAGGTACCACTACAATACAAGAAACTATACTGGAAATTAGTTCCAGCAACCTAGAGATAACAGGCAACCAAGGAAGGTAAATCATACACAGAAAACGGACAGAAAAATGACTTACCATGGAGTAAGGACTGGTGCAGCCTTCTCCCACCAAGCTGTTGCTCAATGACCTCTCACATTCCCACGCTGAAAGAAAGGTAACCAAAGACACATGGCTTCATTTTTATGCTCTTAAAGGCTATTGCTGAAATCCGCCTGAAAGCTGGTAACTTATTCACACATACTCAGGCCTCCTAAGATGATGACTGCAAAGATCTGAATGAAGGATTGTTTTCAAACAGATACAGAACAGAGTTCCACAGAGGGGCCATGGCAGCATCAGGCCATGCAGAGGCTAATATGCAGAAGATGGTGGCAAATTGGCATCCAAAACAAACATCAGGAAATGGAGAAAAGCCATCTCAGCTATAACTGCTATCTCATGATTCAGCTGTTTTAATTAGATACCCAGACTTCAAGATAAACCAGGAAAATGCAGGCCCCCAAAAGCATGGGGAAAAGCCACCTTAGCAACTCCACTCCTCTCCTTATTGTTTAAGAACACATTATTGTTTAAACTATTTGTTAAAACATCATCCATCTCTTCTGAAGACTGAAAAGTACAGCACTTTAAATAAATGTAAATTGTAGAAAGAAGGTTTTTAGCAGCCACAGCTAGGATAGCTCAATTTTCATTTCGGATCTTGAATTAAATCATTGTACTCTTTGTCATTTGAAGAAATATACAAACCACTAAATTAAGTATAGATCATTCACCAAGCACAAAACCCAGCAAAACCATTAAAAACTTATTATCATCATGTTTTATTCTTCTGCTTCTTAGGCAGTTTTTCATTTATACCTCTGGAGGATGTTTCCTGAAATCTCTCAAAGTTTTAGACGATTTCATCAATATCCACAAACGGCATCTGGCTACTCACTATGGCATTGTGTTACCATCAGTTTCTGTCCTACTAGATCACATGGATCTAACATGGAAAGGAAAGGAAGTGGGAGGAGTAAAATAAAGCAGGACACAAGGGAATTCTTCTTTTGTGTTGCTGTGGTATTTCAGGCTGAATCTTTGGCCTGTTCATGTATACTTTAAGGCAGCAATTCTACTACCGGAGCCAAGATTTCATTTTTAAACCCACCTTGGGGAGTTGCTTTATTAGGTTAGTGTTCTTTGATATACTCTATCCACCTGCCACAGCTCAGAAAGGTCAACCTTATGGGGAAACAATTCAAAATCCTTTCTGAAATATGTGATAAGAAGGAAACATTTAAAACAAAAAAGGAAAAAAGAAAAAAAAAAAAACAAACGTTTGACAGCATGCCCTCATACATTTTTCCAAGGACAGAAGTCAGAGACATCAAGGCTACTCCACTTTGAAGGTAACATTAGCAGGGGGAAAAGAACAAATTCCACAAGAAGTACAGATAACAGAAGCACATAATTGATCCTTATAAATAAAACTTCATGACCATGTAAGTTGTGCTTTAGGTGTATACAAAGACATGATGAATTTTACCATGCTGATATTGCATGCAGTGTATGGTGATTGGGATGTCTTTGGTATTAACTCTGAAAGAGGGAAGTGAAACCATTAAAATAAACCCAGCATTTAAAACAAACAAACACACACAACTAAACAGAAACCCCCCAAGTAGCTCAGGAACTACCACATAAACATGATACAGCTGTAGAAAATGGAAAGGTGAAATTTTGCCCTAGAAAACTAATGCAATCACTGGGGTAAAATGAGATAGATCATCCAGCTTGCTTCAATCCCCAGCCACTTACTATCTTTGATTCATCAGTCACCAGGATTTTACCATTTGTGTCCACATATTTGCAATACAAAGAGTCATTTCACTTCAACTTTGTTGAATGTAGGTAGCTGAATTATCCTGAGGCTCATCATTGATGTAGTCTGCTTGCCAAGGCTGGCCCATGATCTACCCCCCCATTCCTTTCAGTAACACCAAAAACCAGCTCTGGATCTGCACCACCAAAAGGCAAATCAGACTCTGGGGTTGAACACATTCACTTTCTTCTCCTGCAAGTTGGATCTAAAAGGCAGAAGAGAGTGGGATGAGAGATGAAAGCAGGGAAAAGTTGTCTGAAATTTATCATCAATAAAATCTTTGTATCTAGAACAGGTCTCAAAAGCTCCAAGTGAGCAAAAGGGACTCCTCTGGAGACTGTAACAGTGACATTTTGAGGGAACCACGATGTTAAAATTTTCAGCCATTTCTGTAAGATGATAGGTGTTCAAAGGAAAGGCTGAAGTTCAGAGTAGTTACACTCTCTGTTGGAACTCCCCTGGTTAATCTCAGGCATCCAGTGCCTCCAGTGAGGCTGGCTTCTGCTGTCTCATATCAAGTCAAAGATGAGAGAGTTTTGAACACACTTGTAGCTGCAAACGCACATTTTAACTTAGTGCCCTCAGTAGCCTCCTCTTTCAAGCATCAGTCATGAGATCCAAAGTAGGGACATAAAGTCCAGCAACAGCATTCCTTTCATGCTTACAAGCGCTCATAAGATGTTTCTCTGCCACATTAAATGGAACAGAGCTGGGAACAAGTGTTTCCTAAATCAGGAGAGAATAATTATAACAATTATGATGTATTTGAGCTTCTGTGCTGGCTGCTCTTGCTGCTGGCAATCTGAACAACAAACGCTCATTTCTGAAGGCAACTTACTTGGGGGAGCCTGTGTTCGGATCAAAGGACGTATAATTCTCTATAATTTGGACTTCTAATATCTCCTTAATCGTGCTTATAAAGAGCTCAGCGACATCTGAGAATATCATTACAATACACACATGCAAATCTTCATAAACCACCTGAAAATTATTCTAACTTAGCAGACAGGAGAAGATCAAGTTTGAGGCACTCTAAGGAACCTGAAATTGGACAAGTCCATGGGACCTGATGATATGCATCTGCAGGTCCTGCGGGAACTGGCAGATGAAGTTGCTAAGCTACTATCCATCATATTTGAGAAGCTGTGGCAGTCCGGTGAAATTCCCACTGACTGGAAAAGGGGAAAAAAAAACCTCCATATTTAAGGCAAAAAAAGGAAGCCCCAGGAAGCTACAGGCTTACCTCTGTGCCCAGCAAGATCATGGAGCAGATTGTCCTGGAAACTATGCTACAGTACCTGGAAAGTAAGGAAGTGATCAGTGACAGCCAACATGGCTTCACTAAAAGCAAATCATGTCTGACATTTGGTGGCCTTCTACAACAGGGCTGCAGCATCGGTAGACAAGGGAGGAGCAACTGACATCATCTACCTGGACTTGCACAAGCATTTGATACTCATCTTTAATTTGTTTTTCAGTAACCTATTCAGTTGCTTGAAAAATGTTCATTCATACTATAAACTAGAAAGAAAGATCTAAAAAGCCAGTAAAAACATCCTAAATGGGAATAAAAATAAGTGTATTTGGATATTTCCATAACCATCCAGTTAAACATGACTGCATGACTGAACAACCTAGATCTAAAATGAAGTAGATTTTCCTTTCATTTTAAAAGACTGCTGGACAGGTCTGTTACTGCTAATGAAAGTCCAACTAATTTCAGTGGAAAGGTTAGATTTCAATTAATTATCCCTGTTCAATGTCCGAACCCTGTTCAGTTACAAGCCTTAATAGAAATAGATCAAATAATAAAATATTGCCTAAATTATTAATGATTTTTTCTCAGTGATGACTACAGTACAAAATCTGAATAATATCTGAAGCTTTCCTTGCACTTTACTAGTTCTAATCAACTTCTCTTGTTCTTACTGTTTTATTTCTGAAGCAATCACACCATACGTTATTATGAATGAGGTTTTCAGGGATTAAATTCCCACTTCAGCAAAAATTTCAATCACCTTTTCAGAAGACCTCAGCAGATAGATGATCTTTCTAGAAATGTTAGACAGAAATGTTGAAAGTCAAGGAGCTTCCATTTTAAATAACAAGATTGTCCATGCTGCCATTAAGAAGCCTGAACGGAAGCCACATACCTGAAAATCTGCTCCCAGGTGTGAGAACTGGAAGACTGGACCCAAACCAGAAATTCCCAGTAAAGTAAAACTTCTACTGACTTTTTCATGGAGGTAGATTCATTACAAGAACACACAGAAGAGTCCTGTCTGCAGAGGGGACCATATCTAGGTTCCTCCAAGAAAAAATAAAGGCTTCTTCTTCAGCAACATCCATTCAGAGTCTGTGCATCAGGATGGATGAGAGCCAACCTGGGAGTCCGCAGGAAAGCAGCAAGCAGGAATACATGTTATGGAAGACTCAGCATGTTTAGGTTGTTGAACTAGAGAGAAGGCTAAGTGTGATGATAACTGGCATGTCTTTTTCAAAACATATAAGAGTCCATGACAAAGGAAGGGAATCGTCTGTTTCATTACATTCAGCATGTCTAGGGGAAGGAGTTTAAATGGCAGTAAGAGACTAAATATTACAAAACTAATTTCTAATATTAAGACTAGTGAACTAGTGGAGTAGAGTGCCTAAAGTATCTCTGTGGAATCACCCCTAACAGCTCCATGTACCTTCATGAATAGTTCTAAGATGAACATCATAATTTAGTGTTGTTTATTCTCTTGCGGATGCTCAGTGAATTTTAATTTAGTCAAATTTTTAACAGAATGAGAGGAGATAACAAAAACCCCTTATACGCACTGTTACTGAGTTTGACATTTGTCACTTTCAAATGTGTTTTGTACAGTGATAGACAATTCAGTGACAATAGAGGCATTATATTGCTGCTTGCCATCTCACTAAATTTGACATGCCTAAGGATTAATTCTTGTGCAGTAGGATGGATTGTGTGAGGGAGTTTTCATTTTTCTTTAAACCGTATGTTTGGCTCATCATTAAAATCTCATCAATTGTATTAGGAAGAATTCCTGTTTAGGATAATACATGCTTTAATCATGACTTGGGGTAAGAAAAGACGAACTGAACTGAAATGTTTTTTTTTAAGAATTCTATTACTTTAAAGAGAATTGGTTTTACTGATTGCATGCAGTTGCACTGAAAGGCCCGGATTTTCTCTGGACTGCAAAGAAAGCACAGCTTTCCTGTGTAAATCTGACTCTGAAGCGATGCAAAGCAGCAGTGTACCTTCAGAAGGAGCATCAAAGTTGAAACCCGTACAATGAAATAAACTCTACTGTTTGTGCCTTGCAAACGGAATAGCTTAATCCAAGTGCTCTTTGTCATGTTTAAACAGTCTGTAACTGCCCCAATAATATTTCAAAAGTAAATCGCATTTTTTGGTCTCAATGATTTTAAGTGACAGTGACAAGTGGTGTCCCTCAGGGGTCTTTGCTGGGACCGGTACTGTTCAACATTTTTATCAATGATATAGACAGATGGATAGAGTACACCGTCAGCAAGTTTGCAGATGACACCACGCTGTGTGGTGTTGTCGATACACCTGAGGGACGGGATGTCATCCAGAGGGACCTGAACAGGCTGGAGAGGTGGACTCAAGTAAACCCCATGAGGTTCAACAAGAGCAAGTGCAGGGTTCTGCACCTGGGCCGGAACAATCCTTGGTATCAATAGAGACTAGGGCATGAGGTGTTAGAAAGCAGCCCTGAGGAAAGGGACTTGGGGGTGCTGATGGACGAGAAGCTGGACATGAGCAGGCAGTGGGCACTTGCAGCCTAGAAGGGCAATCGCATCCTGGGCTGCATCAAAAGAAGTGTTGCCAGCAGGTCCAGAGAAGGGATTCTGCCACTTTGCTCTGCTCTGGTGAGACCTCACCTGGAGCACTGTGTGCAGGTCTGGAGCCCTCAAGAGAAGACGGACACGGACCTGATGGAGCGGGTCCAGAGGAGGGCCACAAAAATGCTCAAGGGGGGTTGGAGCCTCTCTGCTCCGAGGACAGGCTGAGGGAGCTGGGGTTGTTCAGCCTGGAGAAGAGGCCCTGGGCAACCTTGTCTAGTTGGGGATGTCCCTGCTGACTGCGGGGGGGTCGGACTAGATGGCCTTTGGAGGTCCCTTCCAGCCCAAATGATTCTATTATTTGTTCTTGTGTCTTCTGAGTGCAGTTACTGCATAAATCTGACCTTTATCTATCAAGAGTTCAGTATTTTTACTACAAAAACTACTTAAACAGTGCAAAATCATTACAGATGTGAAGTATTACAGCATGATTTTTTTTTCTTCTTTAATCTGATATGGTTCTTATATTTCCCAATAAAAAAGATATAGTATTAGCTATACCACCAAAAGGCAAACTTTCACATCAGATAAGCCACCACAGTGAAACCCAGGAATACATAAATCCAGACCTGTGACTGAATCCTGCTGTGCAGAACTGACCTGCTCGTTCGAGCTCTCTGCTCTCAGCTGGTTTCACCAGCGGGTAACCTGGCTGGACCAAACTCATCCCAACCACTCACCTGAAACAAACCCAGTGCTGGTATTTCCTTCTCCCTCCTGGCTGTGAGTTTTTTAAAACACAAATCCATTTCTGTTCATCTGCCATCAATCTTCATTTCTACGCTTCCTTAAATCAGATTCAGCTTCGCAGTGGCTCAGGAAGAATAGCTTGTCTATGGACAGCTTTGCATAGAACTCAATAAATCCCAGTTGGAACACGGTTTCCGTTTTAACTGAAACATCATTAAGTGAGACTTATACCCTTCAGATGAGAGAGCAGTGATTAAGCAACAGCTAGGCTATGGATATGTAAATGAGAACAAATAAGGAAAAAAATCCAAAACAGATCTTTTAAGAAATTTAAAGCTCTAACTAAATTTGTGCAAGTGTTATTTTTGTTTCTACACAATTTAGGTAGGTGTTGGTGTGTCTGTCATATTAGGTTAACAAAGCAAAAAATTAGATAATTAAGTCCAAAAACTTCTGTTAGTGGAAATCACCTGGAAACACACTTTCAGCACTACCAGGCTGAGGTGTGCAAACCTGGTCCAAAACCGCCTGATGCCTGATATCTCTCAGATCAAAATGAATCACAGATAAATCTAATTTCACAATATATCACTCTGAATTCTCACTAATGTTGCAAATCAATTTACAACAACAAACAAAAAAACAACACCACCATCACAGCAAACCCTAACAACTCTCGTAAATGGTCATTCCAAAACTAATACATTATTCAGGTTGCATTAACCACATTGAGATATTTACCCTCTAATAATAATAGATATTTTCTTAACTTTGGTTGGGTCACAAGACAAGTTAGGTAGTCACGTCAACTGTATGTGACAATACATATTTCATGCAACCATGGCATGCCTTAGTGAATTTGCTTGTTATATTTAACATATGGTTATTAAGGCAAATTTCTGAAAGATATTGATGGGCAAAGAAAAATCCAGAAACTGCTTACATATTTTAGGATACAACTGTCACAATAAATTCTAAACAAGCAACTGGGAAAAGAGTGATTGCACTGGATGATGAGGGGAGAGAGACAAACTGGGGTAGGGAAAAAAGTAGCTATCGCGTTGCTGGTGCCAGCATCAAAACCAAATCACTAGATTTTTCTACTAATTCCCTTGTGGCTTTGCTCAAAAGGCATGCTCATAGTTTAGAGCAGTAGGCATTTGACATTTTTTCCTTGTAATAAGTAATTTGTGTAATAAAGCTGTGAGGAAATTGAACTTGTCAGCATGTTAAATGCTTTTGTCTCCAGGAATATAATAAACTACATATGTGGAATTGATAGGATTGGAAGCTGAAATTCCCTGTGATTTAAAATCTAATTTGTCATTAATTTTTTTTAATCCATTCAAATACTCAAGTTTTACCAGTTAACTATGCATAATAATTTCATTTTAAATGTAAATTAAATAGAGGGCATAACTAGGCATTGAAAACAAACATTACCCAAGGCAGACAGACAGATAGAAAAAATATTTAAATCAGCTCATTCCAGCCTTCCAGTAACAATACCAAATGTTACATTGAACAGGACACAGCTGAAGACTGTCAAGATTTTGGCACAAAAATACTATTTTTATATGTGTGTGTGTCTACACATACATACCTGACATTTAAATATTGGTGGCCAGATTCCTGCAAGTTACACTTGGTACATAAAGTCTATATTGCATGAGTATTAATTTAAAAGAGCTACACAGAGCAGTGTGAGGCTAGTTGTTTTGAGGTTTTGTTTCTTCTGTTCTCATGCCAGCTAGTGCCTTCCTTGAAAACACACTACTACAGGAGGGAAAAATTAGATTTATGAGCTGTTAAACAAAGTAGATTTTTGTTATGACCTTAACTGACAAGGAGTAAATTTCTCTGTGGTTTACAGGCCCAGATTATGCTGTTTCTCAGAGTATACTGAAAGGCAAAGAGGAGTCTGTTGCAAGATATTATGAATCGGGCATTTTTTCCACATTCATTTAAGGGTTTATATAGAACTCTAGTCCATTTAGGCACTATATGTCATGTGTTTAGTAGGATAAGACTTTCTGTTAACTAAAACAATTTGCTTTTTTAATCTATTCTTTTTACATATAACTTTACAGTCCCTTTATCTGAATATGTTACAGAAAATATGGAAGACTGTGGATTCTTTTCCTCAGTTTACAGTGTAGCTCAAGTAAATTTATGAGAGATAAAAGCTTGAGTATCAAAAAATATATTCCACTGAATGTGACATTTCAATCTAATGTTAACTTATTAAGGTTCCCCTTCCCAAATGAAGGTCATATTCTGAGAACATGATCTTAAAGATATTACAATTGTAGACTCAGGTTAAGAATAAACAATAGACAGCTATGTAAAATTTGAATCTGAAACAAATAATATCCAAAGTGAATCTTTTCCCAGTTTTACCAAACAAATTTCTTCCCTAGGGCAGCTAATTTTTATAGACATATTTTATTGTTTTCTTTGAAGGCCAAAAGCAACATAGGTCAGCATAGGTCTGTAAAGACCCAAGTTTAATTGCTGACTTTGCTATAAGTATTTTCGTGAATGTGGCTAAATCTCTTCATTTTAGAGTCTATTGCCCACCTATGAACCAATACAACGACCTCTGTAGCGCTTCCCATGATCATCTCCACATTTCATGTTAACAAATGTCTTTTATGAAGAGATTTAAGTTACAACTAATATCTTGATTTTCTCTGTTCCTATGGAACATCACAATGCCCAGTTTTTCATATTTCATGCTGCAAGGCTCAAGTTATGAAACATTAAGGATAGCTCTGGGATGTGACATGTGAGTGCATTTTGCACCACTCATGATGTTGGGACTCTTTGTAGCCCAGTCACATTGACTGCTGTTTGAGATGTTATTTAAGATGACAGAAGTAAGAAAACAGAAGAAGCTCTCCCTATTTCTATGCTGTAACCTAAGCCTGTAAACTAGACTGAAACAGTATGAACTTCCTACATAATTTAAAAGCAATACCTTTTTTTTTTTTTGTCATGAGCAAGATTAAACCACAGATTGGATATTTCTTGTGCAACGCTCCTTGCATTTCTGGTTTTAACTCTTTATGCCACTTGTTAGGTAACAAAATATATGCCAGAGTTTGTGCAAGACACTCAAATTAGAAATTACACAAGCCGCTTTTTTCTTCTTACGCAAGGTATCCTGAAATGTATCATTTGAAAGAATTTCCTCAGCCTGAAAAACTAATTCAGTTTTTTCAACTAATTAGTTGAAAAACTAATTTATTCTGGAAGACAACACTAGTTACTAAACTAATACCAAGATTTAACTAAGCAGTTTTAAAAGAGCTTCTCTCTACTACCTAATTAAAATTCTTTATTTCCCCCAACTATGCCTTTAATTTTGTTGAATAATAAATACCTTAATCACAATATCCATATTCCATTTTAGCTTTATTGTTTGAGATTTTATTTTAAATTCATAAACGAATAACATGCTATTAAAAGTGACAGATTGACAGCACTATAAATTCTTGTTCATCCATTTAAAAAAAATTTACAAACAAGTAAATGTTTCCCCAAGAAATCAAATCGTTCTATTTTAATCTCATTCTGAATATTGGCAATAGGAACAAGAATGTAATTTATATTAATGTACTTTTTAGTCTTACTGAGACTGTGACTTGCATTTGTGAAGATGCTTCTATAATAAATTCTTTGATGCCTGCCAAATTGGCTACACGTGCTTCAGTGGCACACACCAGATTTTAAGAGCTGAGCTGGAGATGAATATATCGCAGTGTATCACCAAGTGAAAAGAACGTTTTAAGATGGAAGTTTGGAATTTTCACCTTTACTCACTGCTGGCTAAAATTATTCAGTATTTTGAATGAGAGTGATGAGGAAAAATTCAAATAAGCAGTCCACTTATGAATTAAGATTAAATCTTTGGTGCAGGTAAGCAAAAAGTGACATAAGGAGAGAATCTCAAAATTCATGTGAGAAGGCTAAACTCACTAAGGGATCTAGCACTTGTTAACAAATCCAGATAAGCATCTTGTAGCCACAGGAATCTCATTACAGCAAAAACCTACCAAGAATTAATATTTAAGTAAAGCTTCCTAGAAAGAGATGAATTTATTAATTATTAGGTATATTATGGCAACAAAAGAAAAGTTGAGTTTGAGAAATAGTCTTCACTATGAACAGGAGGAAGCCATCATAGCCAACACAGAGCAAAATATGTCTTGTAGAAAATGGATTATGACAGCCAACATATTTGAAACCCACACAGTTGTCATTTAGAGTCACTCAAAGTTCATTTAATTTTCTTCAGCAGTTCTTTTCCCTGCCACGCTCCCACCCCTCTGGCCTATCTATTCCTATCTCCTTTCTACATTCCCCTACTATTTTTTAACTACTTAAGTGAATGTTTATTTTAGAAATTTCTTCCACCTGTCATGTATCAAAGACAGTTTGGCAGCTGTTTTAGGATGGGTCCATAAACTTTCTCCACCACTGCTATAAACTGGTGCTGAATGCTTGAAGGAACTGACACCACTTAGATATTTCTCTTTTCCACCAATACTGCTTTAATATGTCTTGATTTAATGACAGCCAGTATGGGTATTGCAAGTTGCCTTTCTTTTTCTTAGTACCAGAACATCTCATCCCGAGCCACCATAAAGACATTCTTTGATGCAGGGTGACAAGGACTCTCTTGTTACACAAACACACTGTCCTGAACCCATCCTTAAAAGTCTGATAAGACTCATGTCAATCACTTGTTCCACAGCTCACTCCTCCTCCCCAGCAGAGCAAACTCTTTTCTCCCTACAGTTGTTTAATGCCTACATTTACAAAAGATATATCATGCATCCCCACAAATACGAATCTTAGGGAAATACTAGATATAATACCAGAAGAGAAAAATTTTGCAACACAGAAAGCCAGAAGAATCTGGAACAATGGCTGAAAATAGCACAGTGACTTTATTACATAGTGGCACAATTCAAAATGTTACTCTGGTAGGTTGGAATGGGAATATAAAGCATGTGATAGATAGACTGAAGTCTAAAAATTACCTTTAAAAGTGTGTAACTTAAAAAAATATACGTCCCAAATAATTTTTTATTTATACCAGAAACTCTCTTTTTAATCTCTTGTATAGGTTCCATGCAAATTCTGGTAATCTCTAACAAAAAAGCTTGCAGAATAGCTTTGGCATGGAGAGGATTACAAGTTAGACAACTGGTGGCAAAGCACGATCATAGGACACAGATAATCTGAAGAGAAGACAAGACTTTTTTCCTGCACTGGTAAGACAAACAGCTGATAAATAACATTTAAAAAAAATATGATGGCAACCTAGCCAAAAATGCTGATTTTGGGTTTTCTGCCGTTTAAATAAAGAAAATAAAGAAAAATTCAGTACACTGAATAACAGTGGCAAGTGCTCCAGGATCAACGATGATTTTTTTTTTTTTTTAAACAAGCGTACAGCCTTTCCATTCTCTCCAATTCTATGAGGTGTGTCTCGGTTCACAATCCTGGCCCAGCTCAACAGCTCAGAACACAGAAGCTGGGAGTTGTAAACATGCACCCAGTGCAATAGAACGGCTGTGGCCAGCAGTGAAATGTGACAGATAAAATGCTGAGTATTTGACATACCAGATTAATTTGTTGAGAAAGTAACTCCCATCTAAAAAGCCACAGCAACAGATAACCTCTGTTATCTAGTCTCCCCTGAGGCAATGGGGTGGTTTACAATAGCCAATTTATACTGCTTTCCACCACACCTCCTTTTAATTGCAGTTGTAATACTAGATCTCAGTTGTTACAACAAAATTCAATAAAAATTCTGGACTATTAGGTCCTTAAAACCAAATTTCAATAAGAATTAACAAGTATTATTTTAGCCATTCCTGTGATAGCCAAGGTCAATTCTGGTAGCTGACATTGCCTTGTTATCACAAAGGCACAGGCTCCTGGCGTCCCTCATGAAATTCTGCGTTTTACTGTAAGTTGCCCTGCGCTCTAATCAGTCCTTAGTCTGGTCTTTTACTGTACCTAGCATATGAATTAGAGTAAATAGTTTTAAAAGCTATATAAAAGCATACCGCTAGTGGCTGCACACCCCACAATCATCTCTTGTTGTAATATTACATCTGACCATTTGTATTTAGCAGAACCACAACTATTCCTGGAACTAAGTCTCAGATAAGGTTCCTTACTTTCTTTAAATTTAAGCCAATAAAAAAATTACAGTATTCAAGAAATTAAAGATTCATGCCTTGACTTTGCAAATGATCCAAATCAGAAGCCTGTTTCTCCCTTTTTCAAATCTCTCTTCTAAAACACAACCAAAACTCTGGGGAAAGAGAGGTGGAAAGGGGGCTTTAGAACATTTTCAGGTAAAGCAAAGGAAACTACTTTTACTATCCTATGGCAGTACACAAAATTTAAGACTAAATACAGGAAACAGAAATGGTTAAATCTGAAACTAAAAAGTTGTGTTAACAGTACAACAGAATAGTTTCGCTGGAAGGGAACTACAATGATCGTCTGGTCCAACTGCATAATCACTGTGTACAATTCACAAATTGACTTCTGGTTCTTTGGGGTTTGTTTTCTTTCATTTCTGTAGTGAACTGTCCTGCCATCTCGCACCTGGGAATTATCTCCAACAAAATTCCCTTAAGAATGTGAAACATTTTTTACAGCTCAAATATCTACATATAAACACTACATTCACACTTGGGACTAAGTAATTTCAGACCACTTCTCATCGATTAAAACATTTTATAGTGAGATTATACCTAATCCTATTTCTCAGCATGAGATTTCAATATCATCAGAGTAGAAAAATGATTGACCTGAAAGACATGGTGTACTTCAAGAAAACCACTCTGTTGTTGGCTAAATCGGCAGTCAGTATCTATCAAGCACAGCCCAGGGAAAAGTCCTCTCAAATTTATGGTTTATTTGAAAAATCTGTGATAAGTAATCTTATTCAAGTTGCTAGAAAAGTCATATTATTATCAGTAAGGTATGTATCTGTCAACTCTCTGTATTGTCTTTTATGCTGATTCTTCTCAAGAAGGTCACTAGCTGGAACTTCAAGAGTATCAAAATCTTCTAATAGCAAAAATTCATCTAAAAGGAAAAAGGATTCATACCCTTATTTTAAATAATGCTTTTTCTGCAATACCCAAAAAGTAGGAACATCAACCTATCTGACAGACAGAGATGGCTCTGTTCTTACCTAAACAAAGTTAATGAGATTTTCCTATTTACATTTAAGAGCTATAATTAAATCTTAAAACAAATGGCAATAGCCTAATATTTGAACTATAAATCAGATATAACTGGAAGAAGCAACTGGCCTTGGGACTAAATATCCCAGCAGAAGAAAAGTTCTCTATTTCCAGTTTTATGAAAACTAGGTTTATAATTCCCAAAGGCACATTGTAATCTACATCAAGAAGATACCATGGGAATTAAGAAAATAAAAAAATCATAGGTCTATTCAGGTTCATGCTGACATGGAGAGATGCATCTTAAAAGAGCCCCAGCCTCTAACTCTAGGATTTCACATGGTGCATTCACCTCTGCACACTGGTGGATTTTTATCTTGCTATTCCCCTCTGATCTCCCAAAGGCACACAAAAGTAAAACTCTCTCAATGTATATTCTTCCCCTTCAACATTTTTTGGCTGTGATTGAAAACAGACACAAAGAGTATCTTTTAATGCCACCTAATAAATATTCTATAAACATCCAGATCTTTCACTCATGTATTAAATATTTCATAGCCCCTACTGTCTATAAAAATAAATTTGAGGGCAGTAAAATTAAGCAAATGGAAAAAAAATCTTGAAATGGTTTATCAACAAGATGAATTTCTTATTAAAGTCATCAGTTTATTTTAACAAAAAGCAGGCAGCTGCAATTAAATCCAGCCATTTGAACTGACAGAGCAATGATTCTTCTAACATTAAAGGTCTGTTACATGCCTACTATTCCCACTTTCAATGCATAGCTGGTTCTTTAAACTGGAAAATCCAAGTGGGATGGGCCTATACTCACTGACAATTTTTATTGGATTTTTCTAACAGAAATAAGATTAATGGAGAAACTTTCAATATAAATAGAATTTAAGAGTAAAACATGAAATCAAGTAACAGTAATTGATACTGCCAATTATATATTTTATGGAAGGAATAATCTAAAGTTATAGTAGAATTCAAGGAAACTAACTCATCCTGATCCAATTCTACTGTTTAAAACTGGTACAGTGTGATCTGCCATTGTCCAGTAGGTTTCTGAAGTTATACTAGCCCTGCTTTTCACCCACCTCCCATCTTCATGATAAAGATGATACAAAAGAGAAAATACAGGAAAAAGAATGGAAAGGAAATATGAAATTGAGGTTTCTATTTATATATTTACATTAGTAAATAGAAGTGGTTTTGAATTACCCTTCAGAAGTTGAGAGTTCTGCTCTCTCTGATCTTTAAAAACATCCATTGCAAAATGCCTCCGATCAAGTGCTCAACAGAAATCTCACACACAAGACTGTCAATGGTCATTTCCCTCACAATTTGTGGTTTTTTAAAAGGCAAAATAAACAGAGAAAAGGAAGTTTTAAGAAGTTAATGGAAAAATCTCCAACATCTCACTTTTGGGGGTTTTTTGGGCTTTTTGGTTTGGGCTGGTTTGTTTCAATTTTAGAGTATGTTTCTAGTAACCTAATTTCCTTTCAAACTCTTGTCAATGCTACAATTTTGGCAGGGCTCAGGAAGGCTGGGCCCTCAGAGTCTGGCTTGATGCTAAATGAAGGGAACTGAAAATCTTATTCTTGATTTTGGGGCAGCAGGTCATTCCTGTTATTATAGCCGTGCTACAGGGAGGAGGCAATTTGCAGAAAGGACTTAGAATAATGATGACTGCACAGCCGGTATCACCGCTGTCAACTGCAAAGTGTGGAAGAGTAATTTGAGGGCTGCCTTGGTAGCAGTAGCTTCCTTATTTTTGCTCACAGTTTCTGTCAGGTTGCCCGACCTGCTGAATCCTTCCTGTACTTTATTCATGAAGTGAAAGTTTCTCTTGGGACATTCAAACAACTTGGTTTTTTTGAATAATAGTAACAATATGTTTAATGTTTGACTTCAGTACCAGCTAAAGTTGCCATAGAGGATGAATGTGACCGGCAGAGCCTGCACGGGAGCTCTCTCTGAGCCAGAGAGGACACTCCAACATCCCATGCTTTGCTCTCAGGCACCTTGTAATGGTAATGTCCAAACTGGCTCCAGAACCTGATCTCACACTGCATTAACATAAGAGCTACCTAAACAATTATTTCAAACTGCCTAGAGATCTTTATTTATATATTTTCTAGGTCGTTTACGCTTTGAGTTTATGGCACTGCTCCAAACCAATTTGTCCTTTTGCTTTACAGATACAACTGCTTTTTTAGTTCCTTAAAGAGCAACCCAAGCCCATACTTCCGTGCTGTTTTAAAGACTGTTTGTTTCCAATTAAGTTAATTTTCACATAAATAGGTCCCATTCACAAAATCAAGACAATCCATGAACTTTAAAGTCATTGACTTCAGTGACAGCAAGAGCTCTCTGAAAGTAAGCAGAGACTGCAGTTTTATGGCCAGTCACTGTAAATGTGTCCCTCTGGAACAGCATTGTAGCATGCATCTGTAAGCTTAAGCATTTGGATGGAGGGACACATTTCCAAGGCATCAAATGAGCAGGGAAATTGAAAGCGGTATTCTTTAATCTAGAAAACTTTGGCCTCAAGACTTTAAAGCCTATTTAAAACAAAAAGGGAAAAAGCACTTCAGACCAATACATAAAAGCCAGATGCAACAGAAAAAGGTTTAGGAAACAGCATTCTGGAATTTCTGCTGCATTGCTGTCCTGCTGCCCACATGCTTGCTCAAGTCATTTGCAACCCAACAAGCAGTCTTATTCTGCTCAACCCCATTGACGTTGCCCCAGCTAATAGGAAATTATTTCTTCACCTTTACTTACCCAAGAACATATCATCCCAGAAGGCACACAGTAGATCTCCCTTTCAATCATAGCAAATTGCATTATCACTTCACATTTTTTATGTGAAGAAGTCCTTACCCACACTCAATAATTAGCCTTTTTTGAGTATTGTTTTGGTATTTGAGGTTTTTTTGATGTTTGTTTTTTTTTTTTGTTCTGTGTTTTTGGTTGTGGTTGGCTGGTTTAAGTTTAGAAGAGAAGCCTTCTAAAGGCAAAAGGACCACAGCCAGAGCCAGCCAGTAAAACCTTCTCTAGCCAAGAAACCAAAAGGACAAAGAGCAGCCCCAAAAGCCAAAGACCAGGAGCAACTCACAATAACCGTTCTTCATGGCCTCAAGGTCTCATACATTTCCCTCTCCCATTTATAACAACCCCACGTCAAAACCTATATTTCAGGGGCAAAGAGCGGGGAAGAGCTCATACATTTCAGTGGTGTGTTATATATGCACAGAGAGGCAAAAAAATACAGTGCCAGTACATGGAAATCAGGAGCAAACAGTGGAGATTTGATTTCAGAAAGTTTTAGAGCAGCTTTTGCCTGCGCAGTGCAGAAGACTGTGCCGTGCACTTGCCGGAAACCTCTTCATTATGAGCATCCTTTCTACACTGCAGGGTGATTCAATTTCTAAGGAAATCTTTATTTTGCATAAGAACTGTACACTGTTCTGGGAAAACCAAAAGAATTCTAAGACTAAAAATACAGTTCATACAGAAAATAAATTACTTCAATCACTATTCTCCCTCTCTCCTGGTTTTGTCATGATAGGTCACCTTCATTCTAATTTCATTTCTACTATGGAAAGAAAAAGAATTTCTGTGAGACCTGACAATGCCTCTGAACAGCATCGATACTGTTCAACAGCCAGTTAAGTGCAGTGACTTTGCCCCTGTTGTGTCTTTAACACTGTTGCAGAAAGATTGGCTAAGATTCTTCTAGGGGATGACAATGCTACTCTTCAGAGTGACTTTGTCTCTCCAGAGTCATTTGTTCTTTCAGCCACATGGAATACATTCTTCAAGTATCCTTTAATTTCCAATATCTGAAAGTGATGTGTCAGGACAACAAGCAGCATTTTAACATGTAAATAATAGACCAAATGAACAGAAACAAACTCCCACACCACCTAATCTATGCATTTGGAAGCTGGAAGCATTCAGACCAGCACAGATATTGCTACAGGGGAGGAGTTTCCTTTGAGTATTTCTGAAGGGGAGCCTGGAGTGAAAGAAGAGTTACATCACTAGCAGACACTTCAATAATCCAAAGGTTAAGATTTTACCTAGCATGAAAACACATTTACAAGCAAGCATTATTTAAAATTATTTATTTTCTTCTTCTAAGAATATTGACACAGTACCAGGGTTACACAAGCTAGCAAGACTTTGAAGAATAATCAGCTTTATTGGTTATTCAATATCATTCATTTTTCCCTAGGGCCTGGGAATTGCGGCTTAGCAGTGTCCTCGCTGTGTTTCCAAAAGTTGTAGGCAAGAGGCAGCTACAATGTTCAAAGGGAACCTTTGTGCCTCCGTCCACATAAAACAAATTTCCTGCACCTGATATTCTGTGGAGCAGAGCCATCCTGGAGCTTGGCAGCGGCTCAGCCCTCAGCTCCCTGTTGAAGCATTGGTTCAAATCATTAAAAGAAACACCTGAAAGTCGGGGCTATCAAGTTCAGCAAATGTTTCACACTGAACGAGGTCCAAACATTTCAGATGCAGTTGTTTTGTCAAGGTAACATATTTGGACAATTCTCAGTGTTTACTAGCCCATAAAAATCACACCTCTTTGCGCAAGTGGCAGTTTTAGAAGTTATCTAAAATACAGATTAATTCAGAGCCTTTTTAGGCTGGTGCTTTTTAAATTTGATGCCATTTAAGCATGGATCACTAAGTGTACACATTTTAGAAAAGATATCTCAATAGGTTGTACAAGATTAGCTTTATACATTCACACTGAATTTCTTGACTCCTTTTGATATTTTAAGCCCTTAATGACACACAAATACAGCACTTTTTTTTTCTCTAATAGCTAATAAGTTATTGTAAAAAGCCTTGAGAAAATAAACTGTTTAAAGTGGAAGAACACATAAGAAGTTATTTTTACATTCAGTTTGATTTTTCCCTCAATTAATTCACTGTACTACTGCAAAAGCTATCAAGCCTCTAAGTCAGTTCTATTTCTCTTTTCTGTTATTTTATAATGTCATAGCAATGCACAAAGCATTGCAGGCGAGGAGAAAAAACAGGTCCTGGCTCCCAGAAGCTTTGTAGCCTAAAGATGATATGACCTACTAAGGCATGACAGCAAATACATGTGGGTGGGGGGAATGGAAATAAAAAGGTTACTTAAAATAAACAGACATAGAATCACAGAATCGTTTAGGTTGGAAGGGACCTTAAAGATCATCTAGTCCAACCATCAACCTAACTCTGACCAAAAAAAACCTGAAGAAATAAAAATCACTAAACCATATTCCTGAAGACTATGTTCAACCTGTCTTTTGAACGCCTCCAGGGATGGTGCCTCAACCACTTCCCTAGGCAGCCCATTCCAATGTCCAATAACTCTCTGTGAAGAAATGTTTCCTAATATCCAATCTAAACCTCTCCTGGCACAACTTGAGGCCATTTCCCCTTTTCCTATCTCCTGTGACTTGGGAGAAGAGACCGACCCCCACCTCTCTACAGCCTACTTTCAGGGAGTTGTAGAGAGCAATAAGGTCTCCCCTCATTCTCCTCTTCTCCAGACTGAACAACCCCAGCTCCCTCAGCCTCTCCTTATAAGACTTACTCTCCAGACCCCTCACCAGCTCTATTGCCTTTCTCTGGACCACTCCAGCACCTCAATGTCTTTTTTGTGGTAGGGGGCCCAAAACTGGACACAGTACTCGAGGTGGGGTCTCACCAGTGCCGAGTAC
>JAOQGH010000005.1:6990152-7013656 GCA_025769975.1 Gallinago jamesoni
AACCTCATCCTGTTGGTCTCAGCCCATCCATCCAGCCTGTCCAGATCCCTCTGCAAAGCCTCTCTACCCTCCAGCAGTTTGACACTCCCACCCAACTTGGTGTCGTCTGCGAACTTTACTGAGGGTGCACTCGATCCCCTCGTCCAGATCATTGATAAAGATGTTAAAGAGAAGGGGTCCCAGTACCAAGCCCTGTGGGACACCACTCGTGACCAAGAGGTTTCTCTAAAAGAAAGAGCTTTCATAAGGGTTGCAGGAAAAAAATTGTTTATTTCAGTTATTTTTGCCACTAAATACACTGAATTGCATGTACAGTGTCAGCAATTATGGTCACTCTGGAGATTACTTGTATACTGTATAGCAGAAATGCATTAATAGTACAACAGTTTGCTGTACATCTGCCACTCCATTTGAAAGTTCAAGGCGGGAGTTGCAGGACCAGCAGATATTAAAGAGTGGTCTAAAAGCAGAGGGATCCTGGGCTTTTTTTTTTTTTTTACCTTTTTGTGTGTGTGTGTGAAAATACATATCTTACAGGTAAAACTAAACCAGAAGACATATGCCAGATGCGAGGTTCACACGTTATCTACTGGCCAGCATTCAAAGCTCACAAACTCCAATCCAGAGTGAAAACTCATTGTGCCTCCTACGGACATCACACCCTCAGCAGCAGGTGCCTGGCCATATAGATCCATTCCTCTCCCATCAAACTGCTAACACAGACATAGCCCAAGGCTGTCTCTGTTCCTGCCTTGTACTAATATTGAGCACATATGGGCCAGAAAATTCAGCCCTCAGACAACAGCAAATTGCTATTTCAGTTAGAAGAAAGAGTTTCTGTTGGAGTTAAAACTATTTGGATCCCAGGATGACTCTGGCATCCAAACATGCAAGCAGTTTTCAGTGTCTTACACTTCCGAAAACAAAATGTTTTTCCTTACCCTTATGTTCCTGATCAGGTTAGTTTTATAAGCAAAAATCCATAAGAAACTGTAGTGCACCTTCTTGTGCCTCCATGGCCAACATATAGTCCAGACAATATTCTGCATATTTTAGCTTAATAAAATCATGCAGCATTAAATTAAAGATCCTGAAAAACCTGACTTTTGATTCTAACAGATGACAAATCAACAAAGCTGAGACCATAATTGCAGACAGTGATCATTACATGATGGATTGTTATTCTTACTATGTTAGATACTGAAACACAACATTAATAGTCTTCCCTCACAGTATCAGTGAATTTACCATACCTTTGATCAAAGACCAACACAAATATAGCCATAATAGCTGTGGCTGGTTAGACAGCATCTTTCACAAAGTTGGAGAGTTCTTATCAAACATGAATAAATGCCATGAATTTGACACGAGGTCTATGTACTCTGTCCGTGATTGCCACATGGGCTAGCCCCAATATCAACAGAAAGAGTCCAACTGACTCTAAAAACAAATCCTGTGTACAAGGCTGTGTAAAGTAGTAGGTATAAACTGTGCAGATTGTGATTCAATATAGTTTTCCTCAGTGATAGGCGTTTCATAAGAATTTCACTTCAGACAAAATTAAACTCAGTTTTATAACTCAGGGTTAAGACAGGTATAAATCAGCAAAGCTATACAGAGTTTTCTATGACTCCATCAATTTCTATCAAATGAGCATATGACCTGTCAAGACTACACTTAAATCACTATTTCAAAGTGTTTTTATTAAGTGATGAGAGCATATGTTACTTTTTTTTGTCTTCAACAATAATAAATCACAAATGAACTGACATGGAAACAGCAGAAGGGACAGAGTGCAATGTATTAAGTACTGTTCATGTTAAATGCTGCCACTGCACGTGGAGAGGTAGGTCTCCAAGGGAAAAATGTTTGGAAGTACTGCAAACAAAATCAAATGATTACCTGCTGTCCTGGTTTCAGTTGGAATAGAGTTACTTTTATTTCTAGTGGCTACTGTGTTTAAGATTTGGCCTGAAAGGAATGTTGATGACAGGTATTGTTTTAGCTGTTGCTAGATGATGTTTATAATATTCAAGGACTTCTTTCAGCTTCCCACAGAAGCTGAGAGGGAGCATAGACAGGACAAGCTGGCCATTGGAATATCCCATAGAGTTCATGCTCAGTATATAAATAGGGGCTGTCCATGGGACAACCTGAGTTTCATTACCATTATTTTTGACAAGATTTTTATACAGCAAAATAATAGGAAATGAAGTGGAAGGGATGAGAATTAACATTACTTGAAAACAAAGGCTGAAGTGCTCTGAACCCCAAGATGGATTGAAGACACTGCAGCAAGTCAAGTCAAGTGAGACCATTTCAGTCAATGGACCGAGCTACATATCAAAAAGAAAAAAAATTTATACATGTGAAACATGGATTAGTTTTGGGTTTGGCTGGGTTTTTCATCCCCACAAAATTCCTTGAAGGTATTTGAGGTGTTCAGATATTTGCATAATGAAAGCCACAGGAAAACTATTATTTAACTGATTTTAATTCACAGCCTTTAGGGTCTGATTCAATGCTTATTGAAGTCAGTAGGAGTCTTCCCATTTAATTCATGAGTTTAGATCAGACCTTCATCTGCAGCCATAATGAAAGGGAGTTAAAAAGGGTAATTTTGGGGCACAGTTCTCTTCAAGTTAGAAATCCTAGAGTCAGTTCCTTCAGCTAATTTGGGCACCCCTACTGGGGAGGACAGAGGAAGAGAATTGCATCCAAATGACAAGTAGATGAAAATAAAGACAACCAATGTTAAACTGTGTATTAGCAACCTAGTTGCTCAGAGCAACTCAGCAGTTCCGCTCACACAATTAGGTTATTCTCAGATAAATGCACTGTGTTGGATAGGCCTGCCTCAGACCAAAACCTTGAATTTGAGTGTTTCCAGACTGGAAAATATCAAGTCTACCTTTGAAATTTTATGCACAGAAATACAAATATCAAGCAATCAACTTGTGTTCGACCACCACAATAACCACCCAACTTGGTTTTCAATATTTTCATCTCACGGTTAATTGATTTTCTAGCAAATTAATTGTAAACTCACTCCCGTTAAAGTAATCACATAACCCTTGAAAGAAAAGGACATGCACAATTCCCTAAACATAGGGAGATTTTACTGAGACTTCATATTTAAGCAACAAAGAACGAACTTATTAAGATAAGGCTTTTACCTATCTATTTGCCTAGAGTCTAGTAACACCTGAACTTGAACAAGATGTTGTGGTTGGGTTTTTTTTTTAAACATGAACATTCAAGGTGGATTCTCTAATTTCTGTCCATTAATGATAGTAATAAGCTGTCTTTCACCTAAGCATTTTCACAAAATTTGCATAAAATTTGAGACCTTCAATCTTCCACCACGTTTAGTTGATCTAAAACAGCTGAGTTATGGGGGAAGCAGAAGACCAAGCA
Organism: Gallinago jamesoni; assembly: GCA_025769975.1. NCBI lineage: Eukaryota > Metazoa > Chordata > Aves > Charadriiformes > Scolopacidae > Gallinago > Gallinago jamesoni. The sequence goes on from JAOQGH010000005.1 coordinate 6,993,570, forward strand.
TGAGTGCCTGAAATCTCTTTCTTCAGAAAAAGCAGCAAACTAAAAATTAAAGGAATAAGCCCTATTAACTATTCTATTACAAAGCTTACTTAAATGTGATTCACTTGAATTCCATATTCATGAAAACACAGAGAATGAGGAAACACCCTAATTTCTGAATGACTGCCAAGTTCCACTCACATCTCATTTGCCAGGCCTCGAGCTTTTCCAGTTCATATTTTCCTGGCATCTTAGAAGGGCACTTGCTTTACCAACAAGACATTTATAACAGCATAACAGATGTGCTCGTAGAGACAGCTTACATCCTGAGATGTAAGACAAGACTTTACTAAAGTTATTCCTATAGATTTGATGCCTACTCTCTGTCCCAGGTTTAGCAAAGAAAACGCTTTGGAAAACCAAACACACTTAAATATCCATATCCAGCAGCAAACAACTCTGAACTGTGTGTTTCAAACTAACAAAGTATCGTGCACTGTAATCTTCTCCAGGGAAAAAACCCTGCTACTTCCCAGAGATATTTAAGGGAACAGGTTCACAATATACATCAGTGAACTTCTATATGCTCCATATTATAATGCTGTTCTACTTCATATGGAGACAGATCTAGTTTTTGACAAAAAACAGCCTCTTAGAAATCACTAAAATCAAAGGAAATCTTTCTGTTGCACCTAACTTAATGTGGATAGAGGTGAAATTTTAAAAGAGATAAAAATTCAAGTTTTCATACTGTTTTTGCAGCTGCGGTAAAAAAAGAGCAAAGGCTCATTCTTTTAATGGTAGCCCAAAAATCTTCTGTTTGGAACAAATAACCTCTTTATGAAAGCTCACATGCCACTTAATTGAGCTAATAACCCCTCACTTAAAAAAAAAAAAGACTTCTTAAAGTCTGAAACAACCAAAATATACATTTTAAAATGTGAGCTTTACAAAGTATCTAGAATAAATGTCTCTCCTTAATTTGATGTGAAACATCTTCAAATGCATAATCCAGCAAAGTATGTCAAGGGAAATGGCAACAAAACTAAAACAAACAAAAATTATTCCTTCAGATCTGACACCTGCTGTCTCTTCAGACACTGTGGATCTGATGAGAATTAATGTAGCAGATGGAGCAAAATTAATGGTGACTGCTTGGTTTCTGAATCATCAAATCATAAAGAAATTCTGTAACAGGTTTTTTTGGAGGTTAGCTGTTAAAAAAAAAAAAAAAGGCATTTTCCTGCACATCACCTAAAGATATTCACAGATAAAATTGCACGGAAATATTCTTTCCATCCTGTTTATACCAGCCTACACTGGTACTCTGCTGTTTTAAGAAACATACAGTTCCTAAAATCTAAAACCTCAAGTATTCCGGTATCCCACCAAAACATTTCTGTGCTTTAACTCTGAATCTCTGCTTTGTCTCCTCCCAGGCCAGGGAAAGAACCTTAAGCAACTGGTGATGTGTGGCAGTGGGACCTAAGGTACTGTCACTGTTTTTTCTTATTGCCCCGTTACCTCGAGCACAGCTGCAATGCAGAGAGGTCACCCGACTGTCACTGAGCTCCTCTCAGGCCATTTCTTTTTATGAGCAGATCTTGTCTCACATTTCCAATATTGAGGTATTCTTCCAATGCTGTGGAATTATCTACAAGCCTTTCTAGGCTCATGGTATTTTATTAGAACGTGGCAGCTCCTACCATGTATATCTTTAGCTCTGCATCTTTATCCAAGTGCCATAGCCTGCCCTTCCCAAATATTTGCATTTGTTTTCAACACAATCTGAAGATTTTCACCTTCTTTTAATTTTAAAATTATACCGCTTCATTGCAAATCAGACTCTGTCTGAAATGGTCACCTGCGCTTTAAGCATTTGTAAGAGATTATTAGCAAATCAAGTCACAGAGAAAATAGCTCCTGTGTGAAAATATAGCCTTTGTACATCCTAAACCCATCTGGCAGGCAGGTATCTACAAAATACACTTACACCAGCTGTAACAAAATGTAATGAAATGCAATTAGGAATTTATCTCTCTCAGACAATTACAAGTGCAGTCTTCAGAGGAGCCATTGTAACCACATGGATGTGCTTTATCTTAGATTTTCACTTAAACTAATGGCTTATAAATTACTTGAGTGGAAAATTAAGAATGCAATGCTGCACTTAAGAAAGCATTTGCATTTCATTGCATATGCTGTTAAATTGCTATTAAACTCTACATTTATATACAGATTTTTAATTCATAAAATATGGTAATAGAATGAAGCAATCTGATTGGGCAGATGATACCTTCTGAAGAAACCACATATTTGTGGATATGTGCCTTCCTCAGAGCATACCCTGTATCTATTCAGTGTCACATGTCCTTTGTTTTGCGAAAACAAGCTTAAACAAAGAAGTTCTAAGATACTTGAAAATTAAACTGTTCAACTTTTTTTTCTAAATCTATCCTCCAAGGTTTATGATGACAATTTAGAATTCCAGGACATTCAATGAATATACATAATGCACCAGTGGGTTAATCCCAAAGTTGTATAAAAAAGAAAATATTTAAAAATAGCAAAATAATCTATTTATAGAACAAAGCAGTCAATCTTTTGTGCAAGAAATATGAACATGGTAATTAATTTCAGGAGATTCCAATGAGACATTAAGAAACTTTAAGAATCTCCTGGGAAGATCGTAGACTCAGCTTTGCCAAAGGCTTTGAAAACAAAACAAAGCAAAAAAAACTAACAAAAACCCCCACCACATCAAAACTTAAGCAAACATTCCCAGCCATGGGATCCAATGCTGGATGCTGGGATTGATACAGAAGTGATGATCCTGCCTTCCAGAGAATCAACAAGATTTCTTTGTCTTCTTAGCCCTGTTGCAGATAGATTTGTTATTTCACAACAAACCAGCCTCTGCCACTAAAATCATAGTAGAGCTGGCAATCTCATTAAAGCTTTACACAGTACTCAAGAAAAAAAAGCAACAAGTGCAGAATATACTGTAGTTACATTTCCAAGTTGCAACGTACACCATATATACATTTATGATCCTTTCGCTCACTATGTGTTCAAGGTCGAACAATTAATTTATTTATTTTTATTTAAGTAACTGACATTTTGATGACATCCTGGAAAACACGTTACCAGATTTGACCATATTCAGCTTTATTCTCAAATGCTAAATTGACATTTGTAAGGCTCTCCCTCGGGTAGGATTTTCAAGAAGAGAGAGAATTGCTTGGACTGCATTGGTCACTAAGGGTACATAAAGCATTCAGTCCTTGAAGGGTCATTGTGGAATCACTGCTGATGTTGGAACTATTCAGAGATGTGCTCAATAACGTGAATGAGGAGCCCACAGTACAAATACTGTACAGCCAGGCTGAAAGAACAAAGACACTGCAATCGGTCTGCATTTTCATCCTGTGTGATACCTAACATGAGGCTCTGATGTAGCTAATTTCAAGGCACTCTTTGCAGTAGGAAGTTTTTGGTCCCGTGTGTTTTTGGTGACCAAGTTTTAAAGCATTTTACCACATTTCATTCTAATCACCACTGTGCCACATGTGGGACTGACTCGGTAGTGACTCTGGCTGTTTCACTGGTGGGCTCCAGGAAATTTGTTTCATAAATAACTTTGGAAAATAAGGACATTAAAATCATTGGTGTTTACACGAAAAGTAATTGAATATCAATCAAAACACACTGGCAACCTCTTGACAGCTCCAGTTCTGCTATAATTCATTGAATTAATCAAGTCTTGACACTGTGATATGTTATTACAAAAGCTGAAGAAGGAGCAGGAAATTACAAAGTTAAGAAAAAAAGACCTTTTTTTTCTACTTCATTGTATATGAAACTTTCCAGTGGATTAGAACAAGGCCATGAAAAGGACTGCCATAGCTCAGATTGATCTAATCTATTCTTTCATCTGCTAGAGGCTAACACCAACCATTACAGTGATGGTGAAAGAATTGCACCAGGCAAGTCTCTTGACTTAACCAAAGTAGCAATGATGTTACAGCGTCCGGCATATGCTTATAGCATATCTGTATTACCTTCATTACTGTTCAGGTGTGTGGCTCACTCCTGGGAGGAGAAAGACCAAACTGACTATATTACTTGAGTCCCCCTCGATTTATCAAAAGAAAATTAACAAGGCAGTATGTAGTGTTCCCAGTGTGTTATGCTGTGGATTATTGCAATCTCCTTTCACTGGCTGCCAGGAATACTTTACAAGATACAACAGATACAATTTTTGAAAGAGTGCTAAAAACTGACACTCTTTTGATCAGGTTGGACATGAGTGACAGCTACCCTGACACCTTCGATGTACTTCAGCCATAGAAAAATCTTTGTTTCAAAACGTCACTCCGAGCCATTCAACATGAAAGGTGTACGTGGAGTTTTTGCTTTATTACTAACACATTGTTATACAGACCACAAAAAAATAGGTAAATATTCATATCCATACAAGTATTCAGAGTATTTCTTCTGCAGAGTAAAGCAAAACTAGCTTGTATTTGCTTTTGCATATCTGTAAGATACCTATATGTATAACTACTGTCACCTCTACCCACCTTCCCCCCCAAGTGATTTCCCAATGTCCTATGATGAAGCAGCAGTGGAGGTGGTACAAGAATTATTCTCTGCAGACTCATACCCTCCTGCTCTAGCCACTAGATCATGTGGTCATGAATAACTGCAGACACAAAGAGGCATTTGGAAGCACAATAACACATTCAATCATGCAAATGTGTGTTTAGTGCACACTAGAACCTGTCCTTATAATGAATGGGTAACTTAGGAGCACAAATAGGACCCTATATAATCAAACTAATATTCATTCCACTCTTCCAACAGCTTACAGACACACAGCAAACACCACAGACGTCTGTTTCCCAAGCTGTTAATGTCTAGAAGAGAAACAAAAGTGCTAAAAAAAAAAATCTACTCTAGGGAACACTTGCAAAAGATACAGGTGACTTACCAGGTATTCTTCCCCTACCTTATCTCCTCTTTGCTTTTGTAACATAAGCAAAAGCAGATAAACACATAACCATATGCTAAAAAAGTACAGACAGTTCATAAAGCAGGAGGGAAATTGTGCCATGGGATCTTTCTTCTCTAAATGACCTTCCTGAGAAATGCTGCATAGAATGAAGTGAAATGCTTACACTTCCTAGCAGCTACAGTCTGATGCTATACTTGCTGTTTTCTGATACTTTGCATCTAGAAAGGGGAAAAAAAGCCAAGCAGGTTTCAATTTCTCCAGAAAGTAGAGGATTTTAAGACCATTTCAGCTGGCAAAGTGCCATAGCTGCTCATGAAAAGGAGAAAGCAAGATATTTTAAACCTCATACTATATTCCCCTGCTACAGTGAGGAATATAAATATCTTCATCTCAAAGATTTTGGCAGAAGGTGTTATTTCACTCCACTTAAATTTGTTTTTAAAAAATGGGCTCGATGAACAGATGTTGAATTTACCCCAGTGGAAAATGAAGTCTGCTTTTTATCCACATAACAAATCCAGCTACTTTAAAATGAGAGCTGACAAACCTCTCCTGAAGTACTGTGCTACGCTGTTCACTTTCTTTTGTTGTACCCATCATTACTATCTAAACTAGATTTTTCCATTCCTCCTCCCATTTTCTCACCCAGGTGGAAACACCATGTGACCAATTTTTAAATATGCTTTTCCCCCTCCACTTATTAGAAAAGTGATTTTTATACTTGGAAGAGAAAGAAGAAAAGCCTGCAGCAAATCTTCAATTGCGTGGAAGTAATTTGTTCTACAATCCTGAACTGGTGTCAATAGAAAAAAAAACCCACATCCTGCTTTTTACCTTGTGAAAGACTAGTTTTTAATTGCAGACAAACCAAAAAGCAAATATGCCATTACCCACATTTAGTGAGCTGGGATCCACACATCTTCTGAAAAATATTTTTTGTCTGGCAAATTGAAGCCTAGACCTTGGTCTGAACTGGTACAGGAATGAGAGTGGTCCTAGGCAAGCCAACACCAGCTTTCACCTGCTCCTTCAGGCAGAATGAACCTGTCAGTTCTGAAAGAGCAGAGATAATCATGGCACTTCTCAGCCCAGACCAAGTGCTGCTTCCTCAGCTCTGCCCTAGGAGAGGAAAAGCAATCAGCTGTGTTTCCCTGCGACTCGCTGCTGAGGGGGGCAGTGATTCACACGGGCTGCACAGGGACCTTTGAGCACTCTAACTCCTTTGGAGTCATGGGATGCCTCATCCAACAAGTGCCTTGGCTTTTGCTAGAAATCTGGGATACTTGTGGACTCCTGGATATCAACATCTCTGATGCTCTCTTCTTGAGGCATATCATAGTTTCTATTATATATTAAAAGATATATGTTCTGTGCTTGCTGATGCAGTGCTCTGTAGTGCAAGGGTTTGCAGAGCCAGAAAAGCCAGGAAACATTCTGATCTGGAGGGATATTCTGGACTAAATTCTTCTAATGTGCTTCCCTCCAACAGCAAGAAATTGGATTTAGTGACCTAGATAACATGAGAATATAAAGTGGAAAAAGTTAAGTACCTAGAGCTTGAGTCTTTTGCTAATACCCTAATTTAAAATACATGTTAGCAAACCGTTCCATCACTGCAGGATAAAACGGGAGCAAGAACGGCAGTGGCTCTCCCATGGCAATGTAATTCAAACCAACCTCCTGGTTTTTTAGGAGTTCAATTTAATACATGACACATGATAATTCAAATTTGAAATTGTTAATGGGGTTTTATATTTGAGTTAAACCTAGAGATACCTATCTATACATCACTTTGAGATCTTTGCTGCGACTTCAAAACAAACAGCAGAGAAAATGGCTGAGGTGCAGTGAGACTGTGGCAAAACCTTTAAATGATAAAAGGCGAAGTACAGTGCATGGCAGACATTTGCAGGAACACATTCTCATCTTCAGTTTACACACAAACACAGACAGGGCAATGATACTTAATACCAAGGCACAGACCTTAGTAATACGCCCAACGGCAATTCCTAAAAGAAGTGGCTTTTTTGCAGCAACAATAAAGCCAGCTCTCTTGGGCAATAGGAAATTAAATGTTTTCATTTGTCTAAAATGTGAGCTGGGAAAATAAATAGCTATGCTATAGAGAAAATGTCATTCAAATAAAAAACTGCACTTTCCTTTTGATGAGATTAAATATGACACTGTCACTGCCTGATATTTCTTCCTAGTTCACATTACCCTACAGACATCACTTAGTTACATACATTTTGTTTTATTATTCCTAGCATGCAATATTAATCTATTCTTGGCTAGTAATTAATTACTGTTACATGTTTTCACAGCTCCATAGTCTCCTTGGGGGAAAGACTCTACTACATATTTAAGAAGTAGATTAATGTGTACTTATGTAGATGGACCCTCTGGAATAATTTACATTTTGCTAGGATGATTTCTTAGTCAAACATATCCAAGTGGCTTTTTTCTTCTAAGTGCAAGAATAACAATGTCCATGAAGTTAGGCATACCGATACCTAGAAATATAAACGAAATAATGTGTTGTCCTTTAGGAGTTCAAGGAACAATTCTGTCTTCAGTAATGATGATATTCAGTGATAAAATAGGAATGAATCAGATCCATTATTTTAATCTACTTTCCAAAAAGTAGAACAAATTGTTAGTTTGCCTGCTTTAAGCAGTGCCAGTCCAAAGTATCTTCCGAGTGGAAGAGCTAGAAGATAAGGGGCCTTACTTTACTCTTTCATTGCTGTAATCCTGAAGATATAATTACTTCAGACTTCTGCCCTGATCCAAAGCATGCTGAAATTAGTGCAAGCCTTTCCTCTGGCTTCAGATTAGGCTGCTTAAATAACCTGTCCCTCTGCACAGTATCTGGCTAAGGAGTGTAACTAATACAGTTTAAGGGTGTATAATTCCAATTCATGCCATAAAATATAGAACTTCTATGAAGATCAACATCTCCTGATTGTATGGCTAATCATCGCATTCCCACTTCACAGGAAAGGAAAATAAATATTTTTTTCTAGGAATGAATAAATTCAAATGTGACAGCTGAAGTGATAGAAGTTAATGGGGAAAGCAGCATCACATTCAACTGTGAGGAATGATAAATAACTATTGAGGTCACACAGAGGCAACAAGAATAATAGCTAGAAACTTGCTATGCAGTATATTTCACCTATAGGGAAGCCAGCTGACTATTTTTTCTTTATCCTTACTTCCACAGACTGCTTATTAATGTGGCCACATGAATTCTTCTGACAGTTTCTCTTCAAACTCTGTACCCAGAAAGGCATGGCATGACACCCATTTAATATCCCAATTAACAGTTACCAAGTACTTTGCATTCCAAGAACCTATATGATTTACCAAAACTTAACAATTCAGAAATGCTTGCCCTTAGAAGTCCAGGGTTCGTTTAACTCCACTTGATGGTCTGGCCTTCATGTATTACTGCCATTAAAAGGACAAGGCATCTTCAATGCATGTGATGGCACCAAACAGAACCAATTGATCTTTACATTAGTGTAAAGGGCTAAGTTTACAAAGCTTAAACACCTTGCGTAATTGTTGGGATCAAAAGCTGATGAGTATTATCGGTGCACGGACCTTTAGAATGGCTAAGAATTGGCCAAAGCATTAATTTTAGATTCTATTATCTATACTGTCAAAATATACATGCAGAACCTATTTGAAAAATATCTAAGTAAAGTGGCAACTGATGGTGTCAGTTTGTTCCTAAGGCTTCATGAGTTGGGATCCAAGGGTTAAGCTACAGTTTTTCTTGTATATTATTATTACCAGTTATATAGAACACTCTACACAAGTTCTGGCCTCTATTTCCCTAGATAAGGTTAGTCATAATTTTCATCAATATAATCTTTTATTTATTCGTATTAAAAAACATATTTTTTCCCCATCCTTCCAGATTAAAGAATAAAAAAAAAAAACAAACCAGAAGTCCTTTGGAGGATTGGCTGGTTTGGGGTTTTGTTCTTTTTTGCCTGCCTTAATTGAAAACTCAAATATTACTTAGTTGTTCAATGAAACAAAAAGGGGTATATTTTCTTTCGAACATTTCACAGATAGTATTTTTCTGAAGACAACAGTTATAACTCTGGATTCACACAGGGAGGCAGTTTGCCTAAAAACCTATTTCCATTTTTGCTTGTACCTTTGATGATAAAAAAAAATAATTTAGAGGCTAAATGTACTCATGACCACTTTACAGCTATTTATTCTCATATTTACTTTCAGTGAAAACAGCTCTTCTCCCCTCTTTTTAACCATCTCTTATAACTGTAGAATGCAGTTGTGCCCTTCTCAGCCCTCCTTTTGCCTTGGACCTTCTGTATTCTCCTGTAGGAACACTGGAGTCTGGTAACGCCAGACTTCAGGTCTCATTTTTCCAGAATATATGGAAAAATATTGTAACCTCTCCTGCCTTTGGAATAAAAATATAAGTCATTGTGGACTGGATAAAGTGTTTCATTAAGATACCTTTGGTTGTGCAATCCATAGTAGAACTTTGCCTCAAATAACAAGAAAACAGATGACTGGAAACTTTATCAGATATAAGTTGGTCATGCTGTTCAATAAAGCCTACATATCCCCTGGCTATGATACTTATTCTCTCGAGTGTTCACATCATAAAATATTATGTAGTGGTCACTGCTTACTACTCTTCTGTAAAAATCCTGAGAAAACACTCAATCTCATTAGAGAGACTTAAGCAATGATTTTCTTACTCTGCTTCATAAACTTTGAAAGCTTTTCAGATACAAGTAGGTAACAAAGTGGGGGAAAAAAAAAAAAAAACAAACATGAAAGGACTTTAATTTGGGAAGTGAGATGGATAGCAAGAAGTGCTGTGTGCAAGAAGTCAGTGATACACAAAAATGGCCATAAATTTCAAGCAGACTTGGGGCACAAAAAGTATCATTGCAACCAAAATAATACATTATTGCTCATATTCACTGTATGAAAGTTCAAAGCATCCTTACTGTGAAAGGGGAAGCATTCTGGGCAAATCATCCAGCAATACCACCCAGAAGTCTGAGGAATGAATGAGGCTTTCAGAAAAGCCATCCAGCAGTGCAACTAGCTCACATCTGTCCCAGGTAAGATTTGGATTTATCCACACTTTTAGGTCATCCTGCTGCTTGATGTCTCAGGATTAACATCATCCACAAGACAGAAACATCACTTACTTTCATTCCTAAAGCTACATATTCTAGAGGACAAATTTCATACTGGTCCATCTGTTCTATGCTTTGTCATTGTCTGTCAGGTACTCTGCTGTGTATCATGAAATACTAAAAGTTAGAGATCTCCAGTGACACTGAAAGAATATTTTGCTGGTTTCTGCAGTTTGTTCAAAGGGAATTGTGTTTTGCCCAGTTATACTCCAGTTCTGGAACATTTAGTGCATAAAGGTGTTACAAAAGTAAGTCTCTCTATTACTTCTAATATTGTGAAATACTCTGGCTCCACCATTGCTTTCATTAAAAGATGTATATCCATTTTTGATATTTATTTCTAAAGCATGTACAAAGATACATTATTTTCATTATGCCTATTAAGTAGTTTAAAACATAATTGAAATAAAGTCACCACACTTTGAAGATTTATTTAAGGCTTCTAGGACCAAGGAGCATTGTGAAGTCTATTCAGCTGTTCTATTCAGTTTCTTAAATAGAATATAGAGAAAAGTGTTGTCGCTATAGAAACAGGCAGCTTCCTTGAACTTATTGCTGGTCACTTAACTTCAGCCTTGAGATGACGATGTGTATGAAAAGTTACTTCTTCATTACTTTTGCACCTCATAGCTATGTATGAGCAAAAATACAGGACAAGCAGGTTTGCTTTTCACCCTCAAGTTTTTAAATGAAAGTCAGTTAGTCATTCAAGCAGTGCCTTCAATTCTCTACTGTCTTTGTAGTAGCAAGACATGGTGGCCCACAGCAACACAAAATGATAATCTAAATGTGAACAAGTGACCATTAAAGAATGATGCCCATTTTCAAAGTCCAAATGAACCCTGACGTTATCAGAGATAACAGAAGATATTTTATTCATTTCAGGGCTTGATTATCAATCCCTCTTCAAAGCTGTCAGAACTCATGCACTTCTCAAGTGTGTAACAACTGACTAGTGCGGTAATTAGCATAAGTTAAAACTAAAGGTGCATATAAGCACAAAAAAGTGTACATGTATGTGCTTCTGATTGAGTATGAGAAGATAGCTGTCTTCAGAAACCCATTATACTGTTTTTCAATTAGATGCACCGCTCTGATTTTCATCTGCCAACCTCTTTCTTAGAAAGCTGAAGGAAAATGATTAAAAGAAAGCGTTGTGCTTGAATTATCAGAACCTGTACAATAGGCCACCTCATTAAGCAATTTTCAGCCTCAGACAGGCCAGGATAGCCACAGGCACAGGAAGACACAGCTTCTATTTTATTAGGAGAGCAACTTCTGGCAAAGAAATATGCTTTGGCCACCTCTGCAACTTTAACGCTTTCTTGATAAATTGGATATCAAGAGTTTTTCTGATGCAGACTTGCAGCCACCCAAGATTTCTTGTTGTCACCAAGCTGAGAGCTCAGCTACCTCTAAATGCATGCTGAAAGAAGAGCTTGAATTCCATTCGTGCCATCATGAACAGCCTAGCCCTAATATTAATAAATAATAATATAATAATTATTAATAATAAAATGTTTCATAAACATTGAAAGAGCCATAAGCATTTGAAGTGAGAAATTAAGAAAACAGCTATTCTTTTGGCCCACTGTTTAAAATGTGTGAATATCCCCAGCATTTTTAACATGGCTTATCTGGTGATCTGCAGCCAAATCACCATTGAGATGCCCATATATTATTTGATTTGTAGTAAAGAAGCTGCTATGGAGGGCAAAAGAATGTTGTACTTTGGTGACTAGTTGCCCAAATAGTGTTGTGATGTTTTGTTTGGTTTATTTTTTTTCTTTTAAAGAGCAGATTTGTTAACCAATCAGCTATTCATATACTCCTTAATAACATATAGAGACGTTTCAAACAAAACTGGACAGGTAGAAACAATGAAAACTACAATTCCCTAAAGGCAAACACTAGTTTCCTCTGAAACTTAAAGCTGCAGGAGATAGAGCTAAACTACAACAGGAAAATAAATGACAAAAGTCATACCCCTGAATATTCCCAGTAGGCCATTTGGTCAGATGAATGGTTGCTATAGCACCAACTCACCTTATGTGAATTCACTCCTAAAGACTCAAAATAGCTTCTTTTCCAAGTAAAAAAATACAGGCAGATAAATTTTATATCAGTAACACCACTGGAGATAGACTGTCTCCAATCACACAACAATAGCCACCAATCTCTCTGTGAGAACTTTGCTTTTAGTTATGAACGGACCCTAGCAGCAGGCTCTGGTTCACTTTCCAGAAACCACTCGTGTCTTATTCTTTGACTACAATGGTAAAAAAAATCTGATCCATCAGAAGTGATTCCCTGCTGTGGTAGCAATATGGTTAATGTTGTAGGTACAGTTGCAGCAAGAAACACTAAGTTCAACAAAGGGCCACAAAGATGATCAAGGGACTGGAGCACCTCACATATGAGGAAAGGTTGATAGAGCCAGCCTAGATAAGAGAAGGCTCAGGAGGGATCTTATTAATGTACATAAATACCTGAATGGAGGGTACAGAGAAGAGCTAGGCTCTTTTCAGTGGTGACCAGTGACAGGCAATGGGAACAACCTGGAACACAGGTTTCCATTTTACTGTGAGGGTGACTGAGCACTGGAACAGGTTGCCCAGGGTGTCTGTGGAGGCTCCATCCTTAGAGATATTCAAGAACCACCTTCACCTTGAGCAGGGGTTTGGTCAAGGTGACCTCCAGAGATGCCTTCCAACCTCAAGCATTCTGTGACAGACATCAATTAAACTGTAGCTCGATCAGCTGCCTGAGTTCCTCTGGGAGAACTACTCCCTCCCAGATACAGTTCTGCACTGTAATGAGTAATCATCCTGCAGAGTCATTAAGCTTGGACGGGGCTTATGTTCTCAGGGAAAGAGAATAATGGTAATAAACAAGAAGCAGTATGTGGGACAACATCTACAGATCTTCTTCAGACTAAATCTGGTTAAAATAGAGACAAAAAAGTTAAGTATACATAAATCAATATATTAAGTCAATAGACATCCCAACATTTAACATTCATTGCTTGGGCTAGGTCTCTTTTGCAATACTGGCATCTCCACTCACCCTTGCTCCAAAGCCTCCTACCTTTCCTAGAATAAACGACTCTTCATCAAGGCAGGATAAAAGCAAAGGGGTATTGGGCTGGTAAACTGAATTTTGAGTCTGAGGCAGGCAATAATGGCTTTGAGTAAGGTATTCTGGTCCGAGTAAAACCAGCATTGCTGCTGTGCTAAATGGCATCAAAGATCTACCCCCTGGCTGTTTTCCAGGGCTGGCAGAAGATAAGATATAGAGCTCCTTCTTGGATTAGGTCTGTCTCATGTATGAAGAATTAGCTTGGTATATTAACTTTTAATTAAGTTAAAACCCAGAAACTTAATTAAATGACTACACAGCATCACTATCTTTATGGACCTAATTGAATCACAAAGTGAGTCATTTTCTCTTGGTTGCAGCAAGAAAATTTATTTTAAAAGGACAAATATTTTCCACTTGATGGTAAAACATTGTAATCACCTGCCCTTTCTATACAGCACATTCACATTTAGAAGAGAATAGAGGTTGGATTTAAGTGGCAGCAATGGCTTCACTGTGGAACTGGTTAGGAAGCACAAAATTACACCAGGTCTCACAACTCAGTGACACAGCTGTCCAAATTTCATTAACCTGTGCCATTTGTGAAATTATGGAACATTATTTACAACTGGCTGGTGCACACAACAATTAATCCAGATGAGTAAAGGGATAACAACTGAAATGACTGTAATTTGGGTGACTTCAAGTCTCTCTTGCTGTACTGAACAGCTTCTAACTCTGATGTTTCTAAAACCAGACTAAGTCCACCAGAATTCATCAACACTTTGTCTTGATAATGTCCCAATAAACATCTGGGAAGTCCCCGTCAGCTTGCACCCTCCACTTGCTCCATGGAGTCTTGGATCAATACCTGTCAGTGATACCCTAACTGATGTTAATTTCTGAGCCTTGTGTAGCAGTTACAGGGACCAGATGTCTTTAAAGTAAACTCATAGAGCCTCCATTGCTATTAAGTGGTAATAGGCCTCAAGTATTACAGATCCCAGACCGTTTCAGCTTTTTAACATTTCTGGGGCAAGAACACTAGTAAATGAAACTAAATCCTTTAGTTTCCTATCACATCCTTCCATGCCTGTTCTGCTCACATTTTCTTAGTATCACATTCTGACATCTTTAACACCTCTGGCTACCTCTCTGTTAACAATTTCCACAGCTTTATCCAAGCATTAAGTTTATTTTATTAATTTATCCAATCTAAAATCCAACACTACTGTGACACCTCCTTCCAGCTATGTTGAATGTTACCAGACATCAAGTCCTGGCACTATCCTATTTAATAACAGGTTCTTTGAGAAGAAATGGAATACCCAAAGGAACATTTAAGAAATTGTGGCAAACAGCCTGAATATCACATACAAGTACTTTCTCCTTCCCTTTCAAATTTCTGTGGAGGATCAGACAAATCAGCCAGCAACACTTCACGCAGGTACAGCTTGCAGGAAGTTTTGCTTGTACACCCTAGCAGTTCTGTCAAATACAAGCATACAGGATTTTGAAAAGACCTTCTTTACACATTTATGCCAACAAAACTCTATTGCAGAAAAAATAACTCAAAGATCTGTACGTAACAACTGTCTGTTATCTAGACAATAACCAAACTAGACTGCACACTCACTTTTGCGTGGTCAGGTCAAGATGGTGCTACCCTGCTGAGGGTGAGAACGCAGCTTGGTCTATGCTCATTAGTCTCACTTTCATAAATGTCAAAGTCAAATTGGCTTTATTTAAATGAGAAACATATGTCCGCTCCACAGGCTCCATTTCTACTTAAAAGAACTCTTCATGAATGAGGCAGCTCCTCTTTTTTTTTTTACCCACCTATGCTCTTTTTCCTCTTAACTTCTGTGACTATCAAACTTGCCAGCCAGATTGCATAATGGAGTTGCCATGGTAAACATTTTTTACTTTTAATGAACACTCAGCTATATTCTCTCATAGCACATGGGGAATGTAAAGGTATGACTTTTCAAGTCTCTTGCCAAATTTCATGCTAAGAAGCCCAAGACCTACTTTTTTTTTTTTAAGCAGGGCTAAGCTGATATACTTCCCATAACAAACTGACTACACTAATAAATAACATGCAGGCTTAGTAAGACATGTTTTATTTTTGCTATACAAGCACTTTCATAAACTTGATGAAGCTTTGCCAGAGCAACATCCTTATGCAGACACACTTTTGCCCAAGTAATGTCATTTACTATCAAAAACTAAATGCATGTATGACGAATGGAGTGTTTATTTGTCCCTTCAGTTGATGAAGACCCAATAAATCACTCTGACTTCACTGGAGTTGGATTTTTCCCCTGTGACTTCAGTTCCTTCAAACTGTAGCATTTTTTATTATTTCCCATAGAACCTCCACGTACATAATCTAAAATCCATAGCTTTTTTGTTTTCAGAATTCTGATAGCGATTTTCTTTAGTACTTCAAGGCATCAAAGATCCTGACCCAGACTTTACACCTGATACATGCTTCTGACCTCAGATGCAAGTTATAGTCAACGCAGGTTTATTGAGAAAAGCTGAATAAAGTAGATGGGAAAAACAAGCAGAACTTATGGGAAAGCACCTGGACAAACCCTTACAAGTCCCAACTACTCATCTGGCTCAGCCACAGGACCTTGGAATTCATCAGTTCCCCATCTCAGCTCAGCCTGGGCAGCAGGACACAGGGATCCCATCAAGGATGTCCAATAAAAACCTTTCTGAAAGCT
Organism: Gallinago jamesoni; assembly: GCA_025769975.1. Taxonomy (NCBI): domain Eukaryota; kingdom Metazoa; phylum Chordata; class Aves; order Charadriiformes; family Scolopacidae; genus Gallinago; species Gallinago jamesoni. Next base: position 7,009,577 of record JAOQGH010000005.1, read on the forward strand.
TCAGGGCATAGCAAGCCAGGTCTCCTCAGGACAAACCACACTTACATATCACCAACAGGCCAGGAGGGCTGAACATCCCCAACCACCACCTTCAACATACCCATCCACCCTTTGCAAGCTCTCACCCACCTTGACCAGGTCTCACTCATTCCTCCACAGCTGCACTGGGCAACTGCTGAGTTAACCTCACTCTGTATAACACCTTTAGGTCTCTAAAATTCACCTGAAAAGTCTTACAGTGGAATTTTTCTCATACTATTGTCACACTGCTGAATCTGATTGGGACCTTGAAACGTACAAAGAGCTGAAAATTAAAAAGAATCTTCACTCTTAAGAAATAAAGAAAAAAATTTCAGGTTTACTTCTTTTGAAGCTTGCAAGTTGGTTCTTCTTGTAATTGAATTGGTACCCATTGTGTGTCTTCCACCTGATCACTTTAAGACCATGGATCCAGGCATAGATGCCTGGAAAATTGCTTTATTGTATGACTTCCATATTTTTAACTGTAGTTTGAAAGATACTGTAATAGTTATGAATTCCCATTGAGACCCATTATGTTGGCAATCAGATGCCTTAAAAGGCCAAAAGTATTCCAGGCAACATTCACTATTCAGCTTTGAAAGAATCTACGTTATGCTATTCTGTGTTATTCAATGTATAACAATGAAGCATTTCAAGTACTTTAAAATTATTCTGTTACTCTGTGTACTTAAACAGTCTGAAGTAACAGAAAATATTTCTGGGAGATGGTTAGAACTTGGTAGAGTGACTTTTTTTTTTTTTACATTCTCTTCTAATGAAAAGAAAGAAGTAGCAAGGTTTACCAAAAACCTTCCTGAAATCCCAACAAAGAATGTGTATAGCACATATACTCTTTTTAAACTGAAATGCATATACGAAGTTGGTAGCATCTTTGTGTGGTCATTATCTATAATGATCACTGAGAATCAAGTACAGGGAAGATGCTTATTTCTGAGTAAGAGTTCAAAAGCTGAAGTAGCTGCCCACAGCCCCTCTTCTGAAGGCATTGTCTTTCACATCAGTATTTAGTCATTATCAAAAAGCATTTCTATCAACAATATCCCTTGAAAGAGTGAAACTTCAAGGACATTTCAGGGCTGTCAGTGCTCATGATCCGGGAAGCATTTCCCTCACTGAGATTTTAGACTGTGCATCAAGATATGGCCTCTTTTGACTCTCCTAAAGTAGTTAAAAATGCACCCAAAGTGATTTCCTGGAGAGAGGTACACATTGGCAATTAGGGAAGTTAAGTGCAGTGCATGTAGGTGTCATGGTATGAGCAGTCTGGGATCAAAAATTTTCTCTCCTCCACACTGGTGAGGGAAGTGCTACTTATTTGAAGTTAATATTTCTCATTTAAAACTAACAGGCACCATGACCAGGAGAGCTGTGTGCAGACTTGATCCAAATAAGGTGCAATAAATTACACAGTTTGCTTCCTGTGCTTCTTCCTTCAAACTGCTGCAATTGAACCCATCTGTAGCTTTTCCTTTACCTGTCACTGCAGTAAGTACGTGGCCCCCAGGCAGTGACTGCCAAAGCCAGCTTCCCACAGCACTTGCCCAACCATGGTTCCTTCCCATCTCTCCTGCTGGCCCCATACCCTGGGCCACGACCAGAGCATCCCCAGGCACCCAGCCATGCCAGGTGCTCCTCAAACCCTTCCCATCCTGCTGTGCCCAGGCCATTTTGTACAGCCGCTATATTTGGGGTAATGGGTTAAACTCAGAGGGAGATATGGTGGGTTGATGTCAGCTGGACACCAGGTGCCCACCAAGCCACTCTACCACTCCTGTCCTCAGCAGGACACAGGAGAGAAAATAAGATGGAAAAAAAAGAAAAACCTTGCTGATCAAGATAAAAGCAGTTCAATAAAGAAAAAGCAAAGGCCATGTACAGAAGCAAAGGAAAACAAAAGATTTATTCTCTCTTTCCCATCAGCAGGTGATGTCTAGCCACTTCCTAGGAAGCAGGGCTTCAGTGCACATAGCAGTCGCTCTGGAAGACAAATGTCATAAATAATGAATGCCCCTCCTTCCTCCTCCTTTCTCCTAGCTTTTACTGCTGAGCAGACATCATATGATATTGAATATCCCTTTGGTCAGTTTGGGTCAGCTGTCCTGGCTGCTTCCCCTCCCAAGATCTTGCCCACCCGCTGCCCGCTGGTGAGGGGTGCCTGTTGGAGAGACAGCCTTGCTGCTGTGCCAGTGCTGCTCAGCAATAGCCAAAACACCAGCGTGTTATCAACCCCTTCCTACCTACTCATACAAAGCACAGCACCGTGAGGGCTGCTATAGGGAAAATTCACTCCACCTCAGCCAGACCCAATACACCAGGGCAATAAACTGCCCAGATTTGCTGGTGACCAGATGACTATCACAAATCTCCGTAAAGTAAGATTCATCTGCATCCAAAATGCAAAGGAGAAGGACTATATTTTATACCTCCATAAAACAGCCCTGGATCGCAGGCTCGCATAAACCTGGGTAGTGATGGTAGATGAGTTTGGGTAAAATGCAGGGAAGAGGACTTTAAACCCACAGCAAAGATAAATCCTAAAGGCAAACCCAAAAAGCAAAGAGGACTTTTGCCTCACTACTATTTCTATCTGTCAGCTGCAAATAAGTGCTTCCATATTATTCAATATTCTTTTAACGAGGTTAGAAATCAGGAGCAGATCAAGCTGAACTTTTGTAAAGCTGTAATAATTTATACAGATCAAGATGTTTGTTTTTGCTTGGGGTTTGGTCAGTTTGCTGTTGGGTTATTTAGGGTTAGGGAAGGGCTGAAGAAAGGTGAATGACATAACGGGTGACCTGCATCTGGGAAAATGATACAATTTCAGCTTTTGGGGAAAATTATTGAAAAGGAAACACAGAAGACCCCTTTGCACCACAGCAGACAACAATGAAAACAAAATCTCAGAACAAGTAAATTAATAAATAAGTCAGGTTGCAGATTGTTGCAGAGCCACAACAAGCTGCAGAGTTTATTGTTTTGTTTCCAGACTGAGGTCTACAGAAAATAAATATATGGGGCTTGGGGCATTTGCAGATAATGAACATCCAGACTGAGGAATGTACCCCAAGGTATTTTGGGAATCATCTCACTGACAGAACAGAAATCAGATAAAAAAAGCGAGAAAGAAATATGATCTGCAGAGACACAGAGAGACAGAGACTCCAACTGACGGGTAAGTAATGGCATCTTTCCACCCATAGTACAAATAACTACATTTGAAGTTTGCCAAGGAACAGATTTAAGATGATTTAGCCCTGACCTGTTTCTGAAGTGTTGTCTATACAGTGCAACTGGTGAACTAGCAAACTTGTAGGCCTGCTGTCTGCCTATGAAAATGGCACTGCCTTCCCTCCCATCAGCCAGCCCGGAGGCTGGGAGCTGCTGGAGCCCTGCCCTTATACATGCATTAAGCCACACTGATCATTCAACCAGGTATTTAATCTTCCCAGGCACATTTGTTATCAGGATAATAGGAGGGATTTTTTTTACTATTCTGCAAATAGGCTATTCATGGCTCCAGAGAACCTGTCTCTGCTGCCTGAAGGCAGATATCTGGGTGCAGGGGTGGTCACCCGGAGCCACAGCCCCTGCATGCAGCATGGTGCCACTGTCACACGCACACCCAAGTGCACCCAGGACTCTGCCTTTCTGCAGTCAGCTCTGCACCAAAACATCTTTCTGATGGTGGTTTTTCCCCCGAATGCAATTCCTACTGATGAGCCTAATACCCAGTTACAAACGCGAAACCAAAAGAAAAACTTTACCTGACACCCAAAACAATGTCTCCCTATGATATATAATTATTCTTGTTCCATTTTGGCACCAACCCATTAATTTTGTGTTGAATAAGGGAAAAAATTGTCAGTGTAACATGGCTTTCATGGAACAGAAAACATAACATGACTCCTGACACAAACCAACCTCCACCAACCTGTAATAACAGATATCCTTGAACATTATTGACCAGTACTGTTTAACATTTTTATCGATGACATAGACAGAGGGATTGAGAGCAACATCAGCAAGTTTGCAGATGAC
>JAOQGH010000005.1:7013756-7163815 GCA_025769975.1 Gallinago jamesoni
GCAGGGGGGTCGGACTAGATGGCCTTTGGAGGTCCCTTCCGGCCCAGATGATTCTATGATTCTATGATTCTATGATTATCTGTAATAAATCCAAGTGAAAAAAATCTTCATGAATTCACTTCAAGTGCAATGAGCTTAAAGTCATTCTCCAAAAAGAAAAAAAGCTACAGAAGTGTCTTTAAACAAATTATCTTTTTTCATCCCTTTGTATAGCACTGTTAATTTAATTATAGCACTGCATTGGTTACAGCTGCCTTTGCCTTGTACAGGAATTTAGATCCTCAAGTACTGTAAATTGAGGTCTCTATTGACTCTAGCGCATGGAGCCTTTCTGCTGAATCTTTACACTACATCAATCTTGTGTGTTTCGATATTAACTTCAGTTTCTGTTTATCAGCTTACAATTATTTAATCAAGAAAGGCTCTTGAAATGCATTACCACACTTTGAAAAATAATACCAAGGATGAAAGAGAGAGGAAAAGCAACAGATGGGTAACAGTTCCAGCAGGACAATTCAATTTCCAAACAACAAGCTATCACAAGCGCATCAGCCTCCCGACAGGATTCTTTTTAAGTTTAGCAATAATGTGTTAAACGTGCCTCCAATTTCTGAGGAATTTCACAGTGTAAACGTTCCAGTGAACCTTTGGTAATTGCAGCAAAGCTCATTAAGACAGACAGCCCTGAGGGGACTCTGCCAGAGATGCCTGAGGCTGCTCTGGGTGCTGCAGGGGCCTTCCTCCCCCCACAGGGACTTTTTGGGTGAGCAGCACCCCAACAGCAGGGCTGGCAATGGATTTCTTTGCCAAACAAACATCCCAGCTGAGGCTGAAGCCTGTATAAGTGGAACATGGGGAGAGGAAACTGGTCTCCTGTGCTGAACTATCACTGCACAGGATAATCTCTTCATTAGGTTGCAGTGTTTCCATTCATCATCGGGTAGGAATGTACTGATCCCTCCCCCCTTCCCCCCCCTTTTTGATTGTTATTATCCATGTGTGTAGTTATCCAGCTGAAAAATAGTTAGGAAATAACTGAGAAACCAATATAATCCATTAATTTACCTCATTTCTCTCCCCTTTTAGGATCTATCTGTAGAAGCCTGAATTCCTTCTATGCATGATGCAGAGTATTCCCATGATTTAATTTGCTTTCATGAAATAGAAGTTATCTGCTGCCCTAGGTTTACTTTCCCTTGAAATACCTTACAGCCTCCTTTAAAGAGCAGCCTCCTTGGGTCAGGCACCTGGAATCACCAAGCTCTACTGCTCCCTCTCTCCCAAGCCACAGGGTGCTTCAAATCCATGGGCTGCTTCCCCTGGGCTCCTGGGCAGCCCAGCACAGAGCTGGGGGCACACTCGAAGGCTGGAAATAGAACCAGTTTTCCTTTCTCACAGGCCCATACAGCTCTGTGTGTGTGTGTGAACCCACACATGTGGCTTCTAAAAGGGAATCATTATGAGGAAGCAAAACCAGCAAAGTCTAATTTGAGTCTTGCGTTGTAGCCAATATTGTGGGAACTTGGATTCTAATAAATAGCATTATTGGAATGTTTAATTCATTACTGTTCATATTAGCACATTACATTCCTTGAACTAATGAAGTTTAATTCTTATTAAGTCCTACAAGTCTGCTCATGTAAATGACTGGCAAGCCCTTGGTTTGATGCAGAGAAAAAAAAAAAAGCTTGCAGCATGTTAAAAGTTATTTAAGATTTTCTGTACTGTTTCCCTACAAGAATTTCCATCTTTCTTCTACTTAAAGCCTTTTTCTAGTGGCTCAGAGGATAAAGGAATTTTTCATGGTAGCACCTTGTTCTTCCTGGTGTAGGTGATAATCTCCAGAACCTCTTACAGGGCACAGCACAGCAATAAGCTTAGAATACTTGTGGGAACGACAAAGATCATGTTAATTAATGGAGCTCTTATTTGGCTCTGTTCTTGCTGCAGTCCTCTGGGTCACATGCCGTTCTCCCTGCATAATGGAAGAGTCAGCACCTTCTTTCTTGCTCTGAGATGATACAGTAGATTTAACCATCTGCTACGTTTTGTTAGAGCTTGGAGGAAAGGAACCAGCAACAGGAATGGGCAATCAGTTGTGCATCTCACATATTAGATAATTAGATGTTTGCAGATTCAGAGCAGTCTGAGTTTTTTTCTATGGAATAATGTTGATGATATTGTTCTCCAAACTCTGGAAGACTTTGCAGTAGTACCTGAATGGCACCATAACGAACTTACTAATGGAAAATAAGCGGATAGTGGATGGTGAGAACTGTGCCAACATAATTACTGAGCAGACCAGCTAACATACTCTTACAAAATTCAAAGACCATAACTCAGGAGTATCCTCCATGATTCTTGCTCAAAGTTCCTGAAAGTTTTCACTTTTTTAGCTGTGAGTTAGAATCAAAACAACCTCAAAATGAGAAACCAAAATATCTGAAGGCACTGAACATACCTTGCACCCATCCTGAAGAATATCTGCATATTATATGTGCATTTATACTAACAGCAGAGGCAAAATGAGAGGGGGAAATCCCAGAAAAACTTCCCTCAACATGAAAGTCAAAATGCTTTCACTCCTACCATCTCTTTCTTTGAGATTGCACGCCATTGTGGATGGCTTCGGGCAGGAGACTGAAGCCATCCTCCTCCAAGGACACCTCAGTGCTGATCTCAGTAAGACTGGCTCCTGCACAGGGGCAGTGGACAACAGCTCCACATCACAGGCAAGCCATCGGTCACCCTGCACAACACGCACTAGCCTCTCTCCCTACCAGATGGGTGTTCGTTAGCCCATCAGACAGGTCATTAGCCCAAGCCCCGGGGATTGCTGTGGCACTTGTCTCGGCAGGGGGAGTCCATCAGGTAACCACAGACGGCAGAGGTTCCTGAAACATGTTGGGGAAATCCTAAGAGCCGTGGCAGAGGGGCCAACTTTCCCTGGGCAGGTTGCCTAATGGAGACAAGCGGAAGCATGAGGGAAATTTTATCTATTTTTGATAGCTGTCTGCAAATCAAGCAAAGATCTTGCATAGATCATTCATCTGAGTATGTATTTCTCACAGTTTTATGCCTTTTCCTGTATTGCCTTTCCCTTGTCTTTCCCCTTGGAAGAGCTAACTCGTGCCTGAGTGAGGAGCTGAGCTCTGGTCTGGGCTGAAATTCAGGGTGTTTGGCACCGCAGCAGAGATACAGGGGACCTTGAACTGGTTTCAAGCTCTTAGATACCACACACCTGAACTATACCCTGCTCTCTCCCAGTTTAGTCAATGAGGGTAAGAGAAGCATTGTGATTTTCAATACGCATTTTAATATACATTTTAAGCATACATTAACCATAATGGGAATTTAGATTTGAAAGGACTCATTCTGCAGCCAATATACATAAATATTGAAGCAAACATAATTTGAAAAGTGTGGGTATCACATACTAACATATTGCATCATTTACTCCCCATGCATAGGTGTACTACTGATGCACATAACGCATATTCTACTGATGTACAGCACACATATATAATTGTTGTGCTTCAGCCATTTACCTGCAATCAGCTCTCCTGCCAGCCTCAGCATTGCCACGAGCAAGAATCGTTCTTTGTACCATCCTTCCATTTTAAATATTTATTTTTTTATTTTATATTTTCATAGTTTTAAACTGTTGTCTCAGGTTAGTTAGAAATAATCCGCTTTTATTTTTCTGTTCCAGCATAGCTTTTTTTTTTTTTCATTTCCTGTTTACAGTCACAACCTTAACATCTATTTAAACACAGATACATCCTGCTACCAAGAATAATTGAAGTAGCTGATGATTTTAGGTACTCAGCAATTTACTGATTCGGAGAGCACAGTATCTCAGCATACCTTCTGCTTGGATCTCACGGTTTCACTGCAGAGCAAAGAGAGTTAGGAGTATTTGATCTAGCAAGCACATGTTTTATTAAATTATTGGCATTCTGCAGATTTCCATGGGGCCATGATGGCTTACATTGCTTATCATTTCCTTTGGCTAAATTGCCTCATTCCATGTTTGACCATGTACAAAAACAAAGTACTATGTTTACAGCAGAGACCAGTAGCATTTTAATTCAAAGATATTAAATGTCCTTTGTAGTATTTGCAAACTGTTTTTCCATATTTTTTAGCTAATTAATTGATTCATTCATTGTTAATTTAGGTATTAATATTAACCAGGAAATTTCAATTATTATAATGATACAAAGAAATGTCTCACATACTCAAAAAAAAAAAATCTCAAATTTTTAGACTTTGTTGTTTGTGTATTTGTTTTGTTGGGGTTTTTTTGCAAGGATTTTATAACACAAAAGAGGCATGAGGAGGGGAAGCACTTGGGGGAAGTTTAAATAGTCCTTATACTACTGATATAGGAAAAGATAAACAACATAAACAGAAGTACCAGGCACTCAACATACATGAACTAAGTCATAGAGATGCTGCTGAGGAGTGTGGGCGAGGGAACACCCAGGGACCCCTCACCTCCCGTGAATGGGTGAATATAGGGGGTTGGGTGCCGCTTCGCTTTGAGCTCTGAAAAGACGTGGAGAGGCTGGATCCACAACCCAGCAGCTCCCACACTGCCCAGGGCTCCCTCTTCACTCTTCAGTCTGCAAAACGACACCTTAACCCAACCAAAAAAACATTTTATTTTTATAATGATCATTATTTCCCTACGGAGGTTGAAACAGCACAAGATGCTTGACTTCACAGGGCAGCGTTCAGAAACCAACCCTGTCCTCTGCATTTCTACTCTGCTGTCCCAGATGTGGGATCCCAGCATCTGGAGGAGCACTGGGAACAACCTCTCCACATGCTTACAACCTACAGAGAGATGAGGTCCTTACTCAAGTGCCAGTCATCAGATATTTCACACTTTGGTGTAAATTATGTAGTTAATAATGGGCTGTTCACGCTCCTGGTTTGCTGTAGGCAGCACACGGTTTAGCTGAGAAGAGCATCCTGGCCAGCTTGCAGGCTGCTCTACTCTACAGGGACACACACAATTGGATTTTAATAGTAGGGAAACTGGCAACAAACCCCATTGTTCAGGACATCACCAGAGGTTTTCATTTAGTTTTACAGAAAAGAACGTAACCCCAAGAAGAAACCAGCACCCGTGTTTCCATGGCTTTCAAAAGGTGAGGCTGTTGGCTTTTCTCATTTCCCTGATGCTCTCAGCTGACTGAACTCAATCTTCATACCCGAGCCAAAGCAGTGACATCGCTCTTTGTTTGCTATGCAATGGGGCACACGTAGGCAGGATTTCAAAGACTTCACAGCAGTGTATGCCTTTCTGTTTTCTTAAGAAATGGCATAGACACTTGCACGTGCTCTTTTGTTAGTTGTATGACCCACTCAACAGCTGTTTCGCAGCCAAAAGCTGTGGGCACCCGACAGCTGCACTGGTTTGCAGCTTCACCATCATGATCTGCTTGGAGAATTTGTTCTACTTTACATGCTCTGTTTCTGAATGTTAAGGTGTGGGGTTTTTTTTAAAACGCTAGGCCTTTCTACATCTAAAGGATAAGCCAAAACCAAGAATCAGTGGCTGAAGGTAGCGGCTGAAAACAAGAAAAATAAAATGGATTAAATTCTGTTTTGAAGTAATAAATATGAGTTGCCACAATGATCTCGTGAGACAGAGAGTTCAGAAGTCAGGCTTGTATGTGGCATTTACACTTACGAATGTCATGACAGCAATATGAGCACATGGGCTGTTCATTTGCCCACACGAAGCCCTGTGTTACTGTGGTTATTCTGTTTCAGTCACTTTCTATACACCATGGAGCTTCACCCTGCCTCTGAGAGACGGTCAAGATGCTCATGCTCCTTCTCTTTTGACTGAGGAACATCACTTTCAAGAGCAAAGACCAGGTGCTGAGATGTTGCCAGGTCACTCACAGCCTTGGTGGATGTGACAGCCTTCCCTTTGGGAAGCATTGGCCCTTCTCCAGGGCTGGATTCTTTTCAGAGAGGGCAATCCCAGCTTGTAAAGCCCACCTGAAATCAACTGTACAGGATTTACATAGTGTCAAATCTATTTATTTAAAATAATGAACAGAAATGTAAAAAACGTATGTTCACACAGTTCACTCACGGAAGAAAATACAGTATTTTCCTGTCTCCCCTGTATCACATGTGGACGATTAAAGACTCTCATCAGGAACAGCACAAATACTAATAGAGCCAGAGACATTTTATATACAGCACTGCCGCAGCTGACAGCTCAGAATTTCCGTAGGGCGCTTCCCTGGTGGAATGAATTCTATCTTCGATCTATACTGTGAGGGGAGGAAATGGATATTTAAGTTACCAGTGTGTTGCTGTGGACTTTTATACTTGCTGCTGCTAAAACAATAGGAGGAACTCAAAGTTCTTGTTTCTGGGGCTGTCAGTGCACATGGGGCTTTCAGTACGGCTAATTCTCAGCAACTTAGATCCTTCCACCACAATCTGCGTTACAGTGCCTGGCGTTATCACAGGAGCTGTGAGAAGTTCTGAGCAAGCCTGAGGCAGATGTTTGTTTGTGATGGACTTGTGCAAAGTCACGACTGAACAAGAGCACTGGAGAAGCCTCTGGCAGCAATTCCAGTCACCAGGAGGTCGGACTGCATTTTAAATGATTAAATGATTGCAAAATGTATGTGTGCAGGGGAAGGGGGGATAAAATACACCCATTAAATCGCAGCCTTTCAAAATATGATGTCACAACAAGTCACATCCTATTAGAGGAATCAGAAGATAAATGGTTGCTGTGGGCTGGTGAAAGAAGCCAGGAAGAAAATAAAGCTTTCCACCCTGTGTGTAAATTGTAAAAGATGACTTCTTGTGCTGCCTTGCTTCTGCCAAAGAAAAAATTCTTTGCTAACTAAGAGAAATAGAGCAGAAGACAAATATCACAAAAACAGAGATAGCAACTAAGGCTTTCCACCAGAGAATGTCAGTTATTTCCAAACACAACTGTGTTTTGGTTTGGTCTGCAGACCAGGGCTTTGCTTTTATCCAAGAGAGTTCATCCAAACCTAGGGCAGAAGGTTCATAGCTCAGGCTCTGGTTTCAAACATTACAGAGATAAACTGTTGTTTAAGAAAGGGGAAATTGGCTCTGAGATAAAATTAATTAAGTCCTTTGTTTAAACCAGTATGTGTCACTCAAGTGGCACTGGGAAGAGGTGGGACAAGGCTAAAGTTTCACTCAAAATTCCTAAGATGCCAGGAACCAGTGGGAGCACTGCCCAAGCACAGCACCTGCAGCATAGGAAATAGACTTTTTTTGATATTGTGAACTTTTGCAGATTTTTGTATAAAAGATATACCTGGCAAAACTGGTATGTTACAACAGAACTCTCTTTTTTAATTCTTACACATCAGATTAAAAGATGCATTGCAGGAATTCCACATTCTGTTGTGTCTTGACCGTGTCCTGCTTTCCACAGACTTATATTGCCTGGAGAAGAGTGGCAGCTGTAATTCCGCCCACCTGGCAGCCACTGACATAGACAAGGAGAGCACTCTGGGCACAAAAGAAAACCATTGTTTAATTAAAGCAACAGGAAAACTCCCTTTCTTGCGGAAGCTGGCAGCCAGATGGACTCCAGCATCTTACTTCTCTTCATTCCTTAAATTGCCTTCTGGAGAGGGGGAAAGACAGGTTGAGCAGAGAGTTTTACAAGCCACAGAGATAGCAGGGACCAGCTTCTCAGGCACCTGTGTCCTGTGAGTGAATTACTGGGTGGGTGCTCTGCAGCACCTGCCTTTGCCTACCTGGGTCTCTTGGGTGACCAGAGAGAAAGTGAATTCACATCTCAGCCTTTCCCTCCGCAGAAAACCTCTGAAGTTTGTAGGAAGTTGATGATCTCTGAAACCACGACCAGAGTGTAAACCCAAATACAGATTACCGACAGTATGTCTGAACAGTGAGGTGCTCTGTTCTGACAAACCTTTTCTTTGGGTATAAAAGAGTGTCAAGATCTTTTTAAAGATTTTCAAAGTTGGGAGTGAATCACACGTGTCCTTAGAAGCTGGGTTCTGGAGCCTTTGCTGCGTAACCTAATATGAGGGTTTGCTGGAGGCATATATTAATGGCTTTAAAATGAACTTTCAGGAAACGGTGCCTTGGGAGCACCCTTTTAGCCTATACTTCAGAAACATTTTGAAATTAAACATAGTGAAACAGACAGCTAGAAAAATAGACCATATTAATACTAATAAAAACCCTAATAGACAACAGACTGCAAGGCCATTAAAATTCTAGTCATGGCTGGGAGAGCAGACTGCAAACTTTGGAGACAACAATGTAGAAAAAGCAACAGCAATTTTGAAGAGATTCTGACATGATTGTAAGAACATCAGCTGGTTCTGCCTTGGTTGTTGTTAATAGACTGTGCTGTGACCCCTTGCACAGCAGAAATGTAACATAATGAAAGACAAGGCATATAAATCAGCAATCAACTCTTTCTTCTTCTCAACACATCAGTAACAGCTAAATGAAATGAAGATCTGGGATGCTCCCCTGAGCTACTTCTGCACAGCTTAAATTGCACCCTAATCTGCTGTATTTATAATGCAAGCAACTTCAATGGATTAGGTTCTTTGAAATTCAGTGTAATTTTGTAAAACAAAGTAATTATGAAGCTAGCACTTTCTAAAGGGCTATTAAGGCCACAGCTTACTACAGGGACAAAAGCTTCTGATTCCATGGAAGTTTGAATCTCTAGATTGGTATCAGTACATCATAAATATTTTTTTCCTTCATCCTGACAGTGGGCACCAGCACATTGCTTTGTGATCTAAAAATCTCTTTTAATACAATGTAACTATCACTGTGTTCTGTAGGAAATTCATGCAGCATGGGAAAAAAGCTGGAAAACATGATGGGAATTGCACGGCAAAGCAATGCCTTTTTCAGGGTCTGATCCGCTAGGATTCAGACTTTGCTTTGCAGCCCAGGAAGACAGTGCTCCCTCCATACAGCAGATGATGAAAGGAAAGTAAGAATTCACCAAAAAATCCTAAAGCTCAGACACTGCCAGTGCTGGCACACCTAGCAATCAAGACAGTCATTTAAAGGTTAACGCTCTGTGGTTCACCTACTTTTATCCTATTTCTCTTTACACTAATCAGAGTTGGGCACTTAAACAATAAAGTACTTCCAGCTCCAGCTGATGATTTCATTTTTTTTAGGGCATCAGGAGAGTTATAAAGGAAATGTTCCCTCACACAAAGAACCAAAACAAGGAGAGTTCACATGTGTTGCAATGTCAGAAAGTACGTTCTGCTTCATTCAGCAGCAGCAGAGCTCACAGTTGCCTGTGCAGGAAAGCCAGCAACATTATCTGTTCGAGCAACTCTCCAAATTCTTTGACTCAGGCTTTTCACAAAGGAAAATTAAAAGCATGTAAATCTGATAACAAACTGCTACGTCTGGAAGGAGAGGGGCTCTTTAATTCCCGTCAAGATGTTTTTACTGAGCCACTGTGAAAACACCCCTTGGTGTACTGTGTCAGAGACAATATTATCTGGGATCTTTGACAAGGAACTACTCATTAACTTGTTCAGAAGCTGCAAAACTGATAAAAAATAAAATGCAAAAAAATAAATTATAAAAGGATGATGATTCAGTTCTTTTTGCAGTTAAAACAAACTCCATCCCGGTAGCTGCTTCCTTCCTAATGACAGTTACTGGGAAGTGCTTTGGATCGGGATATTTTCTATAGTGAAGGGGAAATAAAAGAGAAGTCACGGTTTCGGAACATGGAAAAGGAACAGTGCAATCTGCAGAAAACTGCATGGACAACAGGGACAGGATCTAAACTTCCCACATACCGCCTGTGCCTTTCAGCTCCTGGCTTTCTCCCCCAGCAATTGTCTACTGGTTTGCATGGTATTTCCCTGCTCACTGAAGCAGCAGCCAAATTTCCTACGCCACACACATTTGTTCAGCAAAACAGTGCTTGATCCAACTTAGAGCAAGCCAAAAGCTGATTTAACCTGCAGCTGCTTCTAATAACTCCAAGCAGTCAAAGAGCAGAGGTCACATATAGGTGGTAGGTACTGACAGATGCATTCAGAGCATCCATATGGCATCTTTGCTGGAGAGCCACTGCGGTAGTACCTACCAAAACAAAAAAGCTTTTTCATATTTTACTGTCACAAATCAACTTGTCTCCAGCTTCTTGTATTGCTTTAAGTACAAGTTTCAGTCCTTGATTACATCCAGCTTTCTTAGATGCATTTTGAATGATTTCTGACCTGTCTATTTTTGTCTCCTTTCTCATTTGCAAAAGGCCTGGATGAGATATTGCTCCTGGGAACAGAAGTACCATCCCACCTCAACTCTGGAAATCAATACAATTAAAAGATGCTATAAATCTAGTTTTCCCTGAAAAGTAGGGGTTGTGGTTTGAGTTCTAAATTGGCAAAATCATCCCACATTTTGTAATGCAGGTAAAACCACATCTACAAGTACCTTCTGGAGTATCAGGGCTTGTATTCTTGACTCATGGAGTAGATAAATGAACACATATCAAAAGCAGGAGGAGCACTCACAGCCTTTCATGGATAATGATGCATCAGTTTTGATTCTTCTATAAAAGCAAAAAAAAGCTTGCATTATTCTTCAGAATTCCCTAATCATAGTCAAACAAATTAACTAGCACAGAAACATAATCGAATAATATGCAAAGATTTGTTACCAGCCTATTAGTAGATTCAAACAGATTAAAAATGGCACTGCAAGCCTTCCTCTTCTAGGTTTTCCTTCTTTATTTCTACTGGGCTCAGATTTCTTGACTCATTTTATGTGTTGTGGACCTAATGTTCACATTGATATTAGCAGTGACAGCCAGTAATAATGCCATTGTCATTCGACGCTGACTTCCTGCAATCCCAAGAGTGCTAATAAACCCTTCCCCGATCCAAGCCCAGCAATATCAATGGAGAGGATTCCTGCCGCCTTCCTTAGCTCACTTTCCCAGTTTAAGGTTGAATTACGAGGTGACTGCTGCAAATAACACAAACATCACCTGGGCTTGCTCAAATGTCAGCTTTTATTTTGGGCTGTGTAGCTCAAGGAGGGAGCCTGGAGGAACCCTGACACTGAAGGCAACCTTTTCTTATATAATCTGCTATATGCTCTTATTTAAATAATGGCTCCTCAGGAAAACAACATGCTGTCACAGGAGGTTCCGCAGGGAAAAGAAGACACACAAAAGCGAAAAACAATCTTCTGCAAATGCATCTACTTAAGGGGCTCTTAATTCCAGTTTTCTTACAGGTAACAAGTTTTCCAGCCAAATTCTCCACATCTGACATGAAGAAGTCTTTGTCAACATCAAACAGCACAAGCCTAAGTGGTTGGAAGTTAATGAACAAGTTTATCCTCATTTAGCACAGATAAAGTGAAACTTAAAAAAAAACCCAAACCTGAGTAAAACTCAAATCCAAACCCACTCTTGATACTGAATCAGATGTAAAGACTTTCAGTGTCAAAATCTTCCCATGTTTTGATGCCTTCCTTCCCTTTGTTTCACTTAGGATTCCGGCAGGGCTTCACACCACAACTCAGTGACCTTCATAAGCCAGGACAGCTTGGCACTGGTGCCGAAATTTCTCCCCTCTATTTGCTCCTGTCTCTGCTTTGCCCCTCTCTGTGCCAGCAGCACCAGAGCGAAGATAATCTGGGAACTAATTCAAGTTAAATAGACCTAACAAAAAGTCCTACCCAAACAAAACACTCCCCAAACCCAAGCGTAGTTTTAGGCAGATCACTTTCCTGCTGGTGGAGATCTAACTCTTGCTGTGCCAGAACAAAGATCTAAAGACAGAGATCTAAATCAAGACACAGCCTATTTTTCCCCCTTTTTCCACCACCCAGATGAATGTGGTTTGGAAATGATATATTCTTAACATCCTGCAGCGTATCAGCATCTTAGGAGCCTGGTTACAACGTGAAGCTGAGCTTTAAGTACCTAGCCTCCCCTAGGGGAAAAACTCATCCAGTTCAGCTGATGCCAGATCAGGCACCAGTGGGCAAGTGGTGGCTTTCAATGTCAAAGATCACAGTTCCTCAATAAACCCTATTTCTAGCCTGAAAAACAGTGACTGAAATAGAGTATAACATCCATCTGGGATGGGGTTTTTCGGTGTTTAGTCATCAGTTCTAAGGATCAGACCCATGTTAACAGGCGTATTGTACTTTTCTTGCTACCCGGGCAGTTGGACAGACAGACACGAACGCGTGAGACTGAAGAGAAAAATGTTCTCACGTGCAGTGAACTGCACAGTCCCAACCTGTGCACCTGGTTCTGCTACAAATGAAGGCACACTTCAACAGAGACCACTGAGCAAGTAAAGAAATAAAACAAAAGCAATCAGAGAGCATCAAATCTTCCAAGATAATTAAACTCTAATTAAGCATTCCGTTCTCACTTTGAACCATAGATCATGCAATTTAAGCAATTTTCCACAAGGAATTGACAATCATGTGTGGTAAAGGAAAAGCAACTTTCAATTGATTTTGTTTCCCTCTGTAAGCAAGTAAATTGAATAATATATGGGATAAACAAATGCTAGAAATAATAGACACACGCCCCCAAACAAAGCTAAATAGAATTTTTATTTTATACATTGCTGCTCTAGGTGGATCCTGGCCTTGGATCGATCCTTATTGGCTCATTGCTAAGGGTCAGCAAAGGTCTGCCACAGAAGCGGGTTTTTTTCTTGCAAATATTTGCTACTTTTCTGGAGTAGAGAAAAGGATAGACTGTGCTAGAGACCCACCATGGCCTTCAGGAAAGAAAATGACCCAACCCCTCTTAAAAGCATGCATTCTGCTTTCAGTTTGATATTGAAAATGCCTTTGGTAAAAGTTCCAAATGCCTCAAGAAGGGAAGAAAATAGTAAGAACGTGCAGTTATCCCAGGTCAAAGCATGTCACTTGACAGTATTTCTAGTAAAGCATCTCTGCCTGGGTATTGCGCCAAATCAATCTTCTTTCCCAACAACAGGAATGCTGCTCATGTCTTGGAGGGACCACTTGTGGGTGTGAGTCCAGCCTGTTCCCCGCTGATGGATGCCTTTGGATAAAAGAGGAGAGATTTTTTTTCTTGAGATCTTCCACTAAGAGCCTGATTCCAAAGAGGAATCAGGTACCTCAGTGCTCTTCCAGCCCCACATCAATGACCACCAGTCCTCTCTTAGGAAGGATCAGTATCCACCTGGATCCTTTTGACTCGCGCTGTGAGCTGTGGGGTCTATACAAGAGAGCCGAAAGCTGTGAGCAGTGAGGGACCACAGCATGAGGGACCAAGCCAGGTGAGTTACCGCAGCTCATCTCCACAAGACAGGGCTGGGTGACATCTTCCTGTTTGTGGGCTGCCATGGCATCTGGAGAGACCACACTTGGGTCTTCCAATCCATCTCTTCATGTGGCTTAAGAAAAGGTGTAACTGATGTAATTTTGCTGGGGCTTTCTGTGGACATCATCATAGCCAATCCTGTTCCTCATTGCTGCCTATGGCCAGGGGAATGCCAGTATCTGAATACATAGAGTTCCTTTAAGTCTACCTCGATACATCTAAAAGACACATGAAAGCCTGGCCTGATCTTCATTTTGAGACAAATACATGAAGAAAAGGATGGGTTATTCAAGGACACCAAGCGTACACCAGAGCAGAGCTCCTGAGCAGCTCTAGCTGGGATAGGTCCCTCCAACTCTTCTCTCTCGCATCTGGCAGAGGAGCTATAAATCTAATTTCACTACCTTTTCCCTTCCTACACTGTGGAACAGCATTTATGCGTTTCATTTATGCTAAATGTAGGTACACTTTCATTTTACTAAATGTGCCAAAAATAGAGATCATACATCATTAATACTGTCTGGCTTTCAGCTGAGTCATTACACGTTTATAGAGAAATAAGTATTTATGCAACTATTTACTTAGGTTTTATGGGCAATATATTCCAAAAGGATGTGTTGCCTTCAGCACAAAGGGTTTTCTAATACATTTGGTCTGTATACAGTTTATCTCATTATGTAAAATTAAGTCCTCTACGTTCAGTCAAAAAAATACAATAAATTATATTAGCAAGTGAATTTCTCTTATTCATTTTTCTTAGTCATTTTGAACTGTCTTGTATTCAGTGATCTCAAAATACATACCATATTTGATTAGAAGCTATAATTTCATATAAGCATGATTACATATACCACACATAAACAGTGTGTCCACCTCTGCGGTGGAGTATGCTAGACTTTTTAAGTTCCCAGCAGAATACAAAAGTGTAGGACAGGAGGTTAGGGAAAGTCAACCTAGAAAACTGAGAAACAAAATTCAGGCAGTTGCTGAAGTTTAAGTGTGGCTAGGGTGCAATTCCCTTAAAAAAAAAAAAAAGTCAAAAGTATCTTAATGAGCACAGGCAATTACAGTCTCATTTTTATGTGTCTTTTAAAATATAATTTGTCCAATAGGACCAGAGGTTGTCTTCACACTATTTTACATGGTCCTTATTGCATTGTTTCTGAAAAAGGCAGAACTGTTACTACACATTTATCCTGGGGACTCCTGCTTGCAGACATGCCATTCCCAATTTTAAGACTTGAAAACTCAAGTGAGAATCCCTGGTTGGATTGGAAAACGAGCATGAGCCAAACAATGAGCCCATCTAGACTTTGCCAGTTTCCTCTGGATACACCTCTTCACTTAGGTTGTGACCTGTAGCAGAAACGCAAGGGCAGGACAAATCTTCTTCATCCCTCATTTTCTCTTCTCAGCTGCGATGAATTGGCTCAGAAGGACACTTCTCCTCTTGCTAGGAGATGACCTTCTGGAAGGTCTAGAGATGACCTGCTGCAGTAGGGTGATGGTGACCTAACATTCAGAAGCTGGAATAATTTAATAAAAAACACCCAAGGAAGCAAATGAACAACCTTCCTTCGGGCAAGCCTCAGAGCCCACCTCTCCCCATCTCCCGGACGGAGCAGCCGTGGCTGTGCTGTGCAGTGCCAGCTCCAACGCCTTCACTGGGACACGGCGAGAGCTGAAAGCAGAGGGTCAGGGCTCATTGACAGCTTTGGTTTCTTGAATTCATTCACGTAAGAGGGGGGAGAAATCTGTGCAAATCCAGTTGTTTGCCAGCTGCATCTACCACCCCTCCTTTCCCTGTGCAAAACCCGCTTGGTCAGCAGCAACCTGCAATCGGTGGGCTCACGCTGCTGCCCCCCCTCAGTCTGGTTCATAAGGTGCCAAAACAGCACCAGTAGAATGGAGGAAAGCATTATTTCCTACATATTTATTGCTCGTTCGTGGAGAACTTATAGTTCTCCAAAACATTTACGCTTCCATCATGTTTCTAAAAGGCTTAGCCATAAAGATCCCTTTTAGAATAACGCAAACGCTTCACTTTGTTTCCACTGATATACAAGCGAGGGAAGAGATGGAGTGTGTAGGCTTCATGTGAAAGAAATGATGGAAGGTGCCACGAGGCAGATAAAGGAAAAAAAAAAAAAAAGCAGGAGCTATTTTGACGTTATTAGCTCTAAGCCGCAGTTTAGCAGGAGATGAGAGAGCCAAAGAGGCAGCGATAAGGTAAATAAGGCAGAGCCCCCGTTCCCTTTCCCACGGCAAGGCTGGCACCCGGTGGCCGAGGCAGAGATCGCGCCGCCACAGCAAGTGACCTCCAGCACCTGCGAGGCACTCGGGAGGTGCAGACAGGCTGAGGCAAGAGCCAAACACACTCTCCACTATTTTTGGTTATTTTCTCACATTTGTATGGCCGGCAGACCAGGAATTAATTTCACCAGAGAGACTGGTGACTCTTTGCAGATAGCTTAGAGTAAGATGACCACCTCACACCTTTAATTTCTAAGATTTCCAGAATGTTTATAAAACAGCTGGGAAAATACTTATGTTCAAACCCAACCATTTTGAATGTCTTAGCTCTTAATTCCCTTTTTTATGCTTGTAAAGAAACAGAATATTGCATAGGCCAAATACCAAAGAGAAAAGCACTATAATAAACTTTTTTCTGGCAAGTTTATTTGCTGGCATTTGTAAATCCACGCAGAAAGTGTAGTGCAATCAATATTGCTGAGGCCCAAATTCTAATTAGAGGCTTCTGTTTGAAAACAGCTTTTCTTTAAACACTATGTGGCTAGTGGTAGCAATAAGAATATTCCCTAAAAATAAGAAAATGATTCATTAGCGTTCATGGAAACAGAAGATCAATCTGCCCTTGTGGAAGTTAATGAATACGCAGAAATATCACATCATGACCCCTGATCTCAATGCCTGAGGCAGCAGTATTATTATGCACTTGCCAGAATTGCTCAGCAACAGCACTCAGATACAACTCTTATTGCATTAATTTTATCTGTGTGATTATTTAAATTAATGACATTCTGGCTGCAAGTCACAAACCTCAAGAGATGTTCATCTGCTTATATATTAATGATGCTTTTCTGCTGTAAGGTGTAAGAAGGGAAAGGAGAACTAAATACTAGCAATCTTAAAGATAAATATTAACAACTGTACAAGCATGAAGAATAAAGCTGTTTCACTCTGAGAAATGCTAAAACAGCTGACTTAAACCACTACCCTACCTCCCTCAAGTAAGCAAAAATTGTTTTGTTAAATCTTGGTCAAGCAAAAAGTGCAAGATCTCCTTTATTTCCTTTATTCTTAAAAAATATGATGAAAATACCTTGAGTTCTTGAGTGACCTTTGGCAAGTTCTTGTGTAACTCCATCTCCCTCTATAAAACAGCAATGGAGAGGATATCAACCATCCCATTTCTCTCAGCAGCACAATGATTTATGTAGTTATGTTGCCCTCTATGCTATTTTAGATAATGGCATTTGTGTTCTGTTACCTGTAATAAGAACATCTAAGAAAAAGAAGTGTAATTTGAAGTCTTGATATTATGAATTTTTCCCCCCTAATGTACTTGATTCCAAGATTAGCCTTTTAAGATCATTACCTGCCGAGTTCTGCTGCAGTTTGGACTGTCTCCATCTACCCACTGTGCTATTACCAGTTTCCTTGTTCATACCTGCTCAAAAGATAGAACAGCTTTTCTTAGCATGGATTTGGAAAGTGGGGTGAGCAGCTCTACGCTTTCTCTTCCCACCCCTTGCTTCTTTTACCCCTGGAACAAATTCTTCTGTCTACACTATTATGACTTACACGTTGGCCACTGGTCTTTTATGGGATGAAAGGGACCAGAGGATATAACATTTCTGTCCGGGCTTTGAGAAGCAGCTGTCTGAGAGATGGCACAGCGTTACTTAGAGCCGTACGAGTGGGAGAGGTTACACGGAGCCAAAAACCTCCTCGTGTGGATGACTTTGCAGAACTCTTTCCTGCCTTTAAAAAAGTTGTCTAGGAAGATCTGTGGACATTCGAGAAAGAACAAGGTTGAAGAATACAAAAGGCCATGCCGGAATGTGGTAGAGCAATTGAAACTAGCCCATAAAATTGTTCTCATTTTTACACACAGGACAGGCTCAAAAAAACCCCTTGTGTAGTCCTGTTAATGTGGAGAGTCTGAGCGTAGGGCAGAGAATGCAGAAAAATAGCTCTCAAGGATTTGTCACACACTGATCCTTGAATCCCATGGTAACCCCAAGCCCCACAGCATATTTTTCTGAAGTACATCTCTTCCGACAGAGCACAGCTTAGGTACCTGAAGGATTTCCACCCCAGTCCTGCACTTCTCTTCACCATGTATCAAGTACTGCCAGCACCCAGCTGGCACACATCGGTGTTGCACAAACACAGCGTGTGCTGTACAGTATAAATACCCAGCTCCAAATGCAGCAAAGACCCTTCCCTCGCCATAAAGCCGGTAACTATAGGAGAAGCAAACCTTCTCACTTCCTTCAGCTAATGGCTTTGCTAACCGAGTCAGCAAGGATGCAAAGATTAAGTGACTTAATCACAAATTAAAACAAAGCAACTTCTTGATATTGGGTCATTGTGTAATTCAAAGCAAACTTACTTTTAGGCCTTTTTTCCATCCTTCGCAGACAGTTTCACTAGAAAGAATAATATCAGAGCTAGTTGATTTAATGACCCTTCATTTAAAGGCCAAGGTTAGAGTGGCTTTTTTTGTCGTCTTTGCAACAGATAGTTATACTGTATCAATCAGTGCATGAGCAAAAGGTGAATAAAAGCATTTACTGAACTGTCATATCTGTGATAAAACAACAGATGCTGTCAGCTCCAAGGGAATACTTTAGCAGAGGTAGACCTGAAAGATAAAGACCTATTAGTCATAACATGCCTTTCCATCACTTATTTATGTTAGCAGTTCAGCTTTGAAACAAATTGAACATAATCCTTATTTACAATAAATTAAGCTTATCGTTGCACTATGGTGTATCTTAAACAATGACAGCATATTGATTTTTTTTTCCTTCAGAAACAAACTTACCTTCACCACACTCACCGGTTTCCTTCCCTGAGAGCCTCTCTCACCTCCAGTTCTGTCACTACAATCCTTCTGGATGTAGAAACCCAACATCTTTTATTTACCCAGTGTTTTACTTCACAATTGATAACATGTTTATTAAACTGACATACAGATCCTAAACCCAAATCAGGTAAAAAAAAGATCTTATTGGAGTCACTGGTTACTTCAGGACACTTTAAAAAGCAGAAAGGCTGAACTGACTTTGAAACATCTATTCCTTCCTTATTCCCAGAGAGAAAGTCTGTTAAATAAAGGAAAGTAAAGACATAACCAGGCACAGTGCAAATTGAGAGCTGAACTATCCCAACGTGCCAGCACTGTAACAGGACACAGATTTTTGCAGGAGCTGAGCACATTGGCCTGGGATCAGCCACCATACGGGACTCCAGCTGAGACTCGTCAGCCTTAAGCAGAGCAGAATTACTTCAGCTGTCCTGAAAGCTAAATGCCTTTAACATTCCCTTATAACATTTACTTGTTTTGCAGCAACGTGGCCTTGTTGCCTCCTGTTCCACTTGTAATCCTCTGTAACCCTTACATCCCCTTCTAAAGGGCTGCTGCTTTGCTACTCCTCCCATCATGTTTTTTTGTAGTCAATTAGCCTTGCTTAGAAGCATTTGTCCCTATTGAATTTCTTCAATTTGTCCAGATCATTCTGTATTCTAATCTTGTATTCCTGTGTCATACCTTTTTTTTTTTTATAGATCTGCAGTTTTAATAAGCACACTCCCTACTGCTTTGTCCAAGTGATTAACTCAGACTGGAAGCAGACACAGAACCAGGCATCACTCTGGATACCCTCCTCCAGCACTTGGCACCAACAGCATCTCCTACAGCTCACTGGAACTGAGTACAGTTTTCAAATCTACTTCTAGTCATCATGTGGGTCACGATCAACATCATGTCTTCCCAGTCCGATTGGAAACTTCATACTTAGAGTTAAAAGCCAAGCTTAAGGTATTTGCTATTTTTCCTCAAACCACAGGACCATTACCTCCGTCACATGAGAAAATGAGCCTGTGTTTAATCATTCTCTACAAACATGAACAAATGTAGCTCATTCTCTACAAACCTACTCTGGCCACTGTATTCTTTTTTCCCAGCATGTCCGCTGAAAAATTAGCTGCCAGCATTATACGTGCCCACATAAATGCAATTATCATTAGAATTGTACCCCACATTTTTCCAATTAAAAATATGCCCCGTGGGTGCAATCAAAATATGACCTAGTCCTTAAGCTTCTGAAGTGAGCAGGAATTACACGGTTAGAGACGCTAAGTCTGACTTGTAACCTGACAAGGCATTCGTAGTCAGAGCTTGTTAACAACATGATTTAACTACCCCTTGCTAAAGGCAGTGCTTGCTTGTACTCAGTTTAATCACAGCTTTCTATCTGCAGCTGTTACACATTTCTGACCATTTCCCATAGCACACAGTAGTCAACCGTGCTATTTTTGAGAAGTTTCTTTGCCATTAAATTAAGATGCTGGAGACAATCTACAAAAGTTGTGCGTAACATGGATGCTCTCACAAAACAGAAAAGTCTGCTTTCTGCCACAAACAATTTTGTGGCATTGAGAGATTCCTGTAGAATCTATTACTCCGTTCCTCTAGGACACCTGACAAGTGGCTGTGCTGCTTCAGATGTGGAAGGGGCACCCAAAAAAAAACACCATCCCACCCCATCCTCTCTTTTAGTGTCGTAGTGGCTTCACACCAGCTCTGTTCATGACACCGATAGTGACAACAAAAAGGGCTGTACCACAAATTAAGTGGGTTTGTTTTTTTTTATTTTAAACATTTACAGAGATGGAAATAAATACAGGAAATAGAAGATAGAGGGGGTGCTTTCAAAAGAAATTAATCAAGTCTTCATCAGGCTTCAAACAGGAAAAATTATATCCAATAGCTACTTAAAACTGGCCACATTTCAAAGGTCAAGGATTAGGCTGAACAATAATGTAAATAACTAAAGATAGGTATTACAACAAACAAGGATGACACAGCTGACATCTGTAAACACACAGCTGTAAGACACAAAATGGAACCACACTACAACAGGAAAATCTCATATATTTACAACATACCTATCATACAAAAACATTTGGAAATATCTAGGGAGTGATTTCTTCTCTGTCCAGCTGTAAGATATAAAAGAAACACTGGAGGGTTTGTTGCTTTTGTTCCCCTCCCCAATATCTAGAGAATAGTTTTAACTTTTCACAAAGTTTAAAAAAAACTTTGTATTGCAAGAATTTTTCGTTCTACCTCAACTTTTCCATTTTTCCATCCTTGCTTATCATCATCATCACCCACTGGGGCAGTTTATGAGAAGACAAAAAGTTTGTAAAGTTCTTTACATTCCTTTACCGATGGTCTGACCTGTAGGTTGGAAAAGTGTCTGTGCGATGTAGCTTCACCGGGCTAGAAACATCTTCACCAAGTCCAATGCAAAAAAGAAAAAAGCAAAAACAGTCAGTAAGACACTGGCACCTTATTCAGCATTCTATAAAGGATTACGTGAACTACAGATTACCTATCCCTGCTCCATCTCAGAAACCACTCAGATTTTCGTCCCAATTCCTTAAGAACAAAAAGTTGTATGTACAACCAAACAAATTTTTAAGAAGTTCTGACTTTGCATTTTAAATGAAAAATGTGTTTTAGCTCACAATATTAGCTTCATTTCATTTCTGTACACTAGAAAAAAGGACATGGGCCAATTCAAAAATCATAAATTGCAAATTTGGTGGAAGAAAGTTTTTGCATGCACGGTTTCACGTGCCTTGACCACTGAGTGCGTGAACTGCTGCTGCACACATAGGGAATTACACAATTCAATATAACAATTATTTCGGGGTTTTTTTTTCCCAGTAGTAATTGAACCATTTCAAAATTTTGGCAGCCTAACCTAATTAGAGGTGCTCAGGGTACCACTGTAGTAGCAGCCCTGGCTGTCGAACAAAACAAGGACTTCAATGTCTCTCCCAATTACAACGCTGGCTGCACGGCGTACTTATTTTACAAAGACTTTTACTCCATTCTCATGATGACAATATCCTAGGATTCTTTCTTTCCAGTTTAACAAGCAAGCTATTTTTTCTAAATCTAAAACAAGTGGTTTGTACCCATACAGTCTATTTATCTTGCGTCAACTCAATGCTGAATTACTGTTTTAATAAAGGTCTCCTGTAGAAAAGCACAGTAAGCCCAATCCACTGATTGTGTCAGAGTGATGCAAGCAGTCCTGTTCTCGTGTGCCACAGGCTGCCACCAGCAGGTCACCTTCCCATGCCCTAATTTACTGAACAAATTTGAACAGGCATGTAAGTGCTGCTTTTACTATTCATCCCGCCTCCGAAGCATTTGCCGGGTTTAGCTGAGGCTTTTTATGGGCTGCCTACCCCCTCTAGTGTTGGAAAAAGGAAAAATACTAGCTTTTATGATTTGCTGAAAAATTTGCTGAGTATCAGAATGGAATATAGCTATATATGTCAGGGCTGGCTGCCAGCACTTGTAATTTTTTAATCACAACTTGTGATATGCTGCGTTCTGGAGGTTCTAACCTCTACAATCTCCTGCTTTATTAAAAAAAATAAAATAAAATAAATATCTATAATCCGTTATTCCTTGAAAAACCCCTACTATCAGAGAGGAGGAAAAAAAGAAACAAAAACACAAAAAAAAGACTCTAAATATTTTCCAAACCAGGATGTTTTAAAATGTCTGTCTAGTGATTTCTGAATGCTTGATGTTGGCAAATCATCTCTCCATGTTAGTATTAGAAAGCCCTGCCAGCTCCTGAGATTTTGTGCTGAACACAGGTTTATCTGTGATGTTCTTTTGCAGCGGGATGAGGCACCAGGAGCTGGGTTGCCCCTTGGTGCAGCACACGTCAGCTCCAACCTTCTGGGATGACAGAGAAACAATCTGTATCCTGATGGCCAAGCTGAGCTTCACCTTCCAGTGCCCCTGTGGTGAAGGGAAACTGCCTCGGTCCATCTTTATCATACAAATGTTTAATCAAGCTCAGCCTTTATTCCATATATCGTGAAAATAAAGCTATGGCAGATATTGGCTCGTTCTGTGTAATACTTCAGGCTGCCGTGCTTTTATTAAGCATTTAGTCTGTTTTCTGCTGGCTTTTCTGAGTAATGCCCTGATCCTTACTTCACAACTCACCACCCTCTGTACAAACACTAACTCTGCCAATCCACGTGGCTTAGGCTGGAAGACAGTATTTTGAAATACAAATTCAGTGTTGTTTGTTTGGGTTTTTTAATTCTAAAATTACTCATGACTAGAAGGTGCTGACTTTGGATCAGCTCCTCAGAGGTACTAAGCACCTGCAGCTCCTACTCCAGAGATGTCTCTGGGCCCAGATCAACACCAGTGCATGACAGGGGCTCTATCTCAGGAGATTAGAGTTGAGTGTTGAAACGCACTCCGAAATACGTGGGCAGAGATGGGTCAGGTCAGCACTGCTGCGAAGCCCCTGTTAGCCATCCACCCATCCTGCAGGTGTGGTGGGCTTCCTTTCCTTCTCCCCATCCCTGCGCTCAGTAGCCACTAGATGTCCCTTGGTGACCACGGAGGGACAACTGGGCTCAGAGACCCTTGCCGGGGGAGCGAGTCCTCCCTCTCTGCAGCCTGGGGTGGTTTCATGCAGGGTGGCAGCACTGCAGCTGTTCAACCAACAGTTTTCTAGAATTACTTACCATACCCATTTCCTTTTACTTTCCCTAATTCAGCTGGTTTTGAGTATGTAGTTGTTTAGGTTGAATTAGGGGGGTTGGACTAGATGACCTTTTGAAGGTCCCTTCCAGCCCAGATGAATATTAGCAAGCAGACAAAAAGAACAATGAAGACCGCACCATTCTTAGGATGAGGCAGCCACCCAAAGGAGAGGGGAGCCAAGTGACTGTAAGTCTGGCAAAAAAATCAGGTGCCATTAAAAGAGTTCGGTAGCAGGAAGGATTGGGCAGCCTTGACAGCTGGCCACCCTGCAGCATCAATTTCTTCTTCTTTAGCTAAAAACAGCCAGAAAACTTGTCAAATGAAGGATCCCTCTCCAATGGGAAGTAAGAAGAGCACCTCCTGATGACAAGCCCTCTACCAAGTTGTCCACCTTAAGGTGCGATGCGCTCTTCTCTCCATCAACCAGACATCAGTGGCAACTGGCTTAGACTGGACATCAGCCTCCAGTGAGAGGGGGAGACACTGAAATGACTCAACACTGCCGAGACCCGATTTGTGCCCTGACCCCTTCCCACCGCAGCCCCTTACCTTGAAGGCCATAGAGCTGGCCGGTGCTGTGCTGCCGCGTGATGTGCTGCCAGTAGGCACTGCGGGGCAAGGGCACCATGGTGCTGAGGGACACGGCTCGCTCACTCATTTTCATCTGAAGCTGCAAAGCAGGAGACGGGTGTCAAGGAGACGTGTTGTGTGTTACTGCAAACCCCTCCGAGAACAGCACGGCCACTGGCCGCAAGGACCTCCAACAAGGCTGCTGCCAGAGCAGCCTCTCCCTCCCTCTGCCCACCCGGCGTGAGCAGAGGGAACCAACGCCGGGGTCCGTCTCCGCGGGCACACAGCACTCGGGTTAGGAGGCCACGCTGCTGTTGCACACCAAAGCTCACCGTGGTGCTCCCCTGGTCCTGGGCTAGCACGGCTTCCCCTGAGGGGAGTTTTAACTCAAAGAGCTGAAACAGAACCCGGGGGTCAGTGGCAGACGGCAAAGTTGTCGGTACGCTCCCCCTTTAGCAGGAAGGCCATCCGAGGGTTCTCCCAGCTACCCCAGTGACTTCCCAAAGCTAAATACAGCCTCGGCACATCCAGAACTAGACTGGAGATGTTTCACATGGGTGAGGGCAAATTGTTCTTGTGAGCTTTGAAGCATTTTTCTGTTCATCTCCCCTCTCCTACAGCTGAGATGTGTGCCAGCCGGACGGCACAGTTCAGCACAGGAGATAACCGCATCCTTCAGCTAAATTCCTGAATGACCAGCACGTCCAGGGATGCTGAGTGGAGTGCACCTGGGCTGCAGTGCATTGCCAGAAACCCCCATCTCACACTGCCCCCTCCACACAGAGCCTTCGGCTACATTTTCTTACATTACACAGCCCCTTGTTGGTTACGCCATACTTACCACAAAAATACGTGAGAACTGACTACCTTAAGGCATTTTTTTCTGTGAATTTAATAAGATGTATGTGCAAGCTGATAAAAATAATTGGATTTTATCATAAGCTTCACAGTACAGCTAAAATTCTCCTCCCAAAGCTCAGGAAAACATCAGTTCAAAAATACTGAGACTGCGCTTGACTTTTCCGATTTATAAAGATAGCTGTTACAGAAAAGTAAGCCTTTACACTTTAACTGCACAAAACCCAGGGTGAAAGAACCTTTCAGAAGAAGATCAGAATATTATTTTGGAGCAAAACCAAACAGGCAAAGCAAGGAGAGAAAAGAAGCAAGGCCTGGCTGTATCCAAACAGACCCATTTCCACGTTATTTAGAGGTGCCATCTACCTTCAACCTCCTCTCCGTACAGAGCACGCCGTCCCTGTGACGTGAAGGTAAAACCAAATCCAGATCAACTCCTGCCCTTGGAGAACCCACCTCCACATCAGGTGGCTGTGAGTCACCACACCATGCAAGGTTCCACCTACATCCTACAGAGGATTTATTACAGGATTTATTCACTGAAGCCCCAACACCCTTTGCAGTGTCACCACACACATCTCAGCACCATGGAAACAAACAATGATGGATCTCTCACTGGGGATGAAAATGAGCAGAGCATTGTGAGGACAGCATTTCCTGGCTGGAGATACTTTATTTTTGGTTACTCCATTTATTGGTGAGGTGGACAGCAAACCAAGGATCAACAGTTTGGCTGTTAGGGGCAGTGCAAAATCTGAACTGGCTGTCTTGGGAGAAAAAAGGGACACAGCTAGAGGAAGATTAGATAAAGGCACAGAAAAAGGGCCAGAAGGGGCACCCCTCCTGAACTCAATCAGCAGGGGGGGGAAATTTAAAAATCCACAGCTGGAGATAAGAATTAGTCTGTTACGTCCTGAATACACAGCATTTCATCAAACCACCTCGGACTGCAAGCAAAGGCAGCTTTAATGATGATTGATTTCATTCGCACAATTAACCTGCTGTATCTCTGTGGCAACAGAAAAAGTAGGAAAATCCGGATAATGACCTGGCTTTATGCTGCGGAAGCAGCCAGCCCCATAAGCAGGTCAAACCCAGTCAGAATTGATATGCTGGAACACGCATGAGCAAAGGCTGGGAGCAGAGAGCCAGGTAGGACAGGCGGCTCCACGTGTCATTAATACAACAAATAAACTGTTAACTGGAGGGCACCGAATCCAGAGCCTCTCGCTCTCTTCTGCCCAAGGGAGACGGAGAACGCTGAGACCTGAAAGGAGATCAGGACCCCCAGAGCGGTTCAAACACTGCTCCCCGCACATGCAGCGGGGATCAAGTTATGTTAAGTCACGCTTCAAGAAGCAGCAAAGATGTGAAAAGTGGTGAGGGATGACCCTGAAGCTCTGGTGGCTACAAGAGACCCACAGAGGAAGGGGATGGAGAAGCAGCACTCGGAGCCATCAGCAGCCAGTGCCGAGGGCAGCTGTGCCACCCCTTGTCACCCCAACGAGAGATGCAGAGAGCTACATGAAGGCAGTTTGCTGGGCTAGTGCACAGCTCTGGGTCAAACACAGGGTGCAGCTGGCTCCCAGAAATCCTGGGGAATCATGGAGGAAAGGTACTGTGTCCAGCTTTGGAGTCCTCAACACAGGAAGGACACGGACCTGTTGGAACGGGTCCAGTGGAGGGCCATGAGGATGATCAGAGGGATGGAGCACCTCTCCTATGAGCTGGGGTTGTTCAGCCTGGAGAAGAGAGATCTTACAACAGCCTTTCAATACCTGAAGGGAGCCTACAGGAGAGCCGGAGAGGGACTCTTTGTCAGGAAGCGCAGTGACAGGACAAGGGGCAATGGTTTTAAATTGGAAGAGGGGAAATTTAGATTAGATATTAGAGAGAAATTCTTTACAGTGAGGGTGGTGAGGCACTGGAACAGGTTGCCCAGGGAAGTCGTGGATGCCCCATCCCTGAAGTGTTCAAGGCCAGGCTGGATGGGGCTTTGAGCAACCTGCTCTGGTGGGAGGTGTCGCTGCCCAGGGCAGGGGGGTTGGAACTCGATCTTTAAGGTCCCTTCCAACCCAAACCATTCTATGATTCTACGATTCTTTCTGGGATCCCACCGTCAGCAAAACTTGCATTAGAGGCAAAACCACTGTTTGCTAAAAAAACAAAACAAACCCCAAAACCCAAACAAAACAAAACCAACCACTCAAAACACGCCCATGACAACGTTCTCTCAAACCAGCTGTGAACACAGCTTGCAGAAGGAAAGAAAAGAAAGATGATTTAAGATTTGTTCGGTTCGGCTGGCTTCCTCAGGCTGGACAATGTAATTTTCAAAGATTTTGCAGAACAACTTGCAATAGGTAAACCTTTACCTTGGGATCCCCAACTGGAGAGGATTGTACTCACTGTGGTTTTGAGGGGATTTTCTTTCTAGTGAAGCAAATTCACATAATCAATCAAAATCAATTTAAATGGTAATTGCTGCAGAAATATTTGCTAAATTCATCACAGCAAAACCACAGAAAGTTAAGCTATTAAGAACAACTTCAGCAATCAAAGGGCACTAATATTGCTGCCATTTTGACTACTATCCATCTTACACTAATACTCAGTATTCTCTTGTTTCAAAAGTTAGTGAGCACCATTTCCACTCTGAATTATGAGTCTCCATGGAAATGGTGGGAGATAATAGCAGGCTCCAGCCCCGACAGATGCACTTGCACATCAGATGAATCAAGTGCAAAATGCACACTTGAGCTGCTGAGAGGGGAAGAAGAAGCAGAGAAGGCTGCCTGTAAATGGGTTGATAATATCTTTCTATGAAGCATTGAGCTTTAGCTGCCAAAACCGGGAAGTTCACTGTTATTACTTTAGTGAGATGTCAAGTTGTAATGTCTTTTTTAAAGCAACCTGAAGTGAAAGCAGGCATAAATGACAGCAGTCAAGTCACAGCACTACTCCTTTCAGTTTTCATGGCAACCAAATACTTATGAAAATATAACTTGAATAGATATTTTCTTTCCATTGTCTGGCAAAGCAAAAGTCAAAGGAAAGAAACAGCTGGATGAGATGAGTTACCAAATGACCAGAACGGCTTCAGGCATTGCTAAGCAAAGCCAGCTCCTTCTTCCCTTTAAAAAGGGAGAGATCTTTGAATTCACTGAGAAGGAGAATAAATGAAATCCACTTGTGAAAGTGTCACAGGCTCTGGTCAGCATATGCTCAGACCTCACCAGAAAGCAACAGCACATTAACAGAAAGCATCAGGGTGAGGTTTCCAGCTGAGGAACCACTATCGCATCAATTTTCCACATGCATTTCAAGAGCCAGAGCCAGTTATAGTCACAAACAGAACCAACATACTGTAATATAAAGAGAGCGACTGCTAGGGAGGTGACAGACACATTATAGCCCACATTCTCAACAGGACTTGGCAGCTTTATTTCACTTTATCAGCATGGGATTTTTTTTTTAATTTTTTTTTTGGCTTTGCACAGGCTGCAGGAATCCTTCGATAGCTTAGTGCCATCTTCACCTTGGTCTTTGATAATCACATCACAAATGTAGCAGTGGTCAGGATTACAGGAGCAAATAGAAGACATTTAGTGTAGACTTAATTTCTCACCATCAGTATCTCCTACTTTCTACTTTTATTTACCCTTTCTGTAAATGACAGCTCAAGCTTTACTAATATGAAAATTCACAAGGGGTAAATAACTCTTGGAGACAGAAACAACACAGACAGCTGACCATGAAGTTCAAGCATCAAAAATGAACTCAATGTTCAAGTGTCCAAAAGCAGAAGAAAAATACAGGGGTAATCAATCGATCTGAACAAAGATATACTTTACAAATATATTGTAATCAGCAATATAAGCCACTTGAGTTCTACGCTGATATCACAATCCTCTGCCTAAACTTCCAAATCTTACTGTCCTTAAACCTGAGAGAAGCCACCAACTCTTACTGTTTTGGAACCAGACTTTTTTATGACTGACTTGGAAAACTCATATTCAGGGGCAAATGGACTCATCTGAAACAATTATATTCCATTACTAAATTACAAGATTTTCACTGTGCCAGGAATATGTTCTTAACCCCCATATAGCACTGTAGAGTCCATAAAATTAGATTTAGGGGCCGCGGTTGGACACAGTGTTCATGAAAAAGCTTTTAGAGGTTGTGCAGCTGCTCTCTATTGAAATCCATAGCAACTGTGCATCTGCTGAGACTATTGGCACTTGTAAGACAGAAATTTTACAGCAGAGCATCAAACATCATCTATTAAAGATGCTATTACATAAATGTAAAACCACTAAATATGAAATTGCCTGTAAGCCTATTCACTATTGCCATGGAACTCATCCCTGGTTTTTGAAAATGAAGTTGTGCTCTCAACAGGTTACTTAATCGCTTCTGATCCTGGTGGGCTACAAATGATAGCTAGTTATGCTGCCTTAGCCTAGCTTAATTTTAATCTGCTTAATTTAGTTACTGTTGAGTACTTGTATCATCTACCCATCTGTCTCAACTTAGATAATTCTGGATATCTTTTGAACAAAAACTCCCTTTGCTAACTAGAACTATGAAGTTTTCTACTTTTAAACAGAAGTCAAAACCAGTAAAGATGGTGCTAGACGATATTTTACCGGGAAAGGGAAAAATGCTGGCTGCAGTTCACCTGCTAGTTCTAACGCTTTTAGGAAGCAAGCAAAGTGTCAAGCTCTTCCTACAGACTTTACAGAAGTGACCACATTGAAATGACACCAGCCAGAAGTTAACAGAGGAGCATCAACTGAAAAGTGGCATGTCACACTATATATGGTGTGAAATATATCAACATATATATATTTAACACTAACTAGTTTCTTTCCTGTTGAAAGTGAAGACAAAGTAAAGACACCGCATGACCCACATTGCCTAGAAACAGACCTGAATTTTCCTCACTTTCCTATTTCAGTTATCCCACCTACTCTACAAATGACAGAATCACCCATTTGTCCGTGTGCTCGGCTGAAGCTATCAGTTGGCCAGTTCACAGGACTGGTAGAGACACTTGGAAAGAGTCTCCTGTTGTTCCTCCTCTCCTCATTTGCTGCTCCTCACAAGACTGTTATTAAGAGAAATAACTTTCTTATCCTGTATTTGGCTTCCATTCTGTCTCAAGTCCAAGAAAGTTGAAAAACAAAAGAAGTACAAGTACTTCAGAGAATTGTTCTCTTCCCTATCCCTTCAACATCCACTCTCAGCTTTTCTTAAGTTTCCACAAGTAGTAGTGGCATTTTCTGTTTCATCCCAGCTGGGTCATCCAGTTAATATTGGGATAACTCCTCACTACATCATATCCCTGAAACCAAAATATTGGTAGAACTACTGAAAGGATTAGGCAGGGATGGGGATAACAGCAGTACTTATGTTTACAGTAAGAGAAAGACATAAGTCTTCCTGCAGATTACATAAACCAATTGCCTGGAATAGAGACAGTTTTTGTTGCCAGGCTCTTCCACAGTTGGCCATTTTATACATTCCAGAAAGCCTATTATCTTCAGGATACTAATTTTGCTGTCAAAGTCAACCTGTGAGTCTTGGGGTGTAGCGACTAAATTGAGATCTGGGATAAACAGAATATCCCTTTTCACTCCACAGGTTTCATGAGACACGAAAAAAAAAAATTCCAAACTGAAGTTAATAAGATCATGAAATATATTAGGTGCAAATGCCATAAATCTGCCATTCTTAGAAATAATGCTTTTGGAGATGCCACACTAGCTGCTCTCAATCTTTATGCTTGTTTTGCATCTTATATTTCTGTATTTCCTACCAGTCACATGCATCATAAAATAAGCTTTAGACACAAAAAGCACTTGTGGAACATAGACATCCACTGAGAGATCACACAAACATCTAGTCCTCCCCCATAGTTTAATCTGAACCATATGACTCTTTCCAAATCATCCTTGGAGTGTAGACATCAATTAGCAAATGGAAAACTGAGAACAAGCCACAACATTTTGCAAATAGATTGATGAGAAATGCTTCCAAAGAAGCTCATGATGCTGATTAATCAAAGGAACTGAGAATGTGCACTGACAGGAGCTTATCATCTCTGTATTAATTCACACTTATTGATAGCTTTGCAAACACAAAAATCAAGGACTGTAAGTTTCCCTGTTTTGATACTTGGAAAGGAACCCCAGTTATATATACTGCCCTAAATATTAAAATCAAGCAGAATTCAATAAGAGCAATTAGCAGACTGCTTACTAGCTGTGAATCAGAACATAAAAAAAATCACATTGAAGAAACATATTGTTCATTGTTGCCCCGTGTGAAATAACAAGCATAATAAGCAGCCATACCATTGAATTTTTCACACTCTGCAACAAGCGCTCGTGTTGTTCTGCTATGGCCAAAGCAGCCGAGTGAACCTTCTGATAGATTGCTTCCCCATCTCTGGTCTGAAATATGAATAGTCCTTCTCCTGTGTCACACATCCTGCCAAAGCAAGAACAGATAGGATCCAAGAGTGAGATTTAGATCACCAAGAACAAACGAGACTTTACCATGCTGCTCTAGGAGCGCGATCACACAATCAGTAAGAAAACACAGGTTGTTGAAGCATGGAACAAAGTAATCTAAAAGTCTTTGCATATGGGTCTTACCAGCCCTGGTCCAGTCTTACCATTTTAGCCCATATTTGTATTGTTCTCATGAAACGAGGACTCAGCTAAGTACCACTGATCTATCATAAGTGCTTAAGTTCATGTGCAAGACCCAGTTTTTTAATATTTAGACTCTATCTAGAATCTGTGCCAGGTAGGATTAATTTGTCTTCCTCTTTCAGACTTCTAACACTGCCTGTAATGAGTTTTGCAGAGTTTTCCACTGGAAACAGTAAATGCATATCCTTGGCATCCCCTGCATTGTCTTATCATGGCTAATGCATGATCAGCTAAATAAAGTCTTCCCCCCTTGAGAAGACTAAATTCTGCAATAATATAGAGGATGGACATTTAAATACCTCTTCTCTTTCCAGATAAGTTAATTGTACGATCTGTTCCTGTTTTACTATTGTAATTCTTTAATGTGCTTATCTAAAATAATGTATCCATATCCCTTAGAATGGATTTGATAGTTTAGTTCAATAAAAAAGTGTGTTAACTTCAGCCACACAAAGACCAGCTCATTAAGAAAGCAATTGCAGGAAGCAATACAGAACAACATCTCTAAACCAAGGAATTGCATTCAAATTCCTTAAAAATCTATCTGTCAAATAGATGGAAAAACAGGAATATAATCAATGGAAAACAGGAGTCTCTTCTCCATTGCTTTAGGTTGCTTTTGGGAAACAATTTGGCACTCACTGCTCTCAACTTCAAACTCCACTTCCAGTACAGAACCCGTAATTCTGTGTCCACATTGTGCAAATTCTGGAATGATGTTCACCCCTTTTTTCTAGATCTGTCCATCCAGTTCTCTGGTTCATATATAGTTTATCAAAGATCAACCTTATGCAGCAATATACAATGCTGTCAGCCTCCACCTTGCAATCCCCCGGGATACCTCGGGTCTCCCATCCCCATCCTCAGGTGCTTTAATTTGGCAACGGCTTCTATTCAAGCTGCAACCTGGGATTAAGAGGCTTTTTATTTGTTTCTTTTTTCTTTTTCTCTGTTTGAAAATCAGTTCTCATCTCCTTCAACAACCTTCAGAAGTGGTCCAGAGCACCACCGAGGAAAGCAAGGCAATACAGCAAACACACACTTACCTCCCTGCTTCAAATGTGAACCAAGATGGGTCCCGCCCGTAGCGTCGGAGGGCACTTAATGGCCAAGAGATGAGTTTTACTCTGGGATTCTGGATGTCCCAAAGACAGATATTCTCAAATGTTATCTGCAAGGTACATTCCCCATGCACATCTAAATTAGGGGATGGCATCAAATACACATTGAATCTCTCTGGGAGAAAAACAAAAGATTAGTCTAAAATCCCTGCTCATTAAATGTGCAAGTCATTAAAGGAATTTCCTATTTTCCATATCTATTACAAGATTTAATTTCTACTTAGAACAATTAATTCAAAACCAAAAACTCCATTCCTTCCAGTAATTCAATAAACTCCATTATTTTGGGCAGTCAGAATGCTGCACTCAAAAGGGCGTCAAACATTTGTGTGTGCATTCAGAAACTGAAGAGAACTGCACCAACAGAATCCTGATATTTGCAAACAATTAACAAAATTGTGTGCATGAATAAATACATTGCAATTGCATTTGTGCATGTAATTAGTTAATTTGCTTAGGAAAGTGAAGTAGCCATGGGCTCAGGTTTTGCATGCAATTACTAGCATTTATTATTGGCTTTACAATGCTGCCAAAGAGCCTCAGACACAGACTGAAACTGTTGTACAGACTTCATACAAGAAAAAAGATAGTCCCCACCTCCAGGAGCAACTAAGTTGTCTGAGAAAGTAAAATTCTAGTTACCTTATTTACAATCTCTTGTAGCAATTACAAAAACCCAAAAGCCAAAGACAACAAAAAACAAACCCCACACAAACAAACGAACTTCTCCCCCCCAGAACAGGGAGGAGGCTTGGAAAAAACAATTTTGCACCAATTTATTTCTGATACTCATATGCACAGTCTAAAAGGCTTTAAAATAATGCAATTAAAGATTTAAAAGGTCAACATTTATGTACCTACCACTCTGCTCCCTCTCTACTCCAGATGCCAGCAAGTCAGGCTCTCCAAGGCTAATGTCATTAATTCGCGTTCCAAGGCACTCCATCTGCAGCACCTTGCACCACTCGTCTGCCTCAAGTTCTGTATAAATGCCCAGAAAATCTGCGTGTAGGTATAATACATTTATAATATCACAATTAATGCTCTTACGCTTTCTAATGTGCGTTGCCATTTTGCTCACCTGACTCACAAGCAAAGGTTTTGGATGTATCATCATTAAAATAAATCCCAACAGCATGCTTCTTTGTGCTTTTTGGCATTCGTAATATATTCTTCACATTATTGAGTTCTGTGACCTGGAAAAGCAGAATTTAGAGTTTAAATTAGGAGCTAGAAAAGATATATATCCATTATTGACTGGAGAAGGAGAGAAAAGACTTCTATCACGTGGCAAAAGACAGAGAAAAGGAGAGAGAGCATGAACACGCCTAGGATTGCTCTTAAAGAAATGCAGCCCTGACATGAATCACCTTTGACAATCAACTTGATGACCCTGGACGTTGAATCAGCCACATCCTCCAGTTCTCTCTTGTCTGTGCATGAGCTTCGGTGCAACACCACCTGAACAGGATTTTAGCCAAGAGGCAGGCAGAATCAAAGCTCATTCCAGTTTGAGAAACATTTAAGTGAATGACATGAGAAAGACCAAAATGATGTAGCAGAAGCAAACAGAAGTATGTAGTGAAGATAGAAATCTAAAGGATTCACCCATTTAGAGAAGCAAGTCCAGTTCCAGTACGGCTTTCATCATGGAGGACAAATCTGTAAGAATGGTGAAAAGCTGCTCTCTCAATTATTTTTTGGATGGAAAGTTGTTAGAATAGTCCACTTCAAAAAAAAAAAAAAAAAAAATCACAGTTTTAGCTATTAGAAAGCTTTTTAGCTTTAAAGATTCACGTAAACACAGATTTCTGTCAGATTTCTGTTGCTTGGTTGCCAAAAACTAATTGGAAAAATAGCTTTCACACCAAAAAAATAAACATGTATCTGTTACTTTGTACACAGCTTTAGTAAATACATACCACAGTTGCTTCATATTTCTAACGTCCACTTTTCACCCTCACAACCATAAGTAGCACTCCTAAATTTGACTGAGGAGGAATTCTTCATTATTTAAGTTCCTTTTAAGACAAAGGTTAACATCCAGACAGGAAATCAGGAAGTTAGGTTTAAATATTCATTACCAGAACACATTTCACTGATTCTTTTACAGTGTAGGGGCTGGAGAGAGCGAGAAAGAAGGGGAGTTTAACAGTAATGTTCCCAAAGCTGTACGACCTAACAACTTTACTACTTTGTTCTCATTAGTCCTGGGGAATGGTCTCGTATCAAACTGTGTCAAATGTAAACAAAGAAACGCAGTAATTGTCTTATCTATAAGACTCAGGAAGTAAAATGACAGTCTCGTTGGGTCCAGCAACGGAAACTGCTGCTCTGGAGCATCTTGGGGTCACCAGCGTCTCTCCGGCCATTCATCCTAAGTCACTTTCTTTCTAGAGTCACTTTATTGCCCATTCTCTTCCAGCAGGGGAGAAGAGATAGCCAAAACCAAATTTTCAAGTAAGATCCCTGAAAAGGTAATCTTGCTGTAAACAGAAGGAACAAAGAGCAAGCGGTGGGCAACGTCTCCACAAAATAAAAATAAGCAATACATCCAATGTCCGGAAACTCGCTGTACGGGTAGTAGCAGAAGGAATAATGGAAGGAACATCCCATGGGGAACACACCAAACCTGACACCTGCCAAATTTAGAACTCAGGTTTTTATAGCCTCCAGGTTCAAGATTTTGAGAAGTGTCAAAACGGAGACTTCCTAATTGTGCTTAGTTTTGCATGAGCGTTTTTCACTCTTCCAGGAAATCCTGTGGTAGAAGCACATCCCCAGCGCTAAAAAGACACCAACAAACTCAATGTTAAATATGAGAAACCTGTCATAACCTCTTCCCATCAGGCTCAGCACATGACAGGTCAAGCACAAATTGCCAGCTGCCAAGTTCAACTCTCATATATTTTTCTCATATGCCAGGAAAGGATTCAAATGCAAGAGAAAAAAAAAAAAAAAAAAAAGAAAAAAAAAAGAGCTACATTTTATTCATTCAGGACAGCAACTACCCTGACATTT
The DNA here is from genome assembly GCA_025769975.1 of Gallinago jamesoni. Taxonomy (NCBI): domain Eukaryota; kingdom Metazoa; phylum Chordata; class Aves; order Charadriiformes; family Scolopacidae; genus Gallinago; species Gallinago jamesoni. Next base: position 7,049,280 of record JAOQGH010000005.1, read on the forward strand.
ATACTGAGCACATTCATATTTTCTGCAAGTGAACGTGCTAATGAAGTTTTGTACCTACAAGTACAAAAGTTAGCAGAAGCAGAACATAGCCATATATTTTAGTAATGAATCATTTAGCCATCTAGGATTTGTCCTAATGAAAAGCATCAGGCATGTCACACTTTTACTGTTGGATACCCCAGGAACTGTCTCCAGTGTGATGAATCCTGAGGATGCTGTGACAGGGCTCAGCGAGATCATGAAAGGTTTGTACCAGGCAGGGAACAGCACCCTGTCTCTCCACGCTGGCTCAGGAGCCAGAAGCACTTTCAGGAGCGCTTTTAGCATTTAGGAGGCTCAGAAGTTCCAACTAGTCAGCTGCTGCCCGTGCCCCCCATCAGGCCCTGGTGATGGGCAGCACGAGATGCCTCAGCCCCTGGCAGGGAGGCACCCTATGTCCTTGTGAGGGAGGCAAAGGACACTTGCCCACGTGGGAGGCTGCCAGCTACAGGGCTGGGAACGGAAAAACAACCAACCAACCCAAACAGTCTCACTAATGACCCTGTGTTCAGACTAAGTCATGCACCTCTGGGCCAGATGGGAGCAGATGTTCATAACACTGTTGGGAATGTGAGAAAGACAAGATTAGTGTAGGCAGACAAAGGAAGTGTTTTAAAGGAGAGACGCTTCTGCTCACCGCTTCTTTTATTATGACTCCAGCCATGTGCATCTTACCTTCACCACTCCCAGCATGCCTAAGATTACACTTTACTTCCCAAGTTCTCATGTTTTATTCTCATTAGGGCTTCTACTACTGACCAATTTCCTGACATGAGCTCCTGCAGTATCTGTATCCTTGGCACACAGTATCCACCACCCATTTCCTCTCGTTTCTCTACTGGAGACATCATGTACTTTCCAGTCCCTCCACTCCAATTTCCAGTCCAGCCCTACCCACCCAAAGGCTTCCAGCCTTGCACACTCTTGCTTATATGTCACATCCACACCGCAGGTCTAGGGCTGCATCATCTCTGAACCCAGCCACGGGGACTGAGATTTGCTCCTGCCAATATCTCAGATACCTGCAGTCTCCCTCACATCTAGGGCTTCACATCAGAAGCAGCTGGTCATTCCGACAAGACCTACCCAGCACAGAGTAGGAAAGAAGCCACAGACATGCCTTGCAACCAAGAACTTTCTTTCTTTAGGTCTGCCAGTCAAGCAAAGTTTCACCAAAAGCTACACAGGAACGTGTAGCTTTCATCCTATGGCCCAGCACAGCAATCTCACTTCTGTTCCCCCCCAAGGGAGGAGAGACACTTTGTGATACAGCCACTTCAGTGGACCGTTAAGGAGTTGCGCAAAACTCAAGGTGTCCAGAAGTATGGTGGCTGCGTCACCTGATCTTATCAGTGCATAACTCACAACTCCCACATTCCTCTTTGGAAACAGCTAAATACTAAAAAAAAGGCATGAATATAATGGTATCACTGTTTTGGAGCTGAGAACAGCAATAGTTTTTTTCCTTCTTATCATAAATTCCTCTCAAAAGCCAGTTAGTTACTACACTGAAGTACTTTGTAATCTCAGATGCAGAATAATATATTCCAATCGAGATTTTACAAGAATCAGCTCATGCTTGAGATCCCAAAGTTCATCCTTCTGAACAGAAAAATTTGTTTTCATTTCAATATGCCTTCTCCTACATTTGCTTTTTATTACTGTACTCCGTCTAAGCACACTGTGTTATAAGGAAGACAATACAGGTTATCTAAGACATTATTTATCTCTTACCAGTTCCCTTTGCAGTGTTCACAGTGGTCTCTTTTGCTTTCCTGGAGTATCAATCAACAGTTAATTCACCTCTCTAAGAGAAAACTCAGAAGGCTGTGCTGCCGTGAGTTTTTTTTCTCACTTTTACTCTTTCAATTCTCGCCCCCATCCCAAGTAGGGGAGTGAGTGACTGCATGGTCCTGGGGTTAAATCACTGCCCCTCTGTGAATGCAGACTCCCTGTGCTGTGAAGCACAGCAGCCACGTACCAAAAACACACTCCAAGAGCCCAGGGTGACAGCCTGGTCAAATCAAATAGCAGGCGATTTCACCCCTTGGATGAAAAATCTTGAAGAAATATTGAAATCAATAGTATTGTGCCATTAATTTTACTGATCATCAAATCCTTTGTAACCCGTGTTTTAGCTCTGAAATGGGGCGGGGGGGGAGAATAGGGATTTGCATTTGGCAAAATGCTAGCTACAATATTTGGCAGCTCCTGGGTTATTTTGTGCTGCATTGACTGCTTGAGAGCTCTTGTATAATGGCATTTCACAGAGCACAGCCTGAAAGTCTTCACACACAACTGAAGATTTCCTGATGGCATTTGCTTCTGCTGAGCTGCACAAGCTGATATCTAAGCATCTCCCTCTGAAGGGTGACAGACAGGTACCCCCAGTTCTGCCCTCTGACCCAGGTCCAAATGGCTACAGTAAAATGCACACACTTCAGTCTCTTCCCATCTGGTTTCAGAGTAAGTTTTTCTCCAGTACCAGACCTAGCAGACACGGGGAGAATAACAGATGGACAAAATCTGGCAGTCTGGGACTCTTTCTGAAGTCAGTGGCACAAGTGACAGCATGCGGAAGAGTCACTTGAATTCAGTTTTTCGGCTCATGCGTGCCTTCTGGCCTGGATACAGCTTGTGGCACCTAATTTTTCATGTCTGTCACAAACAAACAAAAAAAAAATATCACAGAACAGTAGGGGTTGGAGGTGACCTCTGGAGCCCATTGAGTCAATAAACTCAACAAGCAACTGACCTCTCTTCTCTTTTGGGACTGAGCCCCTGAAGCTGCCTTCACCTTTCAGCGGTTCCAAGGTACTCCAGCGCGGGAATAGCCCCTTCTGGCAAGATCCAGCGTTAGCCAAGAAGCTGCTCCTGGCTGCCACGGCTCAGTGGTGCACCTGCACTCCCAAGGGAGAAGCTGTCTCAAGATCACTCGCTATTTGACCTGCTGTGTCACCTGGCAAGGTGCTTCAAAATGCCATCATTATCCCAGGTGCCTAAATAGCCTTCCTGTGGCTGGCTCACCCTGATGCAACAGATGGTTCAAATCGTCTGGCACATACGCAGCCAGTTCTCACTGAAGAAGTGGCAGGCTGCTAACACCCCCTCTACCACGCTTTTGGAAAGGAGTCAGGAGCAGACACCAAACACCTGCAAATATTTGAGCCTGAAGTTTTCTTTTTTCTTTTTTGCATTTTTAAATAACTCTCCTCCTGTCAGGCTCTTACAAAACAGTGTTTCCATGGTTAGTTTAATTCATGTATGTTTTATTTATCTGAGATTAATAAGTAATGTACATTTATAAACTTAGTCCTAAAAAGGCAGGTAAGCCACAAATACCTAAGGCGGTATAACAGAGAAATCACAAAAGGAATGATATTTTGTTTGGGGTTAAAGACCTCCCTTTGCACACTTCTCCCCTGCCCTTTGATTTCAAGCCCTCTTTATGTTAAGAAAACAATCCATATAATTGAAATGCATTTCATTGGTTTAAAAACTAAAATACTTGCAGAGCTGTGTGGTAAGAGAGTTCTGAACCAGGAACAGGGTTTAATCATTCATTTCCCAACCAACAGTACAAGCAGACAGAGCTTCACCCCGTCCAGATACACTATGGCAAAAAATCTTCCATCACTCTCATCCCCTCCAAAAAGATGCTAAACACACAATTTAATAAAAATGATCTTTGGCATTCCAACAATTGTTTGAATTAGTACATAATTCTCAAATATGGGTAGTCTTTCTGAACACAACAAAAGGGAGTATATTTACTGTCTACACAACTGCCACACTCGATGGTTTTAAGTATCTTGTGTTTTAATCTTAATTCATGGAATTGTCGGAGTTGGAAGGGACCTCTAGAGATCACCTAGTCCAACTCCCCTGCCAAAGCAGGGTTGCACAGAGCACATCACTCAGGATGGCATCCAGGTGGGGCTGGGAGATCTCCAGAGAAGGGGACTCCACACCCTCCCTGGGCAGCCCCTTCCAGGGCTCTGCCACCCTCACCCGAACGAGGTTCTTCCTCATATTTGAATGGAACTTCCCATGTTCCAGCTTGAGCCCATTGCCCCTTGTCCTGTCACTGGGAACCACTGAAAAGAGTCCGGCTCCAACATCCTTTAACCCACCCTTTAGATACTGATAAACATAAATAAGGTCTCCCCTCAGCCTTCTCTTCTCCAGGCTAAAGAGTCCCAGCTCCTTGAGCTTTTCCTCGTAAGGGAGGTGCTCCAATCCCTTAATCTTCTTCGTTGCCCTACTCTGGACTCTCTCCAATAGTTCCCTGACTTGGCTTCCTGAAGACTCACCCCAAGACGAGCACAGGTAGGACACTTCCCAGGACGCGTCAGGGGAACTTTTAATGGAAAATGCTGCTGCTGGTGCTGCAATTCCAGCCCAGTCCTGCTTATAAGATTTGCCTGTACTTGTCTGTTTTACTAAGTATACATAACATACTAAAATTTTATACAGATTTTTTTAATATATTTATATACGTGTATGTTTAAAAAAAAAAAAATTACAGCCATGCCTATATCTCCTTTCCTTCAGCGGGAGAAATCATCAGCTGCTGGTTTTCACTTGCTCACATACAGAATGGCACCCACTGGCCGTAACCCCACTGCAGCCCAGTGCTGGCTTTTTCAAAGAAACTAAAGCCAGGAATAACTACCAGATTTAGAGGTTCAGCCTCAACCACCCCTTCTCAGGGGGTGCTCCTTTGCTCACAGGATCAGTGAAGCCAGGCACAAGGTATGTCCTTCCATGCAGAAGGACAGGTACCTGCCCCACGGGCTTGCCGTGAGCATCGCTGCATGGCGTTATAGAGAAGACACCAAAATATCCTGACAAGTTACTTCAGTTCTTTTAAAGCCTCAACCTAGACATTTCATTCATAGTAAGTGATAATATTCATTAAAATAAATGTTTAACAGTCAGTTATTAGCAGAATGGTCATACTTTAAACATTTAATTTGCTACCGATAGTTTTGCATTAGCGAGCCTGGAAAACAATTACAAATTACACAATTCAATTTTCCAAATGGATTATTCCATAACTAGACAGAAAGACTGTTTAAATTACTTCTGCTGTTTCAAGGCAAGATTAATACAATCGGATTAAAACTTAGATTCCCTTGAGGAATCAGTATATTCCTGTCAGCAGCATGCAATTAGTTGGGTTTGCATTGGAATATTACGGATCCTTCTGGCACACCGCAAAGTCAAAAGTCACTTGGAGAAACAAGAATTTCTTCCTTCCTCCAATGTTATTTTGTTAAAGCGTATGGTAATTTGTGGTCGATTATTTACATTTACCAAGTGAAAACTAGACAGCTACCTGAAAGGCAACTCTCTGCCTAGATTTTGTAGCCTGGATCCTAATTATTTTCTCTCCCTTGTGGGACCAAATGAATTAAGTGGGCAATTTGCTTTGAGTATGCAGATTTCCAGTTCACTTCATAAGCTACAGATGACTGCTCTACAACAACCTGGGACACTTTAACCTTTCCACGTTTAAAAAAAAAAATAGAACAAGATTACAAAGAATTTAACACAAACAAAAAAAAAAGTACTTATTTCTTTTGTTGTTTTAAACTTTGAGTGGCAAGGATGTCAAAATTCAGCCCCCGGTGCAGGGCTGCAGGAGAGCACACACACATCACGCATTCAAATGTGGACAAATTGGACCCCCCCAACATGACAGAAACAGACCAAGACACCCCAGAAACACTCTTGTGACCAGAGCTCCGGGGGGTGGGGGAGAGACCCTGACTGGATAAAGGTGCCCAGGAGATGTTGGACGGTCTTAGACCACAGCAGCCCAGCTTCAGTGACTGGTATCATCATGGTGCCACCAGAACAAACGCTCTGGACAGACTCTTTCCACTAATAAATTGAAGAAACATTTGCACTTTAATTCATCACAAAGGGAAAAAAAAAAAGCAGCAACAAAATGAAACAATTTAACACTTCAGTGAAGGAGGCAGGTGCTACTGAAAAATTAGCTCCATTCATCATTTTTCTTTTTCTACCCTTTACAGTTTTATGATGGATTAAACCTTTCCTGAGATTGATGGGGTGAGCAGGGGCTCCTCAGTTTTCTAGATTTGATGCTGCTTTCAACAGCATTTGAGAATCACTTCAGAACCCAGGTAGGAAGTTAAGGACCATATTTCTGAAACATTGGTAATCTGTAAGTGAGGTTTTCCTCGTACAGTGTCATCTATCAGGCTGAACTGCATTCGCCCTTAGATTCGTTAGCACAAGCTTTTGACACGGTGACACCTGACACGTTAACAGGACTCACTGGGCTTCTCATTTGTAGGATTAATTTTATTGTCAGAGGCAGTGAGAAGCAGCTTTCTGCCCAGGAGTGACAGAATTAGAATAGTCACAGGAAAGCCTCTCCGCACCATCAAGCTGTTACTACAACCACTGCTCTTGCTGACAGATGTACATCATGACACCAGCAATGACTGTCCTAGACCTCTGGATTGATGTCTTTAGTGACAAAGTCCCCCTAATATTATACATCAAAACCAGGTGGCAAGTTGCGCTAGTTGAAGACTCTGCCATATTAAATTGGTTTTTTGGTTTTATTAATAATCAGCTATGCTTTTTATAAGAACCAGTTGAATTATAGAGCAGCAGTGACATGTTTTTCTTTATCCACACCTCATATTTAATACTGTTAGAAGCTGCATCACTCACTACCTTAGAATTTCACACATGTACCAAGTTGGTTTTTTTTTTAAAGAAATTAATTTTTATCCACCTGTGCTCTTTGTAAGTTAACATATTTTAGCCAGAAAATGCTATTTAATGTTCATTAGCTTCCTTTCAGAAAAGTTCATTAAAAATAAACAGGACGCATCAAATTGCATGGCTTATGACTCCAGAGCTAGAAGACAGCCTCATTTAGCATCAGAGTGAACAAATGGGGACAGTGCAGAGCCCCACTGCCAAACAAGCCCCTGTCCAGAGCAGTGACATTTAAACTGCTCTATTGGGTTTGCCCAGCTTCATTTACAGAGGGGCAAGGAGGAGTGACAAAGGTGGAGAACAAATGCTGGTGGCAACGTTCCCAGCGTGGCCCCCACAGATGGCAGTGAGATCACTCCCCGGTCACCCCACCTGGCTGCACCCCACTGCAGGCTGCTCATCCCCAGTGTCCAGGGGGCCACTCTGCTGGGAAGAGAGATCTCTCCACTCTATCCAGGAGGACTATAGGCTTTCTGGCAGAAACCTCAGCACTGCATCCTGTGATTTTGGTCTACACACCCGGGGCCTGAAGCAGAAAGATGTTTAGGGGAAGGGTTCAGATCTTGGACCTGCTGAGCTAGACTGCCAGCTCCAAGACACCAAAAAAAAAACAAACCAAAAAAACCCATAGAAGCTCACACTGATCTCGGGTATACTCAAGGCAAGACTCAGACCCCAAGAAGCCACTCCCCAGTGCTTGAAAAGGAGACTTAAGATATAATCTATCCATTCGCTCCAGATGAAACCAGTGCTTTCAGGAGCACACACTCCATTCAAGTGACCTGCACTCAGGTTTGGTTTACTCCTCCAAAAGTGACCAATCATGGAGTTTGACCATTGTTTATTCTTGTCAAATAAGCTACCAGAGAAATCCAGATACTAAATTTATAGAAGAAGCAATAGTTTGACATTAAGCAACTGTTAATTATATAGTTAAGCTTGACTTAAAGCTGAAAATCCCTCGAAGCCAGTGGGACTTTCTATGGTGCTTTGGTCTGCAGATCCAGGTGCAGGAAGCTGCTGTTAGGTTACATATGCGACAAGTAAGTCCTAACCTACAGATTTTCTTGAAAGAGGAGAAAAAATCCAACCTCGTTAAGATTCCTCATGGATTTCATATCCATTACCTAATCTGAACTTCAAGTCAGCTTGTGCTGCTGATATATTGCATTAATACAGTGGAAGAAATACAGATTTGCATCAATAATTGACAGAGTCATACTAATATAAACACAACATTTCACACAAAGCTGGATATTGTCTTATACACACTGGGCAACCCTCACACACATCAAATGAAAAAAAACCCACACACTTCTCATTAGTTCTGAAAGTTGCTTTATATAAATTTGAATGAACTATTTCTGGGCATGACAATACAAATAGCCACAGGTTTTATGACCAATGAATTACAAACTACATGGCACGTAGACAGACACGACTGAATTCACATTCAGTATTCCCTCAAGATTTCCTCCTAAACGTATGTCAAAGTGAGTAAGGGCAGATCAACCTCAAGCTCAGCTGTGTTTGCTGACTCCTAGCAATTTATGCACATAATTCTTAATCTTCTAATATATTAAGCTTTTTGCCAACAGTGATTATAAATTAAAGGGTTTCTTATTTTCATCTCCACGCCCAGGAGATTTACAAATGTAAATTCTCAGATGAATATGAAATGTCCACATAACTCCAGAGAGGTGATTAGAGAGAAAAACTTCATTCTTTTCATACTGGTGAGTTTTGCAAAGGCTTTCACATCACCGCTGCACAGAAAAAAATGCATGTTGTCCTTCATACCTGTATCTGTCTACTGTATCCCACAGGTGTAAAATCCCAGTGAAATGGGAACTTCTCAGCTTTTGGAATTCACGTTACCTTAGCTGTTTGCTACTGTAATTATGAAGAGTAGTAGTCATTACAAAGTATTTCAGCTCTGATTTTAAAGGGCTGAGGAAAAGAAAGGAAATCTTCTCTAAAAATAAAGTAATTTTCCATTAGCTTGGTTAGATGTTTGCTACAAAGCAGAAAATAGAACAGTTACTCTGAACTTCTGTTTTACTGCATGAAGGAACATGTAAGTGAGTTTAGGACCTCAATAGTAGAAAAAGTTCCAATTTGGGGGCCAATTAATACACATAAAATTCAGATTTTTTTCGGACTGTACATAGAAGCAAGTTTGAGAAACAACCATATGACCGTGTCTTACCTTGTGATAGCATCTAAAGTAAGCAGCTCGTTCGTCTGAGAATTTCTCCAGCCTCTTTGGCCCTTTGCTTGAAGCTTTTTTGAATACTAACCAACATCTCTGGTAAATCTAGAAACACAAGAGAATAAACTTGGCATCTCCAATGACTTGAATATCACTAATATTTGCATAGAAGTTAAACTCATAAATCAGCTCTTGCTCTGCAGCCACAATTAATGGCTCTCCATAGCTTAGATAAAAAAAATCAAGTTAATGGATAGCTGGCATCCTATTTCTTTTGAATTATGATACAACCAGAAATTCTTATGAAGACACTTTCATGCTTGCATGAAAGGTGCTATGAAGAAAGCTGTAATTATGCTTGCAAACGTAAGGCTTTCTAGGAAACAGCTTTTTTAAAATAAATTGACACACTTTTCCATGTGGATTTGTTACTGGTTCCTGCCTTGCATGCTTAAGACAGACAGAAGAAACTTTGAGCAAAACAAGTAGGAGATAAAAGTGGAAGTGTATATTCTATGTATAAGGATAAGTTAGGATACATAAGAGAGAAGGAATCAAATTATTGGGTAATGGAAAAGACAGATCTTTTAACAGTAAAACCCAGGACTATTCTGACAATTGGTGTTTTGCTTTCAAGGTCCAGTTGAATTTAAATTCACGTCACTTGGAGCAGACTACTGTCTATGCAGAGTGGTTGAAAAAACACCTTTCCATCTGCAGCATTAAGCCACTTCATCTCATAAACTTCTGCCCCCCTTTCTTGCAATCTTCCCACCTATTCTTTGACTGTGGTGCACTTTCTACCATCCTCGTACATACAAAAGCATAGCTCTCAGCTTAGATAACATACTGGCTGTAGAGAAGGAAAGCATTGCAAGTCCTGCCAACTGTTCACAGCCTACATTTAATCAGTAATTCCAAAGTAACACCTGGTAAGTCAGAAATAAAACAAAACCATCACTAAAATAAGTGTGATTTCAGAGAAAAAAAAAAAATCTGATCAGCCATTATCAAGTAGTTCACAGCTCTGGCAGAGCTCCAGCACAGCACAAATTCACTGGAGGAATCGGTGAGGAGACCCATCAAAACATCTCGCTGCCTCCAGCTAAGCCAGCACCCAACAGGTAACCAGCACAGAAGGCAACTCCATCCTCTGAACCCTTGATGGGTTTCTAAACAATGTATTCAGCACAAAACAATTATGTTCATGACACAACCTGCTCCCACAACCTGGGAGGTGTCCCTGCCCATGGCAGGGAGGTTGGAACTCGATGATCTTTAAGGTCCCTTCCAGCTCAAACAATTCTATGATTCTATGATGCAACTTTATTTCTGTTCCCAAAAACGATTGTTGGTTGACTAGCTGTGCTTCTTTCACCAGCTTTTAGCTGTTTCTATGAAGATGTTCAGGGCATCGTGTTACTGCTCCCCAGCTTTATAATTCTGCCTCACATGTGGACACTCCTACTCCTGGCCCACTTGGCTGCAGAAGCACTTAGCATATGGACAGGCTGCTCTGATGCCAGGCTCCAGCTGAACCCATCAAGATTATCTTCCAATTTTACAGCTTATTTGCCACTCAATCTGTTCTGTTTAGTGCAAGGGTTTGAATTGAATCGTTCCAGAATGACTAGACACTGACCAAAAGGGTTTGCCATCAAAAAAGCAATTAAAAAACACACCCACTTACACTGGAAGAGACCTTCTACTTTTGCCTTCTGAAAATCTTATTTGCTGGGTCCAGATAACCTCATCACACCTGACACAAACAACTCTCTGAATCCCCACCCAAAATAAACTGTCAGAAGTTTGAGTATTCAGTCCTTTTGCTTTTCAAAACCTATAGTTATATCTTAGCAATCAGAAGCCCATAGAATCAATCATAGAATGGTTTGGGTTGGAAGGAACCATAAAGATCATCAGGTTCCAACCCTCCTGCCATGGGCAGGGACAAGGAAGACGACAACAGAAGAGAAAGATTCCATTTGCCACTGTACAACACACAGGAGGACAACAACTACAACCCGATGATGTCCTTCTCAGATCATTTGCACTCAGAAACACCTCTCTGGGTCAGCAAGCACCTCAAAGCTGGAGCTGCAACAATGAGCTCCCCAGCACACAGAATTAAGGGCAGAACAGGAGAGTAAGATTTTACTACAAATAAGGAAAAAAATTATACAAATAAAGGAAATATTACTGTGGTTCAACAGTGACTAATCCAAGACTTGGATTTAGATCAGAAACAGGGCACAGCTTGGGGGGTGGGGGGAATTAAAAAAGAAACCCCAAAACTGTTACATATAAGTACCCCCAAGGATGCAAAAGCCAAAGTATCAATCTTTGTGTTTTGGTTCTGCTCCCTTATTACAATAGTTCTTTAACAAAAGAGTCCCAGGGCTGCAATACATTATGACAGTGCCTCAGGACAACATCATTATGACCCAAGTAACTACGCCAATAAAGAACAAATGGCATTCACGATGCTAATGTGGGCAAAGTGGAGGAAAGTCAGGCCATGAACGCCCCTCCCCTGAACTTTCTCTTCTTTCTGTACAACCTGCTCAGCTCTCTCCTCTTATGGAATCTCTAGGCAGAGAGATTCTACAGTAGTTTTAAGTAGAATACAGTATTTTGTTTTAATTAGGGACAATGAACATTTTTTTGTACTGCTTGGAATCCCATTAATGTTAGTGATTCGATGGTTAACTCCTCTCTGCTGAGCTTATATAAACAAACTCAAAATGAAGATACATTCTCTCACTTGAAACCTGCTAAGCACCTTAAAAATTAGATAATGGAGCCATCAAGAATGGCTACTATTATCGCAGTCACATTTCTATGCTCCCATGACACATGTATATCATGGGTGAACATCCAGCACCATCTTAACTGAGCATAAACCTCTAGCAATGAAAAAAAAAGGGGTTGGACTAGATGACCTTTAAAGGTCCATTCAAACCCAAACTATTCTACAGTTCTATGAATAACCAATTTGGCAGCATCTGCCTAGAAGCACTGAAAGCCCTTCAACACAGTCAACGACAGCAGAGATGATGTGCCCAAGACAGAGAGCTAATCATAGACACTGTTATGAGCTACAATACAGAGCAAGTAATTAGTCTTTGATGCCATCATGATCTAGTATATGCTTGAGACTTTTCAGTATTTCTTCAAAGTTGAAGACTGCACACGAGCTGTTTACATTGCTACAGCCGTTCTGACAGAAGCAACAAGAACAGCCCCAAATGCTCTTAGGTGTCTATTCCGTCATGAACACTTAGCTCACTTATCCCTCAGATCAACATTTTCACTACTACGCCATGACTAGGAATTAGGTGAAAGTACTGCAGTAATTACTTCCACTCCAAACACTTGGGCTGACAGTGATTAGATAATCCAAACAGCAAATCAGGATCTGATGTGCTGAGAGAGAACAGTAATAGCTGTCATTTGCATAACACCTAAAACATACAAAGCTCTCCCTGTGAGATCTCCTGAGGAAGCCTAAACTCAAAATTTAATTCGAGTGTCAAAAATTAACATCTACTTCTTATGGTCTCTCCTGAAAACTTCCGCTACTAACAGCCCACTGAGCAGGTAACAACATAAAACTCCAGGGAAATAATGTGACTATTTATGAAGTGGATCATCCTGAACTCAGATAGGTGATCCAACATGCGTGTCCAAGGTCACGTCAAAACAGTTCTATTTTTGGCTGTATAGATCAGCTGATATAAATCATTACCACAACTGAAGTCTAAGGAGTGACTTCAAAGGAATGATGCAATCTGAGTATTGGGATTCCTGCTGTCAGTGCTGTGCTTTAGGAACCAGGCAGGGCTGCTCAGCCATCCCCATGCTCCTTCCGAGGCTGGAAATACACTGTGAAGCAATGGAGCTATTAATCTCAGCTGGAACCGGTCAGCATCTGGCTGAGTAAAGTGGAAAAATTTCTTTTGACTTTCCTGAGTTTCATGGTTCAGTTCTGGTTTGAGAATACTCTCATGCAGAGAGGGAAACTGAAACCAGGGGCTTGCTGTCCTACATGGTGACCCAAAGCCCTGGTCAGTCCTGGAAATGGGTGTGGGGAGGGAGACCTGTCAATCTTCACCACCTCCCAACTGATCAGAAAAGCAAGATAACTAAGAGCTAGTTTTTTGAGTGCCTAAAACATCATTCTTTATATACAAAGTACAAACAAAAAAAACCAAATATCTGAATTTAGAAACTAAAATTTGCATTTCAGTCTAAAGCAAGTTTACCCAACCTCTCAATACTTCTGTTCACCAACTGATCTAAAAAAGTATCTAGAAATAGCCAAATATTTAGAAATTGGAGGAGGGAGGCAGTTTTTCAAATCTTGGGGCAGTTAGTTTAAAACTGGCTGTTTTTTTTTTAAAAAACTAAGATATGTCACTTGCACCACACTATGGCAAAACAAGTCTATTTTACTTCAGGACCAAACAATCCCACCCCATATTCATTTGTTATTTAAGAGGGAAACAGAGGTCAGAGACAGTAGCACAAAGTCTCATCTGGCAAATTTCTCCTTTGCGAACAAGTGAACCTTCAGGGAAAGCTGCTCTACTTTATTCCTGCACCGTGTTTTTCTGCTCTCTGCCCTAAAACAAAGAATTTCAATGAGCTGCACTTACAGGGACAACGAACTTACTGTCAAATAAACATAAACTTTGCTTTTTTAAAAGCAGTAGCTGAAAGCGCTATCACGTACCTTGGGATGATTACCAGAAAGCCTGGGCTATTGCCAGGAACTTGCAGTTTGTGACTCTGATAACCTCTAGAAACAGATAATCTAGTAAAAGCACAGCACAATAGCACAAGTAATTTCTCACAGTACGTTCTGAACTTTTATGTTGTAGGGGAAAAAAAAAAAGCTGCCACTTTATCCAGAACAGCTGGAGAGCTCACCCACTGAAGCTGCAAAGTTGCACAGGGAAAGCTGTTTGAGTGGTTTTGCTGAACTTTTCCCAGAATCTCCCGTGGACTGGAGTTCCAGGTACAAGGCCCTTTCCAGCAAGGGCTGCCCACACAGCCAGCTACTGCTAAGTGTTTCCATCTTAACTCCTGGATTTAAAAAATTAAAAAATGCATTAATATGTCACTGCTGATTCAAAAGCTGATGAAGAACCCTGAAATAGCAAGAAGGAACTTTGTGAGGAGACTGGATCTAGAATTTTTCTTTGCATCTAGAAAAATGAAATATTGCCAGTAAAGGCAGATTGCAGCTCATTTATTTAATTATATTCACTCCTCAGACATGTCTGAAGCAGAAGGTCTTCATTACGAAGCTGTTTCTTTGTGAAAAAGCAGAGGAATGCTTTCTAGTAAAGAGGTCTAGGTATCAGCAAGTATGATGATGCCTTATGTATCACGTTGAACGGGACTGTGTGGCTCTAGTGAAGACTCTGCAATTTTTCCATAACTTCACAAAATGCAAGTACTTGATTTGAATGTATTTCTTCCACAAGGTTATGACTTGCCTCTACTTTTCCAACCCAGCTTTGTCCCTTGCTCACTTCATCCCCATATTAGCAGTTGTGTTCAGCTCTATTTCATCCTGAAAAAAACCTCATTGTAAGCATAAAACAATTACAAGTAGATGGATTACTAGGAAGAATGACATAGCTGTAAAGATATTTAACTTGTATTGAAACGTGTTTAGCATGACTTAAATGGTGCATAGAAACGTAGACCGGTTCACTGGCTTTGTGAAACAAGCAGCAAAGCTGTCCACGTGTTGCCTGTGAAGATATTGCTGCACTTGGCAACAAGACAATTGCACTTTCCCAGAACACCCATTTAACGCCAGTGTGTTATGAGTAAGCGATATTGCATTATTCATTGTGATCAGGTTATAATGACTACATAAATCAAAGTTGGTTTACATCAAGCTATCTTCTTCTCTGGGGGACTAAAGAAAATGATCTAGATTTCTCCTTCCCCCGAGAAACACATTTGTGGAAACATAAACCTCACTCCTTCCTCTCATTTAGTGTGTATCTTCAGAAACAATATTTTACACTAAGAAGTCATCCACAGCAGCTAATAGGGAATGAAGCTGTAATCTTCTTTCTGTGCCTGTTCAGAATGCACAATATTGCTCAGTACTGCAAAGTTTTTTCATCAAGTTACAAAAGCCAGCTTTGGCACTGGCCAGAACTTGCTATAAGACCTGAGCACGGCAAAATGCTTGGCAGATCTTTATGAATCTATAAACTTTCTTTTACTTATTAATGCAAGTCACAACAGATGCCTACTGCTTTGAAATATAAGACATTTTAATCAGTCTTTCTCTTCAAAAACTCTTTCTTTCTACCCCTTCTTTCCCAACTGGAATTGCATCAACTAGAAGTGGGATTTTTGTTAATGGTTCAGGCTCAGAACTCAAAGCCATTCCTCCAGCCTTAGTTTAAAATGCCAAACAGCTGGATTGGAGCCTACAGATGCCTTCTCACTTGGCACACTAGGTAGAAGGCAACTTTGTTCTAAATCTTGGGGTTGTTTTTTTTTCGGTCCTTCATGATTACATGGGATTCATTCCACAGACAATATTTAATTACTGCCAAAACATCCTCAGCAACTGAAAGCCTGTGTGCTGTGCTCTAGGGTACACTGCCCAAGCCATGGCAGGGTGGTGAGGAGCGTAAACTGAGCACAGGCAGTAAAATGGCTCACCCAAGATTACCTAACAATTTAGTAATGAAGCCTTTGTTTTATTTCGTGTCTATGCTGTGCTCTGTGACAATGGACGTTGACAGGAAAACACAAGTGGCGTTTTACAGGTTTTGCTTGTAACTGGTATATATTAGTCATTGGCTCAGACAAAGGGGGGAAAAATGTGCAACAAAAATGCTGCTGCTGGCACAGGTCACCTCTGGCAGATGTCAAGATGGAATGGGCTCGTTGAGAGACAAGAAGGGATTTGCTGATACATTGCAGCCTGGTAGAAGATTATTTTCTTTTAAAAAAATTTAAAGGGACACCAGGAGCTTATGAGAGGCCTTTACAGCGAATCACTGCAACTGTCAACAAAGTAGTTTAAGAGCCATGTACCCCTTCAAACTGTTGATGCCCTCAGCAGCTGGAAATCTAGCGTTCAGAGGCATCTTAATTACAGATCCTGGCCAGATGATGACATATATTACCAGTGAAATTTCTCAGACATACAATCTTCTGAGGGCTTTGAAAGGAAACTATGGTTCAGCACAGGCAGAGCAGAGGTGCCACAAGACTTGGGGTGACACCTAAAACAGTCTTTGGGACCTCAAGGGGCAGGCAAAGGGCTCCAGGAATGCAGGACACCCAGGCGGTTGGCACCTGGAACAGAACAGTGATAGCTGCTAATGCAAAATGTCATTAAGAAGACAGAGCTAGGAGTCAGGACTTGCTTATCCCACACAAGCATTCTGCAAAGGAGTCTTTTCTTTCCCTTCTCTAATCAGTGTATGGTGCCTTACATGCAACTGACAGGAGATCTGTTGATAAACTAATGTGTAAATAAATTATACTGCATAATAAACTACCCAGGAGACTTAAGGGATAAGCAGTCATGCTCTTTGATGTGATAGAGGGCAATATAGAACTTGACTCCATTTTTTAGTTTCTCTAAGTTTAGTTTCTCTCCATTTATAAGTTTCTCTAGAATTTCAGGATTTCAGATATTAAAAGCAAAATGTCAACTTCCAGTCTACTCTCACTGCAAAAATGATGTATTAGATGCAATATCATTAGAAAGAGAGCATTACCTGAAATATCCTTCCACTTTCAGGCCCTTTACAGGCTTAAAGACTTAAAAATATAGGGCTGCTGTTTTTTGGGTTTTTTTAATGTCATACAGTGAAAAGGTTATAATTCTGGGCTGTGTAAGGCCATTAGAGGAGAGTGCTTCCAAGTGCCAAAAAGCATTTACAGCAGAGACCCTCTCGTGCTAGTGACAGTTTAAAAAAAAAAAGGCCGTGGAGCTAAGTATCCGATTTGGTTCCTTGAACATCTGCTAAGCTTTATATATGGGCACAGTTAATTCTAGTCATGAAACTGGATAGGAGAAAATCAGCCTAGAACTCTAACTACTAAAGAAAGAAAAAATAGTAAAGGCTTCAAGGCAGACTAAAAACTGAGTCTGTGCAGCCAGCTCCTGCTGAGCTCTACAGAGTGCAGTTGGATCTGCTGTCCTGCTGGGTCAGGCCATTAGTGCAGTCCAGTGAATTAACATAATTTAGTGCTGTGTTAGAATTAGGTAACTGCTGAATAACTTACAATGACTGTGATGAATTATGGTTTGGAATTATTCATTTTTGTCACTAAGTATATGCCCTGGTTACTTTAATTATGTGGGCTATAGGGGGAAAATGGCATTGATACAGTTCATTACCAGTTCATGAAGCTCACTAATTAGTACATCAGATGCAAAGAGGCTGCAGAGCACACATGTGCTAACCCTCAGTAACAGCCACTCACAGCTCTAACAAGAACACAAGCTCACCTGGTAAAGCTGGGGGGGGGGGGGAGGAGGGATGCTCTCCTGAACTCAGCTGTCAGGAGGCACAGATGGGACTTGCTCCACGGTTGGAGACGAGCTGTACTTGCTCACAAACTCCCAGCAACAGCCCCCCAGAGCATACAACCACTTGTAAGATTTCTGTTTCAGAGTCGGACTTGTAAATTTAAGAATACACCTAATGAGAGTGGAAAAAAAAAAAGGGTAGACAGTGCACATGGATTAGGCCTTTCTCAGTAAATTCTTCAGCAGTGAGCTGCCAGCATCCGAGGCCAGACATGGGAGAAGCGCTTTACTTTCTCGATCTTCAGTGTAGGACTTGAACAATTCAGCTGGACCTGTTGCCACTTGCCCACCTGTTAAATTCAGCTAATGATGCTTGCGATGTGCTGCTCGGAGAGCCACGGATGACAAATGCCCTATAAGCCCGTACCGAACAGATGGGTATAACTGCACGGTTCTGGCCTGCTGTCATTCTTTGCACTTCACCAATTAATTTAACTGCAAGCTCCAGAAAGCATCACAGGTTTCCTGTAACAGATACATTACCACCCATCCCTACAGACAGCCTCCAGACACCTCAAGTCAGTCTCAAGGTTAGTCCATCATAGCGTCCCACCACAAGGTAAACTTATTCCTTCCACATTTTTCTTTCAGCCCTGACATCAAATCTATCAGTCACAGGTCATTCTCCCAGCCCCTCTGGAGCTCAGATCACTTTTAAAAATCAAAGCGAATCTGCATGAAAGAACAAATAATGCTACCAAGTGAGTCACCGCAAGCTGGACTTCACCAAAACGTAGTGCTTTGTTAAGAGCGACAGGATTACAGCCCATTAAATCATAGTAACAAGCACTTCGGCATCGCCTTACAGGATTGCAGCAAATAATTGAAGTCCTCTGCCTAGACTGCTGTTCAGAGCTGCTGCGAGGAGAAGTCCATGGCAGTCAAAGTGCATTCCCCTTTTCAAGCACTTTGCTGTGATGCCTTCAGAAGGGTAACCTGCAGTCTATCCTGAATTACAGAAGGCTCGTGCACAAAAGGGTCCAAGTCCCAGCAGAGAGCCCACAGCACCTGTGATCAGCAGGTGGAGTCCATCCTGGGCAGAAACCAATGGTCCTACATGCAAAAACTGCACTGCTCTCCGGAACTTCTAAAGCTACCAACCAGATGAAATGTGTCACCAGTTTGTCCAATATTTTAAAAACAAAATTCAGTCTGTTTTCTAGCAAAGGTGCAACTGACGCTGAGAGGAGGGCTTCCTCTGTTTATTGGCTTTTCTTTTTCCCATTTGTTTCAACTTGTGTTAAAGAAACACAGATTAAAATGAGGGTTCCAGAGCCAATATTTCCCTGGTAGACTTCAGCTTTCCACTGGCTCTTGCAGCTGCCCAGGCTCATCTATACATTAGTTCAAATGGACAAACCCAACTTCTATTAATTTCTTGTGTCCCAGCTGTGTAGTACTAATTAAAGAAAGGGTTCAAGAGTTCATTCACATTTAGGTAGACTCCTCAAGGAAGTCTGAGTGCTGCATAAAAAAATGTCTATGAAAGCTTAGCAGAATACTGTCTTAATTTGCACTACTTCATTTAACAGAAAATAGCCACTTGTGTTTTACCATAAGCACTGTGCCAAGAGCACGCCACTCAAGAGCATGCAGTTAATTCAGTACAATCAGCTCCCATCCATCCTCGCTGGTGGGGAGATATTAGAGACAGCATTAAGAGGAATTTTCCCTTCGCCGACCACAGGGCACTGCTAGCTCCCCAGATAAACATTATACTTGGTAAGTAAAGGGACAACTTAATCTCTTACATTAATGTTACTGAGGAGAAATATCAATACAGTAAAATCAGTGGTATTTTGAATTGAAACAAGCTACGTTATTTTCAGTAAAGGGGAAAAGAAAGAACACTACTCATTCCAATAGCCTGAACTTTCACTGGTTTTTCTGACAGCACTTGATGAAGTCAGACAAGAAGATAATAGGAACAGTCCATCAACTTCCATGGTATGCCTAAAACTACAGAAACATCAAATTAAGATGTCAGTCTCAGGTGCAGATCTTACATCTGTTACTTTCTTTCAAGTGTTTCCACAAACACTGCAAAATGTTAATTTATCACTGATCTAACTCCAGGGCAATGCCCACATACACCACCAGGAGAATTACCTTTGCACTGTGTAGTGAATCGATGATGAAAAAGGCATCAAAACCATGAAAGACTAAATTTCACTGGTTTATAATTGGGTTTATAAACCAAATTTCACTGTTTTATCATTTTTATTTCACTGCCTTTACAATCATTCTTGGCATACCCTTTTGCTTGCAGAGGGGTCATCTCCAGAAACTGCACAGATCTTGGCCTAACCCAGGAAAATCAAATAGTGACAACACAGAAATGGGACCCACAACTGGCAGAAGATGAGGGAAGCATTTAAGATAAAAACAGAAGAAAAACGGTGTTTTGGTCAGGTTTGCATTAGACTTGTTAAAATGAAAACTCCATCTTTAGAACAAGACAGCAAATGGGTAAGAACCATTTGTTTACTACTTCTCTCAGTTTATGAAAAGAGGCAAATGTGTATTTTCATTGTTTTGCTTCACAAACTAAGCCCACCTTCCAAAGAACGTGGAAGGTAATTTACCAGAAAACATACGCTGGGAAGCACATGAAAAGCTGTTCCTGATCCTAACAAGGGCCACCATCAAAAAAGGAATTTCATACTCCAAATCATGATCTGCACAATCTCCCATCTTCTGCCACTTGCAGAAAAACTGGAACAGTTCTTAGGATTGGTTTGGGGGATTTTGGTGGGGTTTTTTAGGAACCAAATCAGGCACTCTTTTGCTTCTCTGCACACAATCCTGAAGATCAGATTTGCTTATTTTGAAAATATACAAACCTCCAGATTTCCCAGCTCAGTTTAGAATCATAGCTTGGGCTATGAGTGACATCTGAAACAAACTCAGATGCTGCCCCAAAATGAAACTCAGATATGAAAGGTGGCATCCCCCAAAGGGGACTTGCTCATGGGCTGATAGACCCAATGCCAGCAGCCAGATGGATTAGGTCTTGAATGACATTTACTGGTGTTCCTTCCCTTATCAGCTCAAGGATAAAAGCTCAAACTTTCTAAGCAATGTGCCAGATCCTATTCCTGCTGCCACTGACAAGTTCCAAGCAGTAAGAACTCTTAATATCCGAGACCATGTTCCAACACTATTTAACAGTTTCATAAAAACATGAATATCCAATGGGCTTAACATCTTGCAGGTTGAAGTTGGTACACAAGAAATCTGTTCAGTTTGCCTCAATGCTTCTAGACTGAAAGGAGCTGTATAGGTGAACACAAGCGTTTTATTAATAAAGCTGCTTCAAATGTAGGTATAGGCAGACGACTTTTCCTTCTCCTTTGCCCCCCGCCAAGCCTTACATCATTCTTGTTTCCAGTTTTCACAGCTCATACTCTAAAATCCCCACATTAAGTTTCTGACACGCTTATTCAAGTGCCAATCTCCTTAACCATATGGTTCTAGTCCTGCAGATTGCCTCTCCCCCATTTTACCTCTCCTCCCACAAGGTTTCACAGAAACGGTGCTATGCAAAACTTGTAAAAGTACATGTCATTTTAAACGTTCAACACCAATCTTCTCAATGAAGTATCTAACAGAAGTCAGTTTAATTAAAATCGAGACTAGAAAACCCTGAAAGCTTCATCTCTTTCAAGCTTTTGACAATCAAAAATTTCCTCTGAAGTTAAAAAATAATAATGCTGAAGTGGACAAGTCCAAAACTTTATACAAAAGCTTCTCCAATCTTCTAAGCATGAAAAAGATGAGCTTTTTCCCATCTAGTCCAAAAACAAGTGTGTGCAGTAAGTGCTAATGTTACACTTTCTGAGAAGCAGTCTATAGCACAAAATCATTGTGCTTTGCCACTTAATCTAGCATATGGCCACTGTCCAACGTGTAAATTCTCATGAAATACTCAAATACACAATAGATTAACATCCTCCTGATTTTAGGTGAATGTATGATATAGCCAGTAAAGCATTAATCAAAGCAAGAAAAAGGCACTCCAGACACCTAAGAATGTTTTTTTTTTAATTGACTTTTTAAATTAATACAGAAGTTTTTGAGTATTGCTCACATCACTCCACTTAAGCATTTCTTAGAAACAAGCAACTAGTTACACACTTGTGAAGAAGTCAGCTCCCTCCTCTGCCACAAACCGAAGACTAAACTACTACGAACTCCTACTATGGGGCTGGCCAGGACAGCCCCAGTACTGCACTGGGGCACCACTTACACCACATTCCTTCACAATGATGTGATTAAGAGGTTTTGGGCTTGTCAGACCCATCAAGCAAAGAAAATTGACACGCACAGATCTAGTTTCTGTCCTCAGCAAGGTTAACACTAAATAAAGAGGGAACAAGTCCACCGCTGTAGTTCCAGCAGTCGCATCTTTCAGAAGAGACCCTGTTACTGTTACCTACTAAGTTTTACTTCCCTGATGTCACTATGGTCAGGACTTTACTGAATTTGGCTAAGCTAGTTCAGATCAACATTAAACAGTGTTTAGAATGACAACACACGACAGTGTTTAGAATGGCACCCACACAAACCTTTTCTACTATATGTTAATGTGATCAATGGTATCAACACAGCTTTCACAAGTACTTCTGCTTTTCCTTCTTCCCTCCACTCCAAGAAGTCAGGTCCTGCTTGGCAGCCACATTTCCAGTGCCATTTAGCAGGTCACCCTGGTAATGAGACACCACTTACTGATGCCCACGTTGATTTGAAGAAGCACAAAAAAAAAAAAAAAAAATCAAATTATGCTGCCTCATCAGTAAGAGCAAGGGCACTGAGGAGGAAAGTCTGAATCCTCTGACCCACCCTACCCCCCGCCAGGAAAGCGCCCTGCAAAAGGAGCAGCTGGAAGTGAAAGGTCTAGGTTGAGCTTAGTTCATCTTTAGCTCTTCAAATAACCTTGTTGCTAGGCACGGGGGCACAAGTTTCTCCATCTTTAACAAAGGTGATGAAACCGTGATTTAAAACTCCGTTCCAGATATTTGTTCCCAGAAGATACGTCCCCACAGGAGGATAACAACAGAAAGCCCCAAGACAGGACTGCAGAAAGACACCAGATGCTGGACAACCTGCTGCTTGCCACATCTGAAACCCTGGAGGACACTGGCTGATCTCTGTGTCCTTAGGAAACTCCCATGGACAAACACACGGTATCAGAATTGCACTTTTGGGCTTCAGCTGCTAAAACCCCACTAACCCTTACATTGGGTGCTCAGATCTTCTCCTTGGATCCGGCCCAAATTTCCGTGGAGGACCCACTCTAATAGACAGATGAGGCTGATCATTCCTTGCATAACAAGGAGATGCCTCCAACAGATGGGGTTACAGACAACCCCAAGAGCAGGCTGTGCAGACTGCGGATTTAATTAGAAGTGTTGTTAAACAGATACGACTGCAAGAACAGTTCTGTGCCTCGCCTCGTAAGTGCAAAGTGGAAGATACCTCATGAGACAGGATTCTGCAGAAATCTGTTAGCAGCGTTTCCTTTGCCAGACAGAGGTACAAGAAACAGATTGCTAGGTAAAAAAACTCCACTTTACCTCCTCTTCCTCCCCGTGAGCTTTATTCTCTGACAAACAGATAAAAAAGTTGCTGCAGAGACCTGCGTTTTTTGGAACAGAAACTTAGCTGTTAGCCCAGCTCCATTAAAGTCGGTGGATCCTCCCAAATGAGTGTTTTTAATAGCCTGTAATAATTTGATAGTAATACAGACTTATGGAACAGCCTCCCAGACCTCCATATGCAGGAAATACCTTCATAAAATCATGGCAATAATAAAATAAATCAGGCCGTCTGTTAATGATGTCCAATTTTGAGAGTTCTGCACATTAGTTTTAGTGTCCAGATTGTTTTTCTGGGTTGTAAACATCCAATGTATCTAGTTAGCAACAATGTATGTTCTAGAAAGATAAATATTTTTTAAGGCTTTTCTAACAAACAACGAATTGCCAGGACTATTTGTTTTGAGTACTTCTGTCATGCAGAAGCAGTAATCCATGTATATTAATTCAGCAGCATATGCTGTCCTCACTTTTAATTTTAATAACCTTGCCTTTTATAAAGGGAAAAACTTCATCTTCTTACAGAATACAGGTCACCTTAATTTCCATATGCAAATTTTTTCAGCATTTCATATTCTGCTTTTAGATACATATGATCACTAATGTTTTCTTGAATCCTTTGTGAAAACACGCACTTAAGCTTGGGAACGACTTTCTACATCTGTGAGCACCAAAGTTGTTTTACAGCTCAAATTCTTGCATCTTCACCATGAAATGAAGAGACAGACAACCTGAAGTAACACCTTGCGAGCAGCCAGGGAACAGAAACAGTTTCATTGTTAAGAAGTTTGCTGAAGCAGAAAGCATCACAACTGCTACACTTTATTTGCTTTATAGTGAAATAAATAAATAGACAAACAACCCACATTCAGTTTTTTAACCATAATTCATCCCATTTTTCAACCTGGATTTATATTAGATTATGGCATAGACATTTTATATCAAAAGTCTTCCACAATAAAGACATTTTAAGAGTTTTACTAGCAAGACAGATAAAGAACGTTTTGGCATAGAGAAATTTGTGACAGAGGGAAGGGTACACGAGAGCAGAAACTACTTTAGATGGCTCCACATCTTTTCTTTAAGCCCTGAAAATTTATAGATTCCATCTATCTTTGCTGTTGGATTTTTCTTGGAAGATTGTTCAGTAACAGTCTCCTCACATTGCCTCCGTGGAGCTTTGATCCACCTTCTACCACAGCAGGTCAAGCATCACAGAAGGAATGCTTGATATACCTGTTACATTAACGAGTTTAAAAGTGTTGCTGTCTGAGAAATGGGGATACAATGGAAATACTTGCACACAACCCAGATGCATTCATAGTCAACAAAGCTTGGGAGAAAGAGTGTGGTCATATTTGTATCACCTTAAGGCACAGTCTTCTTCCCCTCCCAGACAGCAGCAACACATAAGCCACCACAGCCAAGCCCTCTGCTGGGAAGAGGATACCTAGTTTCCAAGCAAGCCAGAGAGAATGCATTTGGAAACCAAAGTTTTTCAGTCAATCAAGTATTGTGCAGAGCCAAACCATACCCTGCAAGGCTTTGAACGTGAATATGTACAACTCCTCAACAGAGACATCTCTGCTCCCCACCAGTGCATCTCAGCTGGTTCTTTGAGGCACTTCTGTTTGATCAGCACGATTTTGCTTTCAGCTGCAGACAGCCCAAGGCAGTTGCTGTTCATCGAAGAGATTGTTTCCCTCTGACACTAACAGTACTTCATCACTTAATGCAACAAGACACTCCAAGTGTGTTACTGGCATACCAGAAACCAGGGGCTGACAGCTAACCCCATGGCATCTTGCTCCAGCAGTCTCCCATACATCAAGAGGCAGGGACAGGCCAGATGCCTGCAAACTCTGCAGGGTCTAGCGAGGAGAACAGCATGATCTTCAAAGCCCTGCACCCTCCTGGTGCCACACCATCAGCATTCCCAACACTGCTGCCTGTGGCCTGAGGAACAGGCTTCAGGAGCATCACCCACCTTCACTTTGAGCCTCCAGCACTTACTTATCCCTACACCTTGAGAGTGGCAGTAGAGAATATCCTTAGGGCAGCTTCTCTGCTGCATAATCCTTGCTCAAATTGAAACGTGCCTTCCAGCAAACCTGAGTTCAGGTGTGGATGCAGGAAGGGTAAGGTAAAGCTTGACAACAGGAAGTTCAATCAAACCAAAGCAACCAACACAAAGCACTGGGAGCCTCCCAGCCCATGAGGAGAGTTGGGCTGGCCGCACCTTGAAGAAGAATATCAAGTATCTCTTGCCTTTTATAGCTCTTCAGGCTCACCAAAGGCCCTCCCTTTCAAAGATTTGTTCCTGTTTTGATTTTTAATCGTTATTTGAACACTCAGTTGAGACATCCCAACCTACAATGATGGTCCAAGTGTGTTCACAAGCAGTACACATCCATCCATCCTTCAAATGAGAACACAAGAAATGGCCTTTCCATTAAGGAAAGGAAACATCCCCATAATATATTCCACCTCAGAAAGGTCACATCTGTATCACAGAATGAGACATTATTTGAAAAATCATAATCACAAAACCCCTTTTTTTGGTATGGAAGTCATAAAATGACTCCCCTGTTTCATATAAAGCACTTTAACAAGATGACAGGTGACTGCAAGCAAAAGCACTCAGCGCAACAGAGCATCTTCTTTCCCAAATACAGGTCCAGTGGTCACTAGTGGTCACTGAAGGAAGCGCTGCTCCCAGAGCAAAGCTGGGTTGTTTTGTTTTAAGGAACTCTGGAAGGTGGTGCTTTTACACTGTCAGCAGTTTTCCAGCACACAACCTCCTCAGTGTCACTGCTAATGACATAACAGAGGGAGACCATTAGCAGAGGGAATTATTTTTCTCCCTATAAGGACAGAAAGACTCAGGAAGAGTGCGCTTTCTCCTGAATATATTTGGCTCTGCAGAAGACACATGTGATACAAATGTTGCTATGGAAACTATTCTATTAAATAATATTAAATTAAATTTACATATTTTAAGTGCACAAAAACAGTCTAGGTACAAAACTAATTAACCTAAATTCAATCTTGAGATTACAAAGTATGGCCTATTAGAATTATAATTTTTCTTCTAAAAGAGGTTTGGTTTTGAACAACCTGCTTTTTTGCACCCCTTTCTTTCCAGATCTGCACCCCAGTTATTCAGAAAAGTAATTTCTTGAGATAATTTGTACATACAAACTCTGCTCCTAGTTCCCTTGGTGATGGAATTACCATAGCATTACAGAGAAAAACCCAGGAGCTGAATTCAGTCTGAAAAGACAATGCCCTGATTACAGCTGTGCCACCATCATATTGGAATGTATTTTAATAACTCCCACTTATATCTCACCCCACACACAGTATTGAAATCCTTCTCAATCAAACAGGAGTCCTACACAGCTCTGGAGCGGACTCGTCCTTCCTAATGTTTTCAGGGTATGGGAAAGTTCTTTGAAAGTTAGTATTTTAAGGTCTAAAGCATTTTTTCCCTTTCCAGCTCTTCAGTGGCCAACAGTCTGCCCAAGAAAGAGCTACCAGGAACAAGCTGTTTGCATCATTCCTTCCCCACTGAAGAAGCCAAGCTCCCAGTAGCCACTGAGTAACCCTGAATTAAAGCTCTTGCTAAAGCCAGGTGGCAGCCCCAGGTGCTCAGCCAGCATCAGCACCAGCCTGAACCTACACATCCACACCTGCAGCAGGGGCTGAACATCCACACCTGCAGCCGGGGGGAGAACGCACAGAGGAGAGAGGACACGTTTTAGCTGGGGCTGCCTCCCAAGAAGTGGCTCCATTGCTGCTGGAAGCAACAAAAGCTTATCCTGCATTTTAAAACGTGGACTAATAATAATAATTACCCACTTCTACTTGGGTTTTGTAAATCAGGGCAATAGGCTTTTAAGCAGCTTATAGAAAATGCAAGTTACAGAAGAAAATCTGCAGCCATGTTTCATTAAGTAGCGGGCCAATATTCTGAAGTGAAAACTGCAAGGACAGGAAAGGATTACTGCTGATGAAACTACTCATTTCCAAACAAAGCAGCAACATTTGAATAGGTCACCTCTCCCTCACGGCACAAGCCTCCATCACCAGATCCAAAGCAGTGACAGATGACAGCAGCTCGTAGCTTCCATCCAAGTGCTCTCCACAGCACTGGAAAGCCGTCGGCACAGCCTGCCCAGAGCCAAGGGCAGCTTTGGGCAACAAACTCAGACTCTCCCTTTTAACAAACCTACGGCCACGGAAAGACTCTGGGACTTTGCTTGGACTTCTTCACAAAAGCACTTTCTATCACCCCTTTCACACTTTCCGGCCATTGATAATGACACAAACCTTTGGAATTAGAAGGAATGAGATCAAATGAAGAAATGCCTTTTCAAATAAAACATTTAATATTTGTTCCATTTCCATGGCCTCCGTGTCTTTCCCTCTATTTCTCCCTCTATTTTTGCATTCAGCTGTCAAATGCACTTCTGTTGAGAGGGCACTGAACACTTCCTCGCCACCACACCCTCAAAGTGGTTTGGAGAGCCTTAATTAAGGAAAGGCACTTGCATTAACAGAATTAACACTTCTCTCAGAGTTACATGTGTCTTATTCACATGCCCATTGGACTTCACTGTTACAGTATGTGTCAAAGTGGTGGGTTTTTATCCCACTCTTCATTTATGCTGGAGCAAACTGAATACTAACATACATTCAGCAATGAAAGGAGAGTTACAATACACTGATTTTGCCAAATTTACTACAAGTTCTCTCATAATGACGTTATCTCCATCTGTCACAGAATCATGCCGTTCTTAAAGAAAAATAGCCTGCTGGAATACTTCAAAATGCTTTCCAGTTTCCAAGTGAGTCAGGGAGATGCAAGTTACCAAAACTGTAGAGAAGCCATTGAACATGGGTACAGCAAGAGAATGAAACTATAACTGTAACGAGCCAGTAAAAGCTTTCAGATGACCCTACATAATAAATCTTGATGCAAAACTCATGCTGTGAACAATTCAGAATTGCCAACCCACCAGTTCTCAGTAAAGACAAGAAATCAGTTGTGTTCCTGCCCTGAGAGGCAGATACATCAATTAAAGCATTTTATAAACATAAAGCCTCCCTTAATGAACCAGTGTGGCTTAAGGGGATGCAAACTGGAGGGAGATGGGAGGAGTGGAGCTCACAAGTCCCATCACTGGAGCAGCTCTGGTGGCCTGCTCAGGGCAGCAGGAGCCCCTGAACTGTAGGCAGAGACCACACTTCAGGAGAGTGTAAGTCAGCCCAGGAAACCCAGGGAACTGACCCACCGCTGTATCTATCTAGTACCTACAACCAACACTAGGAACACACCATGGTAGTAAAAGAACAGACTTCAAATAAGTTTAAAATTAAACAAGGAGCTAAAGGGGGCTTTTTGGATTTTCATTTTGTGCAACTCAAATGCCATGAACGTAAAAGCCCTGGAGATACCACAAGGTCTTCACCTGTCCCACTCAGGACCTTCAAGCCCTGATTTGCAGCAGCCCCCTCCCAGGACCCCCAGGACTTCAGCCGCTCCGGAGCGCTCCCAGCCTTCATCCCTGCCTGTAGTCCCCCCGCATCCCCAGCCCCTCAGTCCCGAGAGCACTAACACCCCCAGCCCCTGCCGTCCTCCCGGCCACCCCCTTCCTCGCCGGGGGTCGGAGCCCCCCCGCAGCAGCCGTCCAGCCCCGGCCCAAACTTGGCGGGGGCTGCCCGGCTCCGGGCGCTCCGTATGAAGGGCAGAGCCGGGAGGTGGAGGCAGCACAAGGCTTCCCGGCAGGGAGCATCCTCACCTCCAATGGGAGAGAGAAAAAAATATGTGTATATACATATATAGGCGTACGTATATAGTGTGTATATATATATATGTATATTTAAGTGCCTTTATTCTTTTCCCCCTCCCCCCATTTTTTTCGTTTCGCGTCTCCCCTGCGGAGACACCCGCTGAGCTCAGTTTGCAAAAAGAGGGAAGACAAAGGAGAGGACGGAGGAAAAAAAAAAAAAAAAAAAAAGGAGAGTGAAAAAAAATCCCGAAGGCAGGTGGCCTCGGGGAGCCCGGGCGGGGGCCAGCACTCACCCCCAGCCGCCGGCTCCGGATGCGCACGTAGCCCTGCTTCACGATGTCGTTGAAATTGGAGGCCATCCTTCCCCGGGAAAGTTGGAGGCGGCCGGCGCCGCTCAGCCAGCCCGCATGGCGCTCAGCAGCCTCCGCAGCCGCGCCCCAAGCTCCGCACCGCACCGCCCCGCGGAGCGCCCCGGCCCCGCGGCGGGCCGAGCCGTGGGACGGGCCGGCGGCAGCGCCCGCCCTCCTACACCCCCGCACCGCCCGGGGGAGGCTCTGCTGCCCGCCCTCCGCGGGGGTGCCGGTCCTCACTCCCCGAAGTCGGTTTTGGGAAGCAACACACTGCGGGGTTCCCCCAGTCCCCACCGTCCCCGGCTCTTCGGGGAGCTTCGTCCCACCCCACCGAGTGCGGGGTTTCCTCCAGGTGCGGGTGGGTCGGCTGGGAATAATCAGCCCTGCCCCGTCGTGCCGAGGCGATGAGGCTCCGACCTGTGGTTTTCCCCAGGAAAGTGGGTTTCCCAAGAAAGTCTTTCAGGTGCCTGAAACTCTGCCAAGTGGCGCAGCTCCAGAATCTCCTTCTGAAGGCCGGGAACCCGAGCTGCTGCCCTGCGGTGCACCTCGCGGGGTGGCGATGTCACACGGGCACATGCTGCGTTTCCTAGGCAGTGCGGGGTTGCAGTTAAGGAAGGACCCTGCCTGGCACCGGGCCCCCGGGGTTGCCTTCTGCCTCCCCTGAGCTCTCCTTCTCCGAGAACATGCAAAGATCGCCAAGTACGCATCGAGCCCAGGAGAGAGGGGCTCCGGTGACTCCACTTGCTCCCCACGGGTGGTTACCTGGTGGTGGTGAGCTATAAATACTGTGTCCTGGAAAGAGGGACCGCTCATCTCTTCGTAACATCTTTTAATAGCACTACAAATATAGGCAGTGTGAGGAGGAGGTCAGCCAGATAGATGACTTTGAGAATTACTGAGAAATTACAAACGGGGTAGCAAGGAGGAAGGCAGAGCAGAGACCGAGCCCCTTGCAGCTCCTTCTGCAGGGCGATGTGGAAGTGATGCCCGCTTTTGTTTAGTTGCCCAATGACTACAAAACTCACCTGCGATAAAACTGGCCCCTTTCTGGTTTAAATCTGTTGCTCCTTCATTTTAGGAGCAGCCAGAGCTGATGGTTGCTGCTCTGCTCTGGTAACAGCGTGGTGCTTTCAGTTCTTGCTTGAAGAGGTGATTATGCTTTGCAAGGCTTTACAAAATATTAATTGATTGAGTGGATTACAGAGATAGAGTGTAAGACTCTCTAGCTGAAGGGCTAATTCACTTAGGATGAAGGAGACGAGTCTGCAGTCCTTGCCTCAGTCTATTTTATTACTTTACACTTCCCTCTCCTTTTCACTGCGCTATTTTACAGAATGCATAAAACAGAACAGCTAGAAACAACAAAAACTTCCATACCCACATATACCAAAATATGCCAGAAATGAGAAGAATATTCCGAGACAAGTCCTTCCGCTCGGATAATATGACACTAAAATAAAACAGAAGCTGCACATTACAAAGCATGAGCTCCGAGCTGCAAAATTGCCAACTAATGTATTTTTGATAAATATATTGTACAGACCCAAGAACACCATTAATACCGGTTCCATAGTACCATTTGTTAGATTCCATTGCCGCTCAAAAGCTGGAAAAGTTAAGGTCCCCAGCCTGTGTCACCTTCTAGAGAAGTGTGCATTCAGCGTCGAAACATATTTCACAATCTCAAGCACCATAAAGATACTAATGCTGGAAGCATCACGTATATTCAAAAACCCAGGAAAAAAAACAACAGCAACAAAAACAAAAAAACAAACAAACCACAAACCAGAGAGCGCTTATTTTGGTTTCAAAGACATTTGTAGCAGGAAACAAATTACAGAGCCACTTTAGATGTCTTTTCAACAAGTTTAGACGTTTCTTCTAATCCCTTCCAGTACCTGTAAACACATACCGCTGATTTCATTAGCCACTAGCATATTCGTGCAGGTAAACACATTCCTAAGAGCTTTGCTAAGTAAAGGTGGATTTAAGCCTGTGCTTATTCTTTGATGAATTAGGATATTAGTGTCCACTTACGTTTTTACTTTGAACAACATAAATCCCTTACACATGCTACGGTTCAAAGAGAAAATGCATTTTAATTCCCATGTGTGCAATATGTTCCAAGAATGTGCCAGAAAATCTCATTGTTCAGGTTTTCAACCCAATACTATCACTAGAAAAAAAAAACAACCTTGTTTACCAGGTTTTCAATACCGATGCAAATGTGCGCTCTCATTGTTTTGACAGGAGTCCTCCTTTCATTTCCCCAGGGGTCTATTGACCATTTGCACTCCCCATAAGGAAATACTGCACATGTTTATCTATATCCAAAACTGTATAAAACCTTTTTAATAAGCTTTCATTGAAATGCAGATTCTTTTCCCCTTAATGACAATGGTTTTGCTATTATTTCTTACAAAGATAAGAGTCAAGGGTCACTTTGAAGTACTAGCCTGCTGTTAATAATTTAAGTGGATTATTGTTATATTCTAATCTCATAATAACTATCATTGTATTGCCCTACAATGAGCACATTTGCTTTTAGGGCTCTGGAAACAGAAATCACTGTTATGCATTATAACTGCAAATGAAAGTATCAGATTTTTTTTCAAAATGCCATACTGACATTTTAAAAACAAGTTACATTCACCCTATTATATTTGCTGCATGTCATCCCCTACGTTCATGATAGTATTTCATCACAGTCTAAAGGCAAAATTTGACAAACATCTCCAGGACTTAGCAAGTTAAAGCATATGAAAGCGGCAGAGGCCATTTTAAGGAAGCAGTATTTCCTGTGGAAGCTATTTCCTTGAACAGATGGAGCTGGTACTAGTCAAGCATTTCCTAAAAAAAAAGTTTCTCATTTGATCACCCCAAAATGATTTTCTGGAAATGTATAACACGCATCAATATTTTTTTATTAAAAGCTCCCGTAACATTTTATTTTCATAAGGTCAAGATGACAAGGTTTTTTCACTATTGTTTTGATTTTTCAGAGCAGTTCAGAAATGATAACGTCACAATGAAGTGTTCTGACCTTATCAAGTACTTTAAGGGTACTGGAATGCAGTATTTCAAACACAGTATCTTCAGGAAAAGCTTTTTGGCATTCCTATGTCTAATTTTGGTTTGGTGTGAGATAAATTTTTGACATTTCATTCTGATTTTTGCCATGGAAATTCTGAATTTGGACTCTGGACTCAAGGAAATGCAACAGATAAGGAGCAAAAAATAAGAGAATGTGATTCTTTTTTAAATTGTGAGGGAGTTTCCCTATGTTATAGTAAACCTTGAAATCCCTTATTCTCCTTTTTGCATAGGCAAACTTGTAGTGCTGTCTTGGATCGTTAGGCCAGCCATATTTAATTTTGGAAAAAGAAATAGAGAAACTTATTTTGAGTTTACTTCTTTCACAATGCGGGGATTTGATTAGTTATGCCTTATAATTGTGGCTTGTTCTACCTCTGGTGCTAATGGAAAACCATACGCTGGTATAAAACTGCTCAGAAATCCTCTTCCTTCACCATTTACATACCAGTGTGCTAATTGATTTTGATTGAATGAATTCTGCAGAAATGAAGATTTCTCAGATGCCTTTCTCCGCTGTTACATCGTCTGTGTGTGTTTCTAACGTGCCAGTGAGGCTGCCTGAGCAGGGGCCACACTGCCCGGCGTCAGGCCGAGGAGCAGTGTGCTGGGTCACAGGATTTAGGAAACCTTCACAAAATCTGAGCCAGCCTTTAGAGATAGGTTACCTGGTGAAATGAGGGCGGGACCCGTGCTTAAAACATCCTCATTTGCTCCAGGGATTTTTGAATACATTAGGTATAAAATTACATTAGTGCAATGCACACATAACTTATTGGCAGAATTACTATGCAGATGTCAGTCAGTGCCAAGACATGCAAATTCATGAGACTGAACAGTTAACTTTAAAAAAAAATCTCTACCATAACAGAATGTAGGTATATAGCTACTTGCATGGTAAGCAGGAAAGTGCCTGCCAGCATCAGCCCCTGATAATCAATATTTAATGAAAATAAATAATCTATTAACCAGGCTAACATGTCATTTTGCACAGTAATATTGCAGTACCAGGCACTGGAATTACCTTGCTTCTGCACAATTCATTCAAATAATTTTGCTTCATGTAGACCAAGGTGGTGAGAGGCAGAGAGGATGGGGGGGAGGGGGAGAAGCAGCAAATGAAATGCATCCTTTTACTGCAAACGCTGGTTCTGATTGTAATATTTTGTCCCTAACAAAATTACTGTCAACACAGTGAATGTTAAGATAGAAATAAATATATGCTGACTGAGTCTGCAAGCAGTGTGAATCCAGGGTAACATTAGCTACTGAAAAACCCAACATTCATTTTGCTTGCTTTGTATTTCTGTGACAGTTACAAGCATTTAAGCAACTTTTTCATCCTCACTCTCCTGAAGACATACATCAAGGGACCTTCCCGAATCTGCGCAACACGGATGGAAGGATTAAGCGTTGGGTCAGAGGGTCGCCATCCATCCTCCCTTTACCTATAGGTAATTTATCAGAGTCTGCAGTGTATCAAAGCGCAGCTCTGGGACCGGCAGCTCACTCTGATCTTTGGCTAAGGCAGAGCTGGAGGGATGGAACCTGTGCAATTGCAGTTCCTCTGCCTGACTGTTTGATATTTCCCATCTGAGCCAGCACAAGAACATTAATCTCAGAGTAGGGCCCAAAATCTGTGACTGTCTGTATGGAGCCGTGAGGAGGCAGAGCCAAAGATTCAGAGCTCAGCGACAGCTGAATTCAGATTTACACCACGTGCACAGGAAAGGCTCGTTCACATTTGTCGGTGTGTCTGGAGTTCGCTGTGTTGCTTGTGCAGGTGGATTTCACCTACATTCACGACATACGCAGTTGTCACTGAGGCTGGCCCCACAGCACGTTGAATAACTGAGTAACGTGCTCCAACATCCCGAGTAACACACTCTAACATGCTCTAGGCAATCCTGCTTCAGCAGGGGAGTTGGACTAGATGATCTCTATGGTCCCTTCCAACTCTAAAAATTCAGTGAAATCAGTGAATAATTCCTCCAAGAGATCTTTCAAAACAAGACATATGACCACTGATGGTAAAATGGTGAGATTTAGCAGGAAAGGTGTAGAAATCACATCATAAATGGACCTTTTGCCTATTGTATGCTCACAAATGACCTCGACTGGAAAAGTATTAATGGTACCCTGGGAAATACTTAAGCCAGGGCCTATATTTAATGGTATCTGCAATTTTTAAGAAGGACATTCTGTAGGAACCTAAACCTTGTCTCTGGTAACCTTGTCTAGGAAGAGGGTTTGGGGTTACTACTAGCACTCAGGCTGCAGCATGCCTCATCAGTTCTGTAGCAGGATGCTGGTTGGTATTACACTGTACTTAAATAAATAATTTACTATTATCACATTGCAAGAAAAACATCAGCAAAGTTTCATTTGAAACACAAATGTTAAAGGTTTCACTTGAAAGCTCAAATAGAAGCTCCTTTACATTACATCACTATTTTAAATGAGTAGTTTCTAAATTAGACTTCAGTGCCTAATACTTGTAGATATTATGTTCAATGTTCAATATTTATAGATATTATAACACTAATTGATTCCAGTGAAATTTATTTCTGTTGTTTTGCTCTAAATACTCATTACAGAGCCAACGCCAAACTAATTTGATGTCTCTGTTAACAATATGTCTACAAGGCAAATTCTTATCTTGACTCAGGGCATATTTAAGCATTTATTGCTGCACGTCTACTGAAAATTTATGCCTGGAAGTTTTTTTGATCTTTTTTGTTGCTGTTCAATGAGTTAGAAAAAAGTATATATTCTAATTATAGTATTTGCAGATGGCATTTGGAAAAGATATTCAATAGTGTCAGTTTACAACGTGAAGTTTGATATTATGTGTTGCCTTATGTAATCAGTAGATTTAGGGGCTGGTTTTTAACATTTCATTGGGCAGTTGGGAGGTTAAATTTACATGAACATTTACCAGAACTGGGCACCTGAATAAACTGAATGAATATGAAAACAAACACCATTCCCCATCGCAGCACGACTTGCAGGTAGGAAAAGCCAAGGTTCTCCCAACGCCCTGAACCCTGAGCTATTGAACAGGGAAGGCATGAGGGGTGGGTTTCATTCTCCAGGTGATTTTCCCAACATATCAATCCCTTTGCATGGAGGTGGGGCAAGAAGAGTTGGGCTTTCTAGTACACTAAAAGGCAAGTTATTTCCCTTTAGAAGCAAGACAAATTACTAGAAAAGAACGATGACTGAATCACACAAAAGTCTCAGAAAAGATAGCAGCTAAAAAGATGTACTTTCTGACTGTCCTTTACTAGAGCTGAGACAAAAGACTGTATCCATCACCCTTCTCTACATGCATGGAAACATTGGGTTCACATGTGAAAACCTGCATGTCACTTTTTTGAAAAGGCAGCTCAAATTTACAGATGTTCTTTGCTAACTTTGAAGGTGGAAGTTCAAAACAGGCATTATAAAACAGACTAACGCAAGTAAGACAGATACCAGGATAGTAAGTCATTCTTTTTACAG
The DNA here is from genome assembly GCA_025769975.1 of Gallinago jamesoni. Classification (NCBI taxonomy): domain Eukaryota; kingdom Metazoa; phylum Chordata; class Aves; order Charadriiformes; family Scolopacidae; genus Gallinago; species Gallinago jamesoni. The sequence continues at coordinate 7,085,222 of JAOQGH010000005.1, forward strand.
CACACAAACAAATCAAGAATTTGTATTTCAGTATTGAAATAAAAATATTATGAACACTTTCAGAGAGGTGAAAAGCAAATGACAGGCCGTCTGTTCAAGAAGCGATCAGAGCTATTTTCATGACTCCATAACATCACATATCAAATGGCTCTGTGTAGAATATAGATTTTTAAACTTCTGCTAACGGCCCAGCAACTGCAGGTGCCTTAAATTGAGTCACTTGTGACTTTGTGAGACACCATTCATTAATTGCATTTGCACTGGTGATGAAGTTAGTCTTACTGAAGATTTAAGGGGATTTTTCTGGGTTCAGCCACAGTCCTTCCCAGTCTCTTGCTAACCTGCACAAGCAATTCCAGTATACAATTGGGAAAGGATTCTCAAAGGCCAAATGATTTCTCAGATTTCCCAGGGTCTTGGTCAGAAATAGCACAAGAATTTATACCATGTGCTTACACATCCTGAGGGCTGTAAATATTGCTGCTGCTCAATATTTTGAGGAGCAGATTCCAGCACAGGCATCGATTGTCTGAAACAGGGAAAGTTTGCCAAAGGGTTAATTTCAATTTCATGTCAGGTCACTCAAAAGAAACGCAGAAAAGTCAGGGTTCTTGAGTGCAGAATGTATCTAAAGGTACTAAAAGTATTTGTTTACTATTACCTAAAGTTTAACAAGTTTTCTAACAAAGCTGCCATAAATTGAACATCTGGCTGTATTGGGTGGAATTTACAGACCTTTCTCATGCAGCTACTTCCCTGAGGAACTGAGAAGAATGACTTAACGCCCAATTATCCTTGATTTTCATGCAATTTACACAGAAAATATTGTAAATTGCATCTCTCATGTAAATTATTTCAAATGAGTATTCATTAACACAGGTGACTTTGCTTGCCAAGGCTCAGCTGGCTCTGGGGACTCATCAGTTGTCCTAAATGGTGGATATACACACTGATTAGCAGGAACAGAGAGGAGGAGAAAAGCACAGGCATAAATATACAAAAAGCACTCATTCATAAACAAACCCAACGAAGACAACTTGAGAAACATGCACTGCCCAACATTAGCAAGTCCTGTCAGCAGCGCCTGTTTCCTTACTGATATTTGAACGTTAGATTAATTCAAATTTAACTTTGTCATTCCTTGTGGCCAGACTCATTTATCTCACTTCATTTTAACAATCTTTCAATAAGTAGTTTACAACACATTAAAAATGTTAAATGGATATTAATAACGTGTGCATTTGGGTGGTAAAAAGATTAAGCTAAAAGGGTCTCAGTCACTGTAAACTGTAGTGCTGAAGAGTTACTAAAACACTGCGCAACCTGGGCGCTCTATAACCCTCAACAAACCATTTGTTGAAACTTCCATTGTTTTATTAAAATTTTATAATATCTTTACATAAGGGAGTCTTCTGGGTTACTTGAGCTACCTTGGGTCACTCTGTGAAACACAGAGAGAGCAGTTTCTCAACCCTTCTAGCTCCCACCTGCCCAGGACAGAACCCTTTGGTGGGGAGATGGTGAGGAAGAGCAGCCCGGGCTGCATCCAGGCCACTTCCTTGCAATATTAAGTACCCGAAGGCTGAGGATGAGTATGTCTTCTGTGCGCTTTGCACCATTTTTTTAGTTTTGGTCATTCTTTGACACACGTACAAATCCAAACCACAATTAATTTTCCTTTAAATAGTTTATACTGATTTTTCCTGTGAAAGATTAATTGATGTGAATTGCTGTACAGCCTGGGTAGTTGGGATGTGTGCAGTTCTCTGCTGCTTTGTGCCTCAGCCAACGATCAACCATTCTGACAATTATCTACTTGGCTTTGCATTGATCTTTCTCCATACATTTTAGTAAACAACAGGAAATTGGATAGAAGGATTCCATGTACAATTTATGAACCAACTAAACTTGCCATCTGTCTTAAAGTATTGAAATTCAAATTGTGGTCATTTGGGGTGAGTCCTTATGAATTTATACACTCAAGCTCAAGTCGCTTCTCTTTCAAAACAAACTATGGCCTAAAGAATGAAGGGGAAAGTAATTTTAAAATTGTAAGTAATCTTGCTGTAACAACATTACCTGTCCCTTTTGATTGCCAGAGCCTGAAGCAGGAGTGAAAAACTGGCAGAATACACTGCTCTTGGCACTATTGCAGAACTTCTGGGCATCACTTTCATGCTTCAGAAATCACTTGTGTGCATTGGGCTTTTCAGAAGAGCTTAAGGAAGCCCAACTCTTAATGAATTTGCAGTGGGGTTTGGATGCCTACCTCTGTCTGGTTCCTCTGAGAGCCTCTTTATTACATTTTGAAGGAAGCTTTTGCAATGTACAGGAGGAACATTCAGAATTTCCCCATCCCGCTATGGACTTGGAGGTTCAGGCAGGGCCATAAAGTGCAATCAACAGGGCAAGGAGCAAACCTTCTCCAGAGATGCCTACGTCTCTGGGGCTCCTGGCAGCGGAGATAGCACAAGCCTGACTAGGAAACTTAACTGTCCTTAAAGTAGGTGCCACTGCCCCCTTGCCCTTTTGCTGCCTCCCCTGGGGACCCTGGCCTTCGCTTGGGTGAGATGTGCAGAAGGATTTGTTTCTCTCCTGCAAATCTCTTCTTGATAATTTTTGTCCATGAGCACTAAAATGCTACAGCCCTGACTCATCAAGAGCCTTAACTGTGAACATAATTTAAAGCAATTCCATAGTGACGTTATAAATTATTGGTCTTACTCATGTAATAATGTTTGCTGTATGCTCAGGCGATGGCTGTTCCAGGGCCTCATTCCTTGAATGACGGATGAGTAATTCTAAGGCCTCTGCTTCACTCTCTATCAGAAACAGTAGTTTTGAGCTTTTTTTCTGGAGAAACTGGTGTCTCCTCATTGTACCTTTATTATGAACTTTTGCTTGGAGTCTCAGTAAATCTAAACCAGCAGAATTTCATTCCCTTCAGCTGCACGATACCAGTTTGCACTAGCGGACACACTGGTCTTTATCTTTTCTCTTGGGAGGTTTCTGTGTGGTCTCCATCCTGACACATGCTGCAAACTTCAGATGTCAAGTAATTGTCTGCAATTAACCTTTAATTGCGGGATTGCACATAAGATCTAAAACTTTAATACAGAAGGTGGGGGCACCAGTACAGGCTGCCAGGGCAACTCAGTTGGCCATCAACCTATTTTTTGCCAGCTTCCTTGTAGAGCAATCCCTTTGATCTGGATAGGTGTCACCATCTAAGACATTTTTCTGGCAGCTTGTTCCTTCATTTCTTAATGTCCTGCTGCTACACTTAGGGCCAATAACACGTTTGTCACTTGAAAATACGGGTGTTTTATCTCATGCAAGGAGCTCCTGGGGACAGTTTGTGTCCCCCCGTAGCATGGCCGGGCTGCCACGAGGGGATCAAAAAACTACTTGGTTAATTGAAAAGTCTGCCTGGTAAGATTGATAAATCGGTAAGACTGATGAGCTTTATGGAAAGCAAACTCTAATTCCCAGCTGTGGTTCAGTTTGGGATAGCAAAAGTAATGCTTATATTTAGTCATGGAAATAAATAATGCATGAGTGTTACCATGGAATTTTAGCAGCATTTGGGTATGAAACAGGCGTTGCTGTCATCCCTTCTCAGTCTGTTCAAGCCTTATACTTTGTGACAGTTCATTTCCTTAACATTAAACTTTAACCAAATGTTATTTCCTTTTATGAAAATCAGTGGTTTCTATTAGACTTGCTTGGGGTAGATTTGCTAAAAAGCATTTATGTGTAATATTTAGTGTTACTCTCAAGATACTCACCACATTTTCTTCTTTGTTTCAAACTGGAGAAGGAATGTTTGCCAATAAAACAAAATGTATAATTGCAAATCGAACGGCACATATTGTCTTTATGAATGTGCTTGCCAATCGGTTATTTTCATGAGCAAAACACATACCTACAATTACTAGCCTTAAAGGTTCAGTTGTGAGATTTCTAGCTTTAAAAGTGTAAGCAATTGGTGATTTTGTTGAAGAGAGTTCAACTTTTCCCGATGAGCTTTTTTTCTGTATGTATCCATCTTAAATTAAGGAACTAGACTACACTATGTTGTTAACAGTTCCTTGAAAACACTGATAGAATAAAATCTCTATCTAGTATATCTACTGGAATCTGCAAATCCATTTTAGACATGTTTTAGACATGCCACATCTCAAGACTGCAAATGTGAAAATTTGAAGGTTTTTAAAGCCCCAGCCTCTTGTTTAATATCACTTTTTTATTATTATTATTATTTTGTAAATTACATTTCCAGGCATTTTAATTTCAGAGTAATAACGTGACCCTGAATAACAAGCTTGGTCTGAACCATCTTTTAGTTACTGTAGTCAGAATATGTATGACTGAAGTTTTGATTTAGGTTTTCACACATTTCTGCACATTTCTTACTGGATATCTCTGCCCAAATAACCACAATAACCTCAGAAAACATATTGCAACTGATTCACTGTAATTTCTGGGCATTTTTTGCACGTACCATGATTTCTAGAAGAAAGGCAGAAAATTTATGATATATATTTATGTTGATTTCACTTACCGACCCTTTTTAGGGACTTTCAGTTAATGCTACCAACTAAGCAGAATGAAAAACTGATTTAGTGTGTCCTTAGTAACATTGAATTTTAGCAGAAGCACTATCAGCAACAATAAAATAGTCTCATATATAAAAGACTGTGGATTTCTTGGTCTAGAATTCCTGAACTAATCCAAAAGGAAGATTATCCTTTCATTCAACAAGTTGCAGTGGAGAAGATAAGCAATCATGCAAGAAGATTAGAAAGACTCCAAAATATCCTTGTAAAATAAACTACTAAGACTTTGATGTTACCTTATCTGGCAGAGGAAGATTTCCCAAATGTTACAAAATATAAACAACTGTACTTCAGAATTGAAAGGCACTGTATGCACTCTGTATGCACTTTTTTAGCATTTAATAACTGAGCCAGCACAAATTCCAGTCCAATCTTTAAAGAAGCACAAACCATGCAGTTGCATGCAAACAGCATCTATTTAAAAAAAAAAAAAAAGAAAAAGAAAAAATCAATATATCAATATTAAACAAAATATAATTTGTCTCTGAGAAAGTTTATCAGAAATAAACTCTTTTGAAAGACCCAGGAGCACGGAGAGCCACTCCTGAGGCTGGCAGGAGTCAGACATCCAGCTCCTCTCCCCAAGTGCAGGCACTGGGAAGTCCCCTCCAGCTGGACTCGCCCCACTTCACGGTCGAGATACCAACAAAAGCCATCAATGCAACAGGCTTAATAACTGGACAAAGAACAGAAATGAGACATGGTGCAGGACTGAAAGACAGACATGGTACCTTGAGAGTGTGTGTCCCCTCACTGGGATTAGCAGGGTCCCGACATCCATCCCCTTCTCTGCTTCCTCTGTCACATGAACGGTGGGGCAGGGCAGGGGGCAATACTTTATCTGAGACCTCAGCTACAAGGACAGCAAGTTTTACCTCCTTAGGATGGTGAAAAGCCATTGCACAGTCTTGTGTACGGATAACAGAAATACATCAAGTCAAGAAAACCTGCTGCCTTTCATTTCCCAAAAGACGCTACATGTGAACAGTTCCACTACACACAAAAAGCTCTTTGATGAACAAAACCATTTTCCATGGAAAAATATCATACCATAATTCGTGTGGGTACATACGCAAACTAAACCCTTCCTTGTAACTAGTGCAAAGAATGAATTGAGTTGGGAAATATTTTTACTGATAAATATAGGAAAGGGTTAGGGAAATAAAGTAAAGTAAGTTCAAGAACATCATTTAACACATACAAAAAATATAAATAAAATCAACCTATGTGAACTTTGCAATATTTCTAAGGATATTTGGCCAGAAAGTTTGCTTAAAACTAATGAGCTAGAACGCAAAATCCAGTATGATGAAGCTAGAAGGCAGCTCCTGAAACTACAAATAGATCAAAAGAGGGTTTCAGGTTTATTAAAAAGATCTGCTTAATTGAAACTGAATAACTGCAAATAACCACGTTGGCAGTGCATTTCATTTAGAGAAGATTTCATATGGTTAACGGTAATTATGAAATATGTGACAAATTAACTCAAAGCAAGTGAGAATGTGTATGACAGGCAGATAAGAACAAATATTACACTACTGCTTACAACTTCTAAGTCTTCAATGACAAGAATTTTAGAATCAGAGAAAAGTTACTTTTTTAAAAAAAGAAATTGGACAAAACCCGTATTTTGGAAGATGTACCCACTGCAGTTTCAATGGAACCATGCAGTTTTATGTTCCCTGGCATTATGGATCTGATCAATCTTGATGGTCTTTGGTAAAATTAAGATTTTTTTTTTTAAAAAAAACAGTCAAAAAACCCATCTTTGTTCTTCACATTCATTCCCTGTAACTCTCATTCATTGTCACACCAGCAATTGATGTTTGCTCTTTTAATCATAAGTAGGAAGAAAAAAAATCTTTTGTGTAAAAGTAAAAATGATCCCACCTCTATTCCATTGACAACTTAAACAACATCACATATTGTACATCTTCCCCTTTCTCTATTGCTGAACGGAAAAATATTCTTAGATGCTTACTGAAGCTTAACCCAATGAAGCTATTAAAAGAAAAACTTAATGAAGCGGTGTGCTAATGAGACTGGCTCAGTCTGTGGCAGCAGCAAACCGGCAGCTATCACGTAAGGACACACTGCTTTATTGGTTTCCCATTGACAGCCCATAGCAGCAAACAGAAGTGCCCTCCCACAGTCTGCTCTTTCACTTCACATCCACCACTGCCACCCAGTTTGTGGTGGGGAGTATGGTCTGCACAGGGACAGGGGACTGCTCTCCTCCTGGAGAAGACCCATGGGGAGAAGACCCATGACCATCTCTAGTATTCCAGAGACAACAGGATTTGCAGGAGCTGAACTGTCTGAGGCTCCACTTTTTTTCTTGATAGATAAAGCCCACTGTCTTTCCTTTAAACAGTCACCCTAACAGCATTCTTTTTTTTTTTTTTTTAAATCAGTAAGCTGTGGAATCTTGGTTCTTGTCCTGACCTGACCACGTTAAAACTGGTACAAATCCCAGCGTAAAATGGTGTTGCCCTGTTGTGGTCTGCAAAAGCCTCTTCTGGTTTCAGCACAGCACCTCAGTTGAAAGCAAGAGCCAGAAAGAGAGGCAACATATGGGATCTGCCACCACAAAGCCACAGTGCAAACAAGCTTCTCAGTGATTCAGAGTTTGCACAGGCAAAAAAGAATGTGCACTCCCTTCCTCCGGCACACTGTGAGGTCCCGGTGGTAATATCTCATGAGGGAGACATGCCTGTTTTATGCTTCAGAGTATGTTTGATTACAAGAAACATCTTGCATGAATCATTGCCAGATAAAGAGTACAAATCAGTTAAAAGCACCATTTGTACTGAGCAATGCATGCCTCTATAGGAGCATAAGTATATATCTGTACAGTAATTATCACATCCTTTACACCACTCTGTGAAGACCCAGAATACCTCTGCCATGTCGGGAAATTGCTGGGTGTTTTGGGTTGTGGGCTTTTTTGGGTTTTTGGTTTGTGTTGTGGTTTTTTTAATTTACAGGTACAGACATTCAGGCGAAATGTGAAGTCACTTTTTTCTTGTCATTTCACTATGTTGGCATTATCACAGTTTTGCAAATGACACTGGCTGGTGGCTAAGGAGCATTAGGAGCATGACACCAAGCCCAGACAGCAGCTGGTGGAGGCTCTCACCTCCTCCTGACAGTTAACAGAAGGCAAAAGTAGATCAGCTTTGCAATAGGAAAATGATCCAACACACACTGAGAGTTTAATGGGATTTGCACCAAACCTGTAATTCATTGAATAAAAGAGAAAGCAATAAGACAAAGAGCTTCATTTGTCTCCTTGCTGGTAAGGCTGGAAGTCAGTAAAAGCTCCGTTACCCACAGAGGAATTAACAAGATTCTAGTGATCAACATCCTTCGTATTCAAGAGCGTGTTATAAATGAGAGATCATGAGAAAAAGATGTTACCAATCACAAAGATGGCCATTATTTTATTTAGCTAAATGGATATTTGCTTTTCCCCTATGGGAAAGTAAAAGCTGAACGTGTCAGACTATTTTTCCTGTGTAAATGTAAGGAAACACACATATGCATCAAGTGGATAAATATGGCCTCTCAGACAGATCCCTCTCTTGCAATCATTCTTTCAAATGAGGCCATTACTGAATAAAAATGTTTCTTTAGTTTTGCTCCAGATTTTCACCTGTGACTGCAGACACTTCTGTCACCACGTTCCGTATGGCCACTTGTTTATGTTTGCTCAGAAGTCAAAGGTGATGCGAAACCTGGAAAATGGCTCATTGTAGCACCTGCTCCTCTTCTACACCATTTTCATTCAAAACTTCTCACTGAAAACATGGATGTCACTCAGAATGGATGAGATGCAATAGGATAATTTAACCCTGAAAGCTGAATTTTCTATAGAGGTTTAAAAATGGTGCAATTAGGACAGACTGTCACAAAATGATTAATCCCACAAGGTACCTATCATTTCTTTTAGTCATACCCGAGTAGCCCATTAATTTGAAATCTGTGCGGTCACAAGTGTCACTTGCCCCCACATTTATCCATGGAACCAAGAAGCTGTCTTTATAGGGAAATCAATACTGAGTATTGTTGTGAATACCTTCAGACTAATCAAAAGCACAGATGACGTGGAGGGGGAGGAGGATTTCATTACAGTTAACAATTTATTGGTGTGGCATGATGGTACGATGTTAAATGGATGTCACAGTGCAGACAGCTCATGTTTTAAAAAATGCTCATTACATTTTGCCCTGGAGTAATGATTTATGTGATTAGGATGTTTTCTTCATCTAACCTCTCTCCGTGTCTTCAGTTTTCCTACTGCCAACCATTTTCATTGTATTGGAGCACCCACAATGCAAAATTTATAGCAATAGTCAAATCTCCAGGAAGTTAACGTTCAACACCTTTTTTGAAAATTGCCTCAAATTAAGGAATAAAGAAAACAGAATTATTTCACTGCTCAGTCTTAAAAATGTTGGAAGTACTAATTTTAAATCTATTCATGCCACACCTCTGACTTATCTCAGGGACCACTGACGACACTGTAGTAATGCTCCATTTCTGCATCTGATCTACATTCCTAGATTACTTAAGAACCATTCATGTATATTTTTTAGTACACTTAAAGAAATTATTCTCAAGCCAAACCTATTTCTTCTCATCCCGCTGTTTGATTCTCAGTCCAGTTTTGAGGAACAGAGTGCTACAGTGAATAGAAATCACAACGTTTGATTTGAAACCACAACGTGCTGCTACATCCTTTTGATGAGTATGTAGATGGATATGTATCAGAGACCCAGCGCTTGCCTTTTGGGCCAAAGGTGATCATAGGGCAGTTGTCCCACACCAGCATCCTGTACCAGCTCTGAACAAGAACTAGTACAGCAGCATCTGCCATCGTATTCTTAGGAGTTTCAGAGAATAGAGAGACTATATAATTAACAAGTCAGCACCCTGCAACTACCCTGAGGCAATGTGGAAGCTAAAAATGACTGGAGAAATGCAAGGAGTGGCAGGACTTGTTATGTTCATTCAAGTAATGAATTTGCCTTAAAGAATCGAGTGGAACTGTTGTCTTAGTAACCCACTCCGAGAAAGAAAACATTTCGGTAAGTTGGCATGCAGTCACCGTAACATCTGCACACCAAGACAGGTTGGTGAGTCCTGCATAAGGATCCAGGTTCTCTGGAAATACCTGGCACAGATTATCCTGGAATTTAGCTAGCACTGAACTAGACAGAACAATAGAACTTTGCTTCTCCCCTCCCTGTCTTTCGTTTCCCACAGAGAGCCAGAAAAAATAAAATTGGGAGGCCAACACAGAATACACTACACTGGGCTATATTCTGGGTTTTAAATAAGTGCAAACAGTAGAGCCAAGGCACCTTAGCTTTCCTTATTATTTCTCAGATGGTCTCCTGAAGCAGAGAGAGTGATTGGCTCAAAAATAAAAGGAAAGGAGCCTGTGCCGGGCCGGGTGCTGCTGCCTCCCCCCAAACACCGCTGCTGCTGGAGAGCGAGAGCCTCCTCGTGCAAAAACTCTCCATTCAGTCACTAAAACTCACCAGTGACAAAACTCAGGTGTCACGTGTGGGATAGAATTTGCTATGATCACATTTGAAAATATTTTCAACATTATGCATTTATAACTTCAAAAGAGCGTTATCAAAATACTAAATAAAATAAGAAAGTATGCTCAAGAGATGAACGTCGCAAGAGCTCTCTGTCATGGAAATGTGTTTTACAATTACAATTTTTTAAAAATACATACTTTCCCTCAGGCTAAACCATCTGCAGTAACTCAACTTACCTTCATGGATATTTACGGAGGAAAAAAAAAAATCCTCTTGAATCTGAAAATGAATCTTCAATGACAAAACTATTCTTTTAATACCCCCACTGTTATTGTAAAAGAGCAATTAATGTACCAAATAGAAAGATTTAACTAGAGTGCTTGAAATGATCTCTTATGAAGAATCTTTGGTAAACATCTCCATATTTCAGTAGGTTGCTCTGCAAATAGCGGAGCACTCTGAAAGTGATTGCTCAACAAATAATCTTTGCAGCACCACTTTGTTCTTCCAGTGATCTGAAGTCCTGGTGTAACAGCCAATAATGAATTTCAGATCGTCTGCAAACCCTTGCTGGAATTTTAAATGTGTTCCCAAACAGAGGGAATGGTGCTTGTGAGTCTGAAGTTCAATTGGCTTTAGTGGTTTGAGTGCAAGAGAAAGTTAATTAGTCATAAAAAATGTTACATGATGAACACAGTACCCCAATTTATATTCAAATATGACTTCTTCTGGTCTAAAATAGAAAGCAAAGCAATTAGCCAGCAAAGGCGTTAACTGCTTGGGTTATTTAGTATATAATGAGCAAATGCATCCACCCGCCACTTTACTTTGCAATGCTGTTTTTCATTTTCTTTTAATGCATTCATAACATTAGGTTTTGTTTACTATTATGGTGATTAACAACAGGGAAACTGGATCAAACCCTGCTCTCAGTTGCTTTACAAGACCAGAAAAGTTATTGCAGGAACAGCATTTGGCCCACCACAATTTCTGAATTTAAACCACAGGCAATTTAGCAAAGCAGTAATGGAATGGAAATAATTTGATATTTGAATTCGCGATCCATTTTATGCTGCTTGGAACAACTGGAGGTGAAGTTAAAAGTAAACTGAGCCCAGCCTACCTGTACTAAATTGTCCTGACTACTAAAAAAAACCACCAAAAACCGAAATCCAGACCACAGAAGCAGCAACAAAGTTTTTAGCTGTAAGCAAGCAAAACCAACAGCACTTGGCAGAGCACATTGAAGCAGAAGTTCAGCTCCAAACTTGTGGAGAAGTCATGGGTGATGGAGGTGGCTGGGAACTTGCTCGAAGAGTTGAAGGACTAAGAGTCTCTGGGGATGCTTGACACAGAGCTTTCCCTACACCTTCCTTTTCTGTCAAGAAAGTTTTTTTACCCAGTTGAAATTTTGGAGGTTTCAATAACTCCAAGCAGGCTGCCTGGTGCTCACAAGGACCTTACGCTGCCCAGGCAGCAGATCCCACTGAGGTGTGTGCCCTTACCATGTGCAGCCGCTCTTCTCTCCAAGATTTCCTCAATGAAAGGAGCCACAACAGCATTTAGAAAATAGTACTCATTCACTTCTGCTCTCTACAAGTTGTTTCTGGAATAAAGAGGAAGGAAATGCAATCCTAGTATTTATAACCGAAGCTCAAGTGACTGTACTGAATTCGATGGTTATTTTCAGCACAGAGCATGTAGTTATTTTCCTTCCATTTCACCATCCCCCCCCCCCCTCCCCCCCCCATGTTATCTGCTGGAATCTTTTGCTTCTGTTTTTAGAGTTTTATTTAGTATCACCTAAAAAGCCACACCCACATACCCTTCCTGCTAACTCAGGGATTCCCTTCCCAGGGCACCTTAAAACTGACTTAAATTGAAAGCTTAGCCTTGGCATTTTCCAGTTAAAACTTGATCAAGTTTACTCACAAACTTCTGTAAAAATCCTAAGTGCAAACCCAGATGTTTTCTCTTTAGTCTGATGTTCTTGAAGCTCGTGAGACACCACCTACATCTATTTAATTTCATTCCGTTTTCTGGTAAAAGATGCCCATTTATAAATATTTAATGCGATTAATTTAGAGCACTTCTGACATTCGTGGACTTGTGCACAAGGCCCTCTTAGTCTCCCTAATCCATATGTTGATGGCTTTCCTCGCAGACAGTGTGTTAAGCTTTTGGATGGTCATGGAACTGAATCCTCCATGAAACATATCCCAGTGCAGCTGCAGCCTCACAGCATCGCTCCTTGTAGCGCTCGTGGGCTTCAGGAGGTACCTCTAATTACTCTTGGTGCTCCGGGCAAACTGTATTACATGTCATTACATGCGGTAATGTAAGTACCCTTACAATTTCAGTTGGATGTGATATTCTTCTGCATTCTCTTCCCAAAGCTGCTCAGTAACCTTGTCACTGTGAAAGAGTTGTTGCAGCCTACTCCTCAGTTAGCTGGACTTAGTGGTGGATGAAATTACCTCACTAGGTTTTTAGCTCATGTGAATGTTATGCAAAGCCCTTTGAGACTTCTGAAGAAAAGCTCAATAGAAAAGCACCGTGTTATTGTTTATTTTCTAACATGTTGGCAAGTTCGATGCAGTATGAAAGTCCCCAGAGAAAACATAATTTTTAAAGATGTTTCTTCTCATAACGTCCTTTGGAAGCTGTGACCCGTGACCCAGAAGAGGTATCCTGCTGATTTTCACCGCCCCAAATCTCTGCCAAAGAATCTCAGGGAACAACTACAGCCCTTGAGTCCACAGACCTTCCCTGGCAAGCAGAAGGGCTGATCCAAATGGACACAAACTATCACTGAAGGGTCGCTGATGTCATTCATTTCTCACTGATTTGAACAGACCATCTTCCCATGGGACTGACTCATTAGTGATCTAGATAAATGAATATAAGGAATGGAGTGTTATTATACATGTGCCCAGACTGCCTCAGCAAACATCCCCTCCTGAGACCAAGTTAGAGAAATGGTGTGGCAAATACTACTGCTTCTATGAGGGCAAACGACTGATACCTAAATATGAATCTAGTTTCACAGCCATTCCATTCGAGAAAGAGCAAAATTAAATTAAATACTTGCTAAGTGAAAGGCATATAAGGGGTAATAGGATTACAGATGGGTTAAGTTCAAGTTCCTGTATAGAGATTACAAAGAGCAGAAAGTAAAAATAAAGTATAAGAAAACTAGGAGCAAAGAGCTTTGGCTATATCTCTATTTAAATTGTGAAATATATAAAAAAAGTATCAACCAAAGTATAATGACATTTTGGATAGTTTTCATGTGTGTCATCTGCATAGAACTGCTTCTTGCCAAAATTATATATCATTTAAGAATTTGCCAGCCGTACAGCAAATATCACAAACAGAGGGCAGGAACACACACAGACAAATAATAAGTCTTTCCACTGGCTAGTCTAATTTTATTCTGTGCAGTTCACTAATGAATAATTTACATGCTAATGTAAATTAGATCAATTACGGTTTTCATTTGTATGAAATCATTATTACTATTATAACAGTTTGTCCTCATAGAGAGGAAGAGCACCTGTTCTCTGCTCTTACATTAGGCAACACTATACATTATTAATGCCAGATATAAATGCTTTTTGTCTCATACCTAGATCTACCTTTTTTTTTTCCACTCTTGAAGCCATCTTTCATCAATAAATTTGCATGCAAATTAAAGTTCTTTCAATGGAGCATGATTTTGCTTTATCTTCCAGCTTACCTATGTAATAATGTACAATTTCAGAGATCAATTCATAGAAAAGCTCTATGTTCTACATTATATGAACTTACTGAAGGTATATTACGTACAAGCACAGGTGGGTTTTTCCCCCTAGTTTTTCAATTCAATGGATGACAGACGTGTTTTTAAACTTGGTATAGAATGGGCTATATCTTCTCTGCTTTTAAAAAAAAAAAAAAATCATCTGTTATATCAACAGTAGCTACAGTTAGGAAGAAAATCATCACATTTGTTTAGTTCTAAAGAAGGACAATCTGTTACTTCTGTCATTACTTTGCCAGGTATCTTTTTTTTTTTCCCCCGAACTTGCATAAGGAATTAATATGTAACAAATTTGCATCGAAACAGGGCTGCAGCATCAAATGCAAATAAGAAGGTAAGAAAAACTACATCCACAGAGTCATCATTATAAAATTCCACAGAGCAAGAGGCTTTTACATGACACCTTTGCATCAGAAAGGATACATGCTTAGACCGGTGCAGCATTAAGATAAAAAGTGCCAGGGAGAAAGCACTACATGTCTCTTGTCAGAATGACACACACTAAAAACCCCTGGGCTGAGCTGACTGGTACCTTTCCCACCGACATTAACAGGTTACGTGAGCAAAATTCATCTCAACAAGTAGCAATATATGGCTCATTAGCATGTGTGAGACCTACAACCTGAAAAGCTTGCCCAGAAAAATACAACACAAAACAAGAACCAGGCAACTTAACTGGATCCCTCATAGGCAGGGAAGAAACTAGAACATCATGCTCAAATGTGAATGGCTCAATACTAGAGCACATAAAGAGTTTGTGACAATGCGTTAGAAATACTAAGGTCTGTTCATAGCAGATGTGATATTTGCAAATGTGATGCAGAATTTGACCAGGGTGTAACAGGTTGTAGAGCTTTGGTGATCACCAAAAAAACCATAAGGATAAGAAAAAAAGCAGCAGCATCAAAGATGAAGCTAAGCTTCTGACACTGTTGCCTAGAAATTTCTGCTAGAAATATTAAAAGCCTTGCACGAGGACAGACTTTGTTTTTAAGTACTTAATGTCTCCCAAAGTCACTGAGAAGTCTTTCTCTGATCTTACTGAACTTTGAAGCAGGTCAAACAAGTAAAGGTGCTTTGCATGTTGCCTTCCTCTATCACACTATATTAACAGAAGAATCAGGATAACTATGTCCATATTTTATAGAAACTTGAGTTAAGAATATTTTTTTTTAAATTAAGCCCAATGCCACCACCTCTTAAGCAAAAAGTTTTAATACTATTTTCTAGACTACTTGAAAACATTCCAGCAGCTTTTCCTATAGCAAAAAAAAACAAAAACATCCACTTAAGAATAAACACTTCATTTCACTTTCTTTCATTACAGGAATTTCATTCAAGCAAGCCCCATTTGTGCAGACAGCAGACATCCAAACTTAAGGGTATCCATTTGTCATTTCTTACTCAATGCCACATGGCTCATATCATTATCTGGATGATACTGGCTTTTTGTTACAGCCTTTCACATTTGATGCTTATATAGATATAGTTGTAGCCATGATGCAGCATTACAAAGCAACCACTTATCAGAAAGCTTGAATTAGGGCTAAGAAAAGCCATGGACAGTTGTGCTTCTCCCAGTGCCCTGAGAAGTGGGAGGACAAGGCGTTCTCCACATTTCTAGTCTGGTTACTTCCAGCTACAAATGTACCAGTTCAGACTCATGCTGTCATCAAAACTCCTCAGTAGTATCCCCTACATAACTGTGAGCAATGCTGGCTGCAAAAGGAAAGGGAACTAAAGACAAAGATTTTTTGCCTACCGATCTCTAAAATTGTCAAATTAAGACCTGAGTATTGATTTCCAAAACTGTCAGGTGAAGACATGAATACAAATGACAACAAATGTCTGGGTTGTGTTGTGCACGTCAAAGTGGCATGTTCAAATGGTATTGTAATGTGTTTATTCAGATGTGCCTTCGGGGGGGCTGTTCAGATTCCATCGTGAAGGCCAGCGAGCACGTGAACATTGAAAACACTCTTCAAAGCGTGTAGACCGTGCTTGTTGACCTGCTGTGTGTTTGGCTTCATGTCCTTTAAAATGGAAATAGGAAATTCTCAAATATCTACAGCTAACGGAATACGTGGAAAGAAAATATTTATTTTCACTGAGGGAAATGCACAAATGAGGAATACAAGAGTGAATGACATACACCAAGAAACAAGTGGAGTCATAGCCTAAGGGACTGTTGTGGATGGGAAAGGCAGGAGCATGAACAAGGACTTTGAAAACAAAAAACCTGAACTGGCCACTTCTTTCTGGTGGCACAGAGGCAGTGGTCAAACAGCCACCATTTCACTGCAGCCGGACATCATACGTGCAGAATAATACCTTAAAGAAACATCTAAGATATTCAAAGGGAGAACTTCCAAATCCTAACTAAAGTGATTTAACCTAATTTGAATTGCATTACTTTTCTCTCTCTGAATATTAATTGGGATTTTTGACAGATAGGTTTACTGTCAGGGAGATGAAAGATATGCCTGTCAGCTAATGTTTACAAGTCGGTCTTCAAGCTGAGAGATAAAATTAAAACCATTACCATACCACCAGTTTCAAGCCAAACTTAATATCATACCCAATACTTTGCAATTAAGAAGAATTAGAAGAAATTAAGCAAGAAATCCTTCACCTGGGCTAGAATAGAAGTTTTTAAGCCTCAGCACATTGTCCAGTCACACTTACACCACGGATTTTGGTAGTGGGGAGAGGGAAGGCAAGTTAACCAAAACATTCAGGTGTTGTAAATTCACATGTTCAGAGATAGGTTCTCACTCCAAATGCACCAGAATGGTCTGCTCGGGTCAGTTAGAGGAACAGCACAGTGCGACTTCGTCATCTTTGGGATGTTAAAGTTTGCACTAGGTACGTGCTGGCACCGTGAATTGTTCCTTCTGCTATTTTTGCCCAAATTTACACATAGCTATATTCTGGCAGAAATAGCCAATTTGATTGTCCCTTCTTAAGACGGGCCTCTGTTCTCCAGTGAGAGATGAGAGCAATACCAACCATAGGCAGCCATGGCATCCTTCAGCTTCCTCACCCACGGCTACTTCGACACCCAGGAAAGGTTGAGGGCTACAAGGGACAACACAGATGGGACCTGTGTGCACTCCACCACCGACCAGGGAGGATTTTCCTGCTGTCTCTCAGCAGATTTCCCCAGTGCCTAGCCAGCACCTTCAGCCCATGTGCTTGGGAGAAGACATGGGTCATGGCCATGGGATCTCAGTTCGCCTCAAGAACAAGAAACAGTCTAGTAAGTTATTTTGAGACAACGTGCCTGGGCCTAGTGAGTAATTGGATGAGACAGGAGAAGCCTGAGGCACTTTTCTGGGCCCATCTGAAGTACTAAGACAAAAATAAAACAGGGTGATTTGCAATACTGATTTATCTTGCAAATAGTGCACATCAGCTTCAAACATTTGTCAGCCATGAGTCACTTCGTGGTGACAGGTAGAAAGGTCAATGTTTTCTTCTTCTTGAACAGAGTAAACTGGGGCTGCTAACAGAAAATCAGTTTTTCAATTACTGGCTTAGCAAATAATCACTTTTATCCCATCTTTAGCTTGAAAAACCTGAGGCTGTTGGGAATAATGAATTCAATTTTCAAATGCTCTAGAAAAATTAACTATTTCGCATCCATTTAAAAGCACCCAGAATTAAACAGGAAAGGCAGGTAGGTAGGGGTAATGGAGAATACTGAGGGAAGTGGGAGTAGGAGGAGACATATGGTGTAGAATTTTAGCTTAGAAATAGTATTTTCTATGTGATTATTGGTTGTAATTACAATCTAATTCAACAAGCTCCAGTGACTTTTTCTCCCATATAATATAACGTCACTAACATTTTAATAGACTATGTTGCCATACACATTAGTATATTCATTTGTGATTGCCACAAGACTTCTAAAATTAAAAATAAGATAAAATCCATCATATAAGAACTCAAGGCTTTTAAAGTCAATGTTGCAGCACTAAATACTGGTAGAAAAAATTCTTTCAAAACAGTTTGGAAGTATTAGAACAGTGAAATAATATGGACTTTTTTTTTTTACCCCAATGTTGGAAATTTTATGACAAAGCAGGAAGGCATTTTGTGTTTTTTCATGAAAAAAAATGAAATTTTCATGATAGAAGGCAGATGTTTTCTTGACCAGTTCATATTTGAGGGCGATATTTTGCAAAGCTGCTTAATACAGTCATTTAGATATACTGGAGTTTGTGTGGCAGCAGGTTTCGGGATGAATTTCAGCTGGGCTATTTTGTCATACCAAGGTCACGGTGGTGGTGTGATTGTGAAAGATAATCACAGATATATTGCACTAGAAAAGCTTTCCCCTTGAGAAAGAGAGGAATATCACAAACAATTCTACCCCCACCTAAAGACACATTGCCAGGCAGCTTGAATTGGGAAACTCAGAAGTAGGTTAGCACATGATCTTTTTGGGAAGGTCCAGGCAGAGTTTGTCATTTGGGAAAAGCTATGAAATAGGTAATCCAGTTTGTTGGGTTCACAGGTATAATAGCTTGTTCAGAGACAGATTGCAAATCGGAAAGGATAAGCTACCGGTATCCAGAATTACATTTTAGAGGGAGGAATTCAATGCAGAGGTTTTAGGTATGTTTATGCCCCTCTTCCTGCACTTTCAGACATGAATCAGATACAGACATGAGCTAAATCCACACCTGTTCAAAGTGATTATTTCACTTGTTTCTTATGTGGCTTCTTGATTTATTCCACCAGGAAGCATGAACACACACACACACCCCCCCCAACTCCCTAGTATGATATAGTATTTTCCTAGCATCTTACAACCTGATCATATTTTATATGCAATATAAGGAATTATACTTATGCTTTTGTGCCTACTAACCTTATTTTTAAAGCACGCTAAATGGATTAGGAGTTCAGAAAACAGGCGATACAATGCAATGGCCCAATACTGTAACAGCTGTTAATTTTGTTCTAAAACCTATTTGTTTTGAAATATTTCAGTTTGGATTTTTTCTGGGGGCAGACAGGCAGAAGAAGGTAGAATCCAAGTTGCTTCTGCCAGTGCAATGCCTGTCTCATGCATTTTCAACAGCCAGCATAGGAATGAGTTCATTTTGAATTGAAATTAGCTTATTATAATTTTTTTTTATTACTGGCTTCTGACCAAGTGAGGAAGTGCTTTCTAATATTCAGAACATGCTGTACAATTTATTCCTTTACAAACAATTTTAGAAGGATAGTAAGATTAGAGAGTTATACTCTAGTTTTGATTAATTTGGACTAGTAACAGAAGTTTGCAAAAATACAGAATGAAACTCACTAATTGTGGTGAAATTATTGCATGAAATTTGCATTCACCATGGTACCTGTAATATTTCAGTAGTAATTAATACGGTAGTACTTTATGAACCTGTTTCCCTGCTTTAGTTATGCTATGCTGGCATTGTCCCCCACTTTTCTGAGCATTTAAAAGAACTCTAGCATAAAGTTTTGCTCTCACTAAATAAATCAGTTTTGGGGGGGAATTTCAAGGATAGAATGGCAAAACCAGCGATAGAACTGCCGGGCGCACGAGGAAGAAGATGGCAAATAGATCAGGAAGGCTCCCATAGTCGCTGGAAGCTCAGTAGTCTCCCTTTGAATGATTTATGAGCTCTCTAGCAGCCTTCACTGAATTCTGCATTTCAGAAACATGCCAGAGCAGCTGTTTGTAGATGTAACCAGGCTTTGCATGTTATAAATAATGAAACAGTTATTTAAATAGTACCGCACCCAAGTGGTTTCTTCGAACTGAAGCAGTTGTACAAAGGGCAGAAGTCGTAACAGCTCTGTTTCACCTGTGGCTGCACAGGATTGACATAAGAGTGGGAAGACATGCAATTTTCCCAAGTCTCAGCCTATATCTTGAAAAGCCTGGTCTCCCTTGGACTATCATAAAGATCACAAGCAAAAAGAGAAACATACAGCATAAGAATTTGTAGTTTGGAGGACACTGTGCTGACTTGGCGTCATACAGGTCTGTAACACCAAAGGATAGCTGTTTAACTGCATTACTTTTTCCACAATGTCCTCAAGGCGACCAGATACCCAGAGAATTCAACCCAAGGCAACTGGCTGAAGGTCTGGGGCGCTGAGAGGCATCAGGGCAGGCTCTCGGGCAGCATTGTTTCAGGAGCACTAATTCCATGTGGCTTGGGACACCACAAAAAATGAATGGGAGCAGAAGTCCTTTAATTCCTTGTGTCAAGAAGAGGGAACGTGATCCAAGCAGATTTCCCACAAACCTGACAAAATCATGGACTAAATACAACTGTGCGGCAACCAACTGCCAGAGAAGGTGAAAGTTCCTGCTGTTCCCAGACTGAACATAAGTGCGAACAGTAGGAAATCTGCTCAAGTCTAATTTCTACACTGCTGCTCAGCCTGAAAAAAAAGCCCTAATTTTTAAAGGAGATGTTTTTTGATCTGTTCTTGGTCTTCTGTACAAGGTCCTTCAGATGCAATTCATGTCAATTCATGCTGTGACAGCTTTAGAACAACTAAGACTGTAAATAATGTGGTGTTTTGTTCATTTTGGATAAGCTTACAAAAGAGGACTGTCTCGCTGCTTAGGTTATTGGCAGCCCATAGGATGAAATGAACCTTCATTTTTTAATGAAGGAGCAATCCTGCCAAGAGTGTAAATAACGAGAAGTGCAGAGATGGTTATTTCGCAGGCTGGCTCCTCACTGATGTCAGAGTCAAATTTCTAAGCAATTCTGCCATTTTCTTGAAACTGAACAGGGAGAGGCAAGATCTCCTAATTTGCTAGATGGTAAGAATTTTATGCGGCTGTTTACTTCACACCTTCTGGCACTGCCTTTTCATTTCTTACTATTTTGTATTCAAATATGTTGCTTTTGTAGCTTTCTGTCCACATGAATATAGAAAAGAGCTAACAAATGTCCTGCATTTCCCATGTGCATTCCCCACACAAGCCGAGACTTGGAGATGTAGATGTGCTCAAGCCAAAAATGTCTTAGCATTTCTTCTGCAGGTCTAGAATTTCCCTGATGTTTTCTAAACCCTGATACAGCTTATGCCAAAACTGGGACCCTCCAGAGCTGTTTTGTTGCATCCAAGTCAGAGGTTAAAAAAAAAAAAAGGCAAAAATTGTTTATTGTTGGATCATCATAGCAATGAGATGAGATAAATTTTTTCTAGGGACAAATAAAAGAATATATAATTGGATAAAAACAAAATTATAATTATATTGAATGATTTTAATGAAAGTCATCTGAAACATTCATTTCAGAAGCAAATAGTCTACATTAAGCTATCAGAAATGCAAATGGCTAAAAGCACAATGGGACATTTGGAAAAAAAGCATATTATCTTTGTATCGCATATCTTCTTTTGAAATGCAACCAACTTTTTAAAAGAGAAAAATAGATCCCTTCTCTGAATTTGCAGGGAAATTGTCAGAATTAAGGAAGACCTATGAAAGAGACTGTACTGTATCACTCCATTTTCCTAGTTAATATTTGACAGAAAGGTCTTTTCTTTCCATATTTATTTCATAACTACAGAATAATAAATAGGAACACTCACATGTGCATGATGCACGAGAAGCGCACAAATTCTCCATAGCCCAAAGCAAAAGCAGACAAACTTTTACCTTAATATTCAGCTAATAACATTGACTTATTTCCTTCCATCTCAATTATTAATTACATTCCTCATTGACATTCAAGGTTTCTAGAAGAGAAGGCCAATATGCAGCCCATATCATCACACAGGCACAGTTAGAGGGCACTTCATCAAGGTCAATGCAGAGAAGTGATAGAAGTCTCTCCCCTAATATTGGGACTATTATAACCAATCCAAAACCATTTTCTCAGTGAAATGAGACAGCATCTTTTTCCTGTTTTGTTGTTTTCCAGTCCAAATGAAGACTGTGTACACCAGGAGCGAGGAGAGGAATTTGATAAACTGGTGATAAATGACCAACCTTCTACTGACTTTATAAAGGATATTATCTTGTGCAATATTGCAGACAGGTTTGATTATTGTCAGAAAACTGGACCATGACAAAAACCACACCACCTTACACAATAAAATCTGTTTCCTCTGTATCTTTGATTCATATCTTTTGGCTTCACTAAAAAAAAAAAAAATACACTTTTTTTCCCTTAGCACTTGAGGAGCTGTGATTTCTTGAGAACGATTAGTCTACAAGAGCCACATACTATTCTGCGGCTCAGACAACCTGGCCTTCTCTAAAATTAAAAAAGTTGCCTCTTTCATCTGAGTATCATAAACAGTTATAAAGAGCCTGAAAGAATAATTTAGCTGACAATGTAACTGCATGAGGCAAAGATGTGGAGCAGAGACTAGAGCCTTTTTTCCCCCCACAGCTTGACTTTTGATCTCAGCTGTGTTTACGGCCACGAGAGAAAGCATTCTTTGACTTGTAACCTGACCAAATTTGACCTAGAAATTAAAAAGGGAATGTAGCATTCTGTTAATCCAGGGCTTTTTTCCTCACCATAGAGCATTTTATAAACAGCCTAACACATACAGCAAGTTGTAGAAGTAGGCATAGATTAATAAAATATTACAGCTTTCATTTACTCCATGCTAAATACAGATAAATGCTATCAAAAACGCTATGGCAAATGTACAATGGGATCAAAAGACAGCACATTTCAGAATTGTCTCCCAGGATTTGTAGATATCACCAAAGGAAAAAAAATACTGAAATGAGAAATTAGCCTGTTGGGGATAGATGTCCCTGCCAGTGTTCCTCACTAGACTCGGCTTCACAAGCACATTTTTCTCTGCCCCCACCTCCTTAATTAAGCTATGTTAGCCTTTAAACTACATGTGACTGACCAGCAAGTGCTGCCATATGATCTGCCCTTTGATGATAAGGCCAAAGTATTTTACTCTGTCTTTTCAAGCATTGGTAGCAAGGGTCATACTGAATTCCAGGCACTGGTGAAAAAAAATCAGTAGGATTTCTGGGACTGCAAATAATTTTTTCAAACGAAGGGTGCCACCCAGGCTGGATATTGCACCTTTTCACAGCAACACAATGGGCACCTCTAGGTGATCCCTCTAGGGATTGTTCTAGGACTTTGCCCAAGCCACTGCTGAAACAGAAGCTTATTTCACCATGAAGTCAAGAAATCTCTAAAGGGGTTCACCACCAGTCACTCAGGCTGAGATAAGCCCAAATCTCTCCAATTATGCACCAAGAAACCTCTGTTACCCGTCAGGGTGTTAGGACAACGGGTGTAGGCAGCCGTAAGCGAGCACATCTGCAGGTTGTTCTCCTGCCCTGTGTGCTCCTGTTACACATCTGGGTGAAAAATGACCTCAGGAAGCTGCCGTACACCGGTCATTATTTACCAGCATCCTAGTCATTATTTACCATGAGCATCGCTACCTGCTCCTTAGAAACTTATTTATAATTCTCCTCACTTTCACACTGTGACACCAAATGATGTATATTCAAACTGATATAAAAACCATTAACATGCACAGATATGGAAAAGAATTTGCAAAATAAATACCAAAGAAAATAGCTTCTAAAGTAAGCCAAGACATTCTGCAGTGACATTCAAAAGAAAAAAGCCTGAGTTTCACTGGAATAATAATCAAACACTCTATTGGACGCCAAGCAAATACTCAGGCAAAAGAAAATAAACTTTACTATGTTAGTCCTTCTGTCAATCCATCTGCCTCCTCCTTTCACTCAGCTTCCCGGTCTTGTTTCTGATATGCCCTAGAGTAACAGTGGTTTCCTGTACTTGGAAAAATGAAAATATTTCTAAATAGTCAATATCTACATTTGTAGGGTGATCCTTGTGTGTTTTGGAACAGAAAGAATGTTTCTAAGTAGAACTTAAGTTGACAAATATCCAAATGTCAGTGTAATTGTGAAAAAGTTTCTGTCATGGTGGCCACAGAAGCTGGGATGTGTATGCACAGGCTTGAATTTGTAAATCCAGATTGGCTAAATACACTGTTGCCTGCCACTTTCACACGTACTGCTTCAGTCCTATAACCAAAATTAAACTTTAGATTTTTTACATTTAACATGAAGTAATATTACTTTAGAATAATTTCTGCGCTCTTATTTTCCTCATTATGTATGGTTTACTGATAATCACTTTAGGCTCCCTGTTTAAATTTCTTTTAAACTCTGAACAATCCTAAATCATAGGAAAATAAACAGAAAAAACAAAAAGCCTGTACATGAATAAGAAAAATCTATGACTGATCTTTTTTAATGCTTTGAAAACTGAAGCTGTTTATTTTTTCAAAGTTAAGTAATTTTGAAATATTATCTATTATTACATCTGTTGAGAAAATCAGCCATACATTCCATGGAGTACAGTATATTTTGACATTTGTTTTCATTCCATTTCAGAACACAGTGAACATTTGGATGTTCTTCACAGACTAAGAATTCCATATTGTTTTATCTAGGGAATGTTTAAAATATTAAAGGTCAAAATTAATTATGACATGTCTTATTCAATATGCAATGATTAATATTAATTGCTGCATTTAAAATCCAAAACCAAACAGAATAAGGAACTAAAGGTTATCAGAACAAAATAAGAAAGCCTAAATGGTGTGTTTTCATAAATTCATATCAAAAATATTGCCAAAACTGACACATCCAGTGAAATACCATTCTGACAACACTGGTTTTCTCAAAATTTATGATGGGAAAAACATAGATTCAGTTATGATTTGTGTATTGCTCAATTCATGGGACAAAAAAAAAAAACAACAACCCACAAACCAACAAAACCCATTGATCTATTTGCCAGAGAGGTAAGAGGCCAAAATATAGAGGCAAAAGCCCTGGAGAGGGCTGAGGAGCTGCCACATCCACGGCTGCTGCTCAGCGGCAGAGCCCTCACCCTTATGCAAACCGCTTCACACTTATTTGCGTGATGGGGAACGAAGGTCGAAGATGGATGAGCTGTGTAACGGGTAAAATCCCACATGACCCAGCTCTGTGTGCAAAACTGCCAAAACTGTGGGGGAAATAAAACCGCACTCATAATAACAGAAAGAAAATGAGTCAGAGAAAGAATGAATACGTGCGGTTTTACCCAGCAGGAACTTTCCTCCTAATGAAGTCTGTCTGTGCAATTTCACACAGAACTCACTCTGAACTGCACTGCTCACCACTGGTAGGTTAGTGAAAATTACTGCCGGGCCCATGTTCTTCTGCCTTGTGGCAATTAGGGTTACTCAATTTAAAGACCATTTTTCTCTCTAGTTCTCAGGAAGAAGGGAAAGAAATGCTGCCAACCTATCCACAGAGCTTCAAAACTGCATTTGAGAATAGTGAAGCAGAGAAAGTCCCAATTTAATCTACTGCAATACTCATTTTGAACCAATCTTACCCTTTCCAATTTCCTCCTCCTTTTATAACAGGCGCCCAACTATGAAAGCCCTGAATTGAGAATAATGAATCAAATAACCTTTGTCATGTAATTCAGCAGAAATCTTCTCTCAGCACGGCTCCTCATGATGCTATTAAAACTTGGGTGTGCCACTGCCCTACTCCACAGGTAATGAGTTTTGCCATCCAAGGGGGCAGGATATAGAGAGATGCAATTAATGACATAGTGGAAACCATGGCATTATTGACCCTTCCTTTGGAGGAGTTTGTCTGTTTTAACAGAACTACTGACAGCTAAATAATCCCACTTTCATTATCTTCTTAAACATCCCTAATCTAGTAAGTATAAAAAATAATCCAGAGGCAGTGCTAAAATAACATTTGAGTAAATTGTGGTATATAATTGAAACATAGGTTGGTGCTTACATGTCTTACTCTGAGATTAATGGACGTCAAATTACTTTTATTTTTACCAGGCCTGCTTATTACCAGGGGATGCAGTTACACATGTTCCATAAGGAAAGATGTCATTTAGGTTAAGATGAAGTACTCTTCCTGGTAGAGTGTTATTAAATTCAAGAAATGCAACCAGAAAAAAAGAATTAAAGTCTTCACTATTATGTTCTTACATTAATTTTTTTTTTAAAAAGGGGGCTAATACAATTCACAAACTGGATGGTTTGTACCGCAGGTAGTATCTAGCTAAGAGTGTTGCTTCATTTACCATATGGTTCACTGGCAAAAAGGAGCAGCAAGAACCATGCAGTCTCTGCATTTGCCATTTCCTTCCTGAAACAGAATTAAAATTTGGCATCAATACTGTCTCTGCTCTAAAAAAAAAGGACACCATTAATACATTAGTTGTTATTTCTAAATCTGTATATTGGATACAGACCCTATGCAGGGGCAGCAAGTATCACAGTGATATTAAAACAATTACAAAAGAAGATCAGTATAACTAAAAGATCTGTATGTATTATTTAATCAAAACTACAGGGTCTGTAAGCAAGTACATAAATTCTAAATCTCAGTCCACTATGAACAATATTTGAAGTGTAAATAGTTTAGATCTCAGTTCAGGGAAGTACATAATCACATTTCAATTCCATTGAGACAATAGTTCAACAAGTACAGATTTCTCTGGAGTAATGACATTTTATTGAATAGAGTGATATGAAGGAACCTGTTTTCTTGCTTCCTATATATTTCTCTACATCAGCAAAATAAAAAGAAAGTCAAGAGGAGCTATGCCATGCTCCTGAATATTTGAATATCTAACCAGATGCAAACAGGAATGAACCGCAAGGGGCAATGTCATATTCTAAGAACCTGAGTTAGAGTAATGGTGAGACATGATTTCAGTTTCCTATTTGTGAGAAATGGTGAAGGAAGCATAACTATTGTTAAAGTTTATTTTCAAATGCCTATGCAAATTAGCTTTTTTTCCACGCCATCAGACTACCTGCATGATGAATTTGATTACACTGATGAGATGGTCACACTGTTGTATGGCCATATCCTGTTGTAACTCTCAAGGAACCTCAGCAGCTCTTCCGAGCATCAAAACCCAGGCTGTGCTATTCATTACGTTGAGTGGATTATCATTGCTGCCAAAGATTCACAGTAAGCTAGTCTGCTTTGTTCCTCAGCCAGAAAATTTTAATTGTTTCTGCTTCGGCAAAAATCTAATAGATTCATCCATTTCCCTTCCAATCTATTATTTGATTAATAAGGGGATGAAGAAGGCCAGGTCTCCTATATTAGTAAGATGCTGCACTAACAACTGGCTATTAAAAGCACAAGAAAATGTCAAGAAGGAAGTCTATTGCCACGGGGATTAGAACCAACAGGCTGCATGCCATTGCTTCTGGAAAACCTGACACTGCAGATGACTCCTACAGCTGCGGTGCTTTGGAAAATACCCTATTGAAACATCACTAGTGCTCCAGAAAGGTGGCTTACTGTTTAGGGTTTGCTCTATTTCATCATAAGAAGTATCATTTCCAATTATATGTTTATTATTGCTGATATATAGATGCATATGCTTAGATCTGGTCCTTGAGAAGCACATTTACCAAAGCAATGGCCACCAAGAACAGAATAAGACAAACTGGGCCATCCTAAGAGGCACCAGCGATACCTCCTCTTGTCAGCCACCAAATCATGAGAGACAGGACATGAAGCAGAAAGCAACATAGCTCTTGTCTATGCCACTGTCAGGAGTAGCTTTCAAAAGTCTTTGGTACCAGCTGTGAGGCCTCATGTACAGAGGGAAAGTACCTGTCAGTATGGATGTGTGGTGGCACAGGAAAATAGCAGAAGACAACACAGGAAGATATAGATAGCTGTGAGATTTTATATGAACTAATTGTGAGTTCATTATGTAGACCAGGGTGAACAACATCAAATAACTGTTTTTGAAGTCGACCTGAATTACTATGAGCACAGCTTCCTGAAGTGACCTTCTTGCTTTACTCCTTAGAATCTACTCTTTGAATGCTGACACTTCTGGCATCATATAGTTAAGGTTCCTGCTTTGTTTTTTCTTCATGATTAATTCATTACAGCTTCTAGTACTGCATACACTCTGTGAGCCTTCAGATTGTGGTATTCAAAGGAATTCATATACATTTTACCCCAGTAGTGTCCGGGTACTACAGCTTTTCAGCTACTTGTACAGAAGCTCCAAAGCAGAATCCCTGTGGTTTGCTGAAAGGAGAGCTTGTTATGGGAGTTCATCCATCACATGCACATGTTGATCACATCCTGCCTGCTCTCTACTGCATCTGTCACTGAGCAAAATGAGACCAAGGGTTGCAGCCAGACTTGGTTTTTAGCCAAAGCACCACTCTGACCTTCAGAACGAGTGGTTACTTCAAGATTGAAACTACTGCTTCTAATAACTAAGGTTTCAAAACAAGACAGTTCTCATCTTGGACAGCTTAATATTCAATGATAACATTCATGTTATTCAATGATAACATGTTCAAGACACACTAGACTTTTGAAAAGTCCATGGAAGGATAGCCTCAGGAAGTCATTGCACATTTTTGCCAAACTAAGAGCAAACAGAAGCCTGACTGCAGAGAGCTGTACATAGTACCTCTGCATATTTGCATAACAAGGAATAAGAACAGAGAAAGTGGTGGACTAGCTAACACCAAGTATGCAGTACCCTAGCATCCCAAAAGCAATAAAAAAGGAGAAACCTACAAGTGAAAGAAGAGAAAAATATACCAAGCTATCTTCTACAAAAACCAAATACCCGCAGACAACAGCACATTCATTTCTCCTGCACCGTGGTGCAACAGCCATCCCTATATCCTATGCCCTCACCACACATCCCCAGACCTTTTGAAAATAAACCTCTGGCAGCATCTACTGTTTTCCAGGAGCACGATATAAATTGCACACAATCACAAACATTGTGTGGGCTTCCTGGGGAGCATTCAGCAAACAAAACTCATGAACAGATGCAGCTGGAATTCACTGCAGGATGTTTTTATTTTCCTAATCAGAAGGAAATAAGAGTCCATTTAGAAATTCCCAAACTGTACCACTGCTAGCAGCTCAGCATTGGATCCCATACCAGGTTTGTGGTGTTGTTTTTAAGGATTAACAGCCAATAAAGTTGGAGTCATCAATTCAAGGTCCTGAAGTTCATGGGGTTTGTTCTCAAGGTTCAGCTGTCATGTCATTGCATTATGTGCTGTATGTCCTAGAGTGTTTGAAAGGTTGCACCTAACAGAATGCTCAGAACAAATATTGCAACCAAATATTGCAACTGAATCCCTTCAGTGATAGAAGTAAACATCTGCAAGAGCTGTTAATTGACTAGTTAAAAACATACCATTTTTCCAAAGATAGATGCTATTTAATTGGTTATTTAATATATCTAAGCCTCAAGTATTTGGCACAAAACCAAGTTCTCAAGCATCTAAACTGACTATTTTCATTGCTTCCTTAGACTAGTATGGAAGAAGTGGTCATTTTACAGACTTCATTATATTATATCAATTGAAGCTGTAACTACTTCAGCCTGAAGAAACTAAAAGAAAAATCCATTACTTCAGCTTGGAATGCCTTCATACCTTTAAGCTCTGCTGAATTTTGAAGGGTGGATAACAGCTATTTCAATCCCCACCTCTGATTTTCCTTCTCCTATTTATTAGCAGCTGGTTCAGAGAATTAAACCATCTGCTCTTTGAAAAATGAGTATTGCTGAACATAAATAGTTTAGCCTTGGCGGTAAATTCATCCAGACTGCAACTTGTCTTCCCATTGCTGCTTCTACTAATAAGATTACAGCTAGAATATTACATCTGTCAAGAACCTTCATAATTGCTTTTAAAAGTGAAGTATAGTTCAGATCAAAGCTGTTAGCTAGTTGTTGAGTAATCTGTGCTTAGTTTTTTCAAATGTCTGAAAGTTATTTCCTTGCAACACAAACCGAGTAAAGCAACAGGCATAGATGTTCATTAGTTTAATTAACATTATTTGAAGATAAATACTAATGGGAGGGATTATAAACAATAGCCTTTGTTTTCTGCTTACAGTTTACGGAAACAAAATCCTGCAATTTAGAGAATGAAAATTCTGAGGTTTCTACTTGGCTGTGGAAACCAAGCAATGGGAAGAACAAGCATTTGACTTCAACGGACATGGAATAAAACACTACATACATAAATAATGAATAGCTTTGACTGGGAAACTGAGGATATTCTGTTGTTCATTTCATTGTTGCTATTTCCAGTTAAAGCTCTTCTTGCCATATGACAGAAGGCTCAGTGTGCTCCCTTCACACTTGAAGCAAATCACTTCCCATTAACTTCTCGGGCTGGAAAAAAGGAATAATTATGCCTTTGAAATCAGATTTACAGAGAAGTCTAGTCAGTATTACTGCTATAACAGTTCAAAATGCAGCTTATCACAGAACGTGCAGGTGTTTGTACACAATACTGTGGGCAGAGCTTACTCTCTTATGTTCTAACTTCCCAGACTTCTGGTTTACGGCAGGACTGTTTGCCCAGCATGGGTTTTGACCTGGTAAGTAAACAGCCACTGAAGACCGTATTGTAACACTGCTGCTGTTCTTACTCTTCACTCACAAAGTCTTTTAAGGATTTCAAAAGGCATTAGGAACACAGTAATCTTCACAAATTCCTTCTGAGGTAAAATCTCTGGTGAGGTAAAAGGCTAGGATTTTCAAATGTGGGTGCCTGGTGTTATCTTCTTAAATGTCTCAGGATGTAATGAAGATGTCAGTGGGATCTTCGTCACTTCTGAAAAATTAGGCCAATTATTTCTGTGCCAGCTCACTGCACAGCTTCAGAAATCTGCCCTGGAAAATGTCAGCCCAATACTGGTCTCTGAGTCAGTGATAAACAAGTCTAAAGGCTTGGGAGCGGCACAGACATTTCAAGGGACTGCAGACAGGAGCCGAGACAGACTTTTTTCTCATGTCCTGTGAGGTGATAAAGCCACATCTCTCACTTTTCAAAACACAAGGTCCAAGGCAAACTCCTCCCTTTTGCCTCCAACCAGGCACTTTCAGCTAAGAGCCCCATTTCCAGGCTCGAGTACCTGGAAGCTTCTCATGTCATTAACCTCTTACACAAAAGCCTGCATAAAAGCAGCCCTTTCTTGGGGTTATTTTCACAAGATAGACTTCAACGTTGCCAGTTCTAATGGACTCTCAGCAAGGAAAACTGAAATGAAAGCATCATATTGCCTGTATACACTAGGCATAGGGCTTTTCAGAAAGTACAATATATAAAATACTGTTTTCTGTTGTGCCTCCTGTCTCCAAGGAGTAAAAGCTGACAGCACTGTTAGTTTTGGGACAAAACAGCAGAGGATAGGAGCAAATATTTCATGCAGTGGTCACCATTTTGGCTCAAGGGATGAATAAATATACCACATTTCTTTCAGGCAGTGAACAAAGATTAATTACTTAAAAATAAGGCAAAGTGAAAATCAATCTGCTGAATTAAAAAATATGTTAATATTTTAATTGACATATTGGATGTCAGCAGGAGTAAAATGAAATAATCTATCTTTCCAAACACATGATCATTTGTGTTGCTAGAAAACTGTTCCTGTTTTTTAAAGAGAAGAATGTCCCTCTATCCTTCTTCATATACAGAATATGCCATCCCCCTAATGACATAACTATATATAACTACACCAGAGAGAATGGAATTTATATTCATGAGATACAGATGGCTTCATAATTCACTAGCGATAGAGGCCTGAGTGAGTAATTAGGTCTCCTCTATGGAGCAGAAAACAATTCCAAATCTCAATACAGTTAGTAAATAACTTACCTAAGGAGACATAGGTCCTCTTAGTGGCTCTAGTTTGACCTACTCTGTGACACTGGGCAACTCCCCTCTCCACCTTTTCTCTGACCTGTTTATTATACCCATTGAGACTGGCAGGTTTTGCTTTAAGGGAAAACCATCTCCAGGTTTAGCAGTGAGCAGATCTTTAACCTGTATAGAGTATAAATGCAAAGGGCCTCATCTATGGTTGGGGAAAATCCAAGTTTAAATTAATGCAAAATTTTAAGATATCATCCAATTTTCATTTTAAATTAAAAATTAAAATTCAAGCTTTTCAGTCTTGAGTGAAACATAACCCACATGTTCAATACTAGACATCACCAAGACTACTAAATGACATTAGTCTCAAATGGCAAGGATTTCAGATCTACACAACTAGCTAGAAGCAAATTAGATATTTTGCTACCAGTCAACAAAGCCACACCTTGCTGAGATGTGCAGGAGGCATCCCTTCCTCAACCGTGAAAGTCCAAATGCTTCTGTTAAAAGAACTTGACAACTTTAGTCAAAATTTTGAGAGATCAATGGAGGTATATAGTTATTGGAATGAAGCCCAACACTCATTAAAACATATATAAATAACCTAGGGAAGAGAGTGAAGAAGTACTATGCGTTTTACACAATAGACTGAAATAGCACAAAGTATTTACTACACTCCATAAATACGGCTCAAAGTTAAGTCAGTATAAAGCAGTTACCTGAAAGTTTTCATTTTTTTTCAAAATAGGCTAAAAGTTTAGAAGACGAATAGATTTTTCTTTCAAATCATTACAAATCCCTATCTTCATCTCATAATAAGGTATTTCATTTAGAGCAGACTAAAAAAATCTGGAGTCATCTTCCCCTACATTCAAGTTGTGATTTTTCCTCCCTTCTTGTTTTCTAACTTGCACTACAAACTCCAGATTAAATACCATCCACAGCTACTAGAAAGGGAACTTCAAGCAATTCTTAGAGTCAAACAGTTTGCAGAAGTGAGCTTATAAGTGATTGCTCAATAACAAAACATCTTGAGACAACTTTTTGCAAAAGTTTCTGCTAAAAAAAAAATGAAAAAAATCAATACATTTCTTTACTAACAGAAGTCAAAATTTGTTATAAGAATGGAGTGAACCACTTGTCTTGTTTTCTACTTGAGATCTATACTGAAGCTTCCAACCATTTTGCCAATGCTTAGTTAGAGATATAAAAAGAATGCGATAATGCATTTCTATTTACATAAAAGTTTAGGAAAAAGAACAGACTGCCAAGACACAGTTAAACTTCTACATAGAAGAACTCAACTATTTTCTATGCAAAATAGGAAAAGTAATCTGAGACTTACATCAGACTCTTGACACAATCACTTTCAGAAAATAAAACCTCTTCAATTGACCACAAGCTATATAGAAATGCTTTCTTTACAGGTGTTTCAAATTTTGATTACTTTATCTTCCCCTTCAGAGCAAAGTAACTCTCCACACTACAAATCCTTATCCCTCTCCTTAAAATAAAGCTATACTGAGATCTCACCACAATTTATAGAGACAAAAATAAAGAGGGTGGGGTGATGTATAAGCTCAGCTGAGATCACTTAACTTGGGACTAACTATAAATACATCCTGCTTTAGCAATCTTTCTTCTCTGATGTTTCAGACTGTTGAGTAAATTTAGTTTGTAGAAACATAGGGAAGAGCTTTAGTAGTATTAGAGGCAGATGGAGCATCAGTTAAGTGACTGTTGTATTTAGTAAGTTAATTTAGAATGTGAATAATTTATTTTTCCTTTGCTTATGTGCAGTTTGGCCAGCAAGGAAACAAATTCATCTTTTAAGAAAAAGTCAGATTATCAGTAAAAATAAGAAGTTTAATTTTTTAGGGTTTTTCAACATCACTTTATAAGTGAGCGTTTTCTACTCATTATATAATTAAGAAAAGTGAAGTCTTCAGAAAATACTGCTAATGTATTGCTAAGAGTCTTAAACTGATACTGAGTTTTCTATAGCTATTTAGTTGTTATAATGGGTAGAATATTTTCAGAACATTAAATATTCTAATTTGAACATAGTAAATAATAGCTAATAAAAAATAAAGATGGATAGTTTCTTTGGAATATTCAAATATAAACTATTTCAACTACTAGCTATGTATCTGTATATATTCTTTGTCATAACTATATATATCTTCAGCTATATAAAAATCTAAACATACTGAACTTTCTCATTTAAAGCAGTTTTCCCAAAATATAATGCATTTTGTATGTATTGTATGGATGAGGCTCAGTAGTGTAATATGATTTATGAAGCTAATCAATAAACAGTGAAAACTTCTCTTTTATTAAGCTTTCCTAAAGAGGACATGAAGTCTCCTAGGCTTCCAATAAACAAGTTAAAAAGAAGAGAAGAGTTCATGTAGGAGTTATTCTTGAAGATTTCTCCTTGTGGCTAAGGAATTGCCCTAAGAAGATGGCAATAATGGTTATTGCTACTAGAGGCTGTGGCTGAAAAGGAGTAGCTTGGGCAGACCAGGCTATGGAAGAGGAAGGAAAGAGTCTAGACTCAGGGATCTGCTTTCTTTCTCATTTGCTGTGCTCTAGTTTATTGGAAACTATACATCTGTGGATGCAGCTGCATCTCTTTAAAATTCAGACAGTAAGCAGGCTCTCTCATCTTGAAACAGAAATGTGGGAATCAGTGTATCTAAAGCGAATATATTTCAGCTTGCTTTTAAGCCAGCCTTTTAATTCTCCCTTTTTGAGAAAGTTATGTTTTTCCGCCAGGATCAGCTTGTGCCTGTTTCTTTTCTCTTTGGCTTCCCAAAGAGATCTATAAAATGCAGAAAAATAGAGAAATACAAGGGCAGAACTTGGACTATACAAATCCATGAGATATAGCCTACAAATACAGCATTGCCTATGTTTTATGTTCACTAGATACTACACATTAACTTCAGTTCTTCTAAAGAATGAATTCTCAGCACTTCAAATTAGTGTTGTTCTTTTGGTAAAAAGTTAGATGTAATTTGGAGACAGTAACTACATTTTTACCTTGCAGGTTGCAACCTGGAGAATCACCTGATCATGATTTTTTTAAATACTTCACTTAAAATGTCTATATTAGAATTTCTAATACAGAAGAATCTAAATTTAAATTATAGTGTCTGGAGCACCATTTCCTCTTCAGAGCCACAGTGAATCAGGAAGAGCTTAGGAAAATATAATGCCCACTCTAATTTCACCTGTTCTCCCAGCTGTAAATCTTACAGCTTCTTCTAATCAGGCAACCATTTAAGGAAATCAAATTAATTCCTATTTATTTTTGTTTGGCTTCAAAATAATTTACTTTACATGTAGAGATGAGACCTGCTACCAATCAGCAATTAGCCTAGCTATCAGAGACCACCTTTCCCACTGATGGGAAGATGATGATATAATTGAATCACTTTGCGTAGAGAGGGTGTCCATGCAGTGGCTGGTGTGCTACCTGCTTCTGGCCAGTTCTATTACAGTAAATATATACTGTATGTTACAATATACTGATTGTTTCGGCTGCTGCTCTGGTTCCTGTCATGATTTCTGCCAGCCAGTTCAGTCCCTGACATTTATGTCAGATAAGCAACAGAGCTATGAAAGTGGAAGATTAGTTACAGAACCTGCTTCCCTCCCTATTTGTTTTCTTTGGTTGAACAATTTGAAATCCTGTAAGGATCATTTTAAAATATCCCATTTCCCTTTATAGAAGGACAATGTAAGAAGATGATTAATCTTAAGAATGTGATTGATACCACTTGAATTCAGTGTAATTTCAGCACATATTTTAAAATTAGTCATATTTGTGCATGCAGATACTTAGCCCTGTAGCTCTATTAGAAGCAAACAGGATTTGTATATGTGAGCTGTCAGCTTATTTGATCTCTGCATTCACTTAAATGCTATTTGCATGCAAGTGCAATTACACATGCAAAGTGCAGAGAAAAATGGATCTGGCAGGTTTGGAGCCTCTTTAAAAAAATTCACCCTTAGAGTATTTTAAACTAGCCTCTTCAGAATAGCTAAAATAAATGCTACTGAAATTCATTACACTTGGCAATCAACCTCTCCAGAATTATCCGTTGGATGGAATATGGCCTGTTGGTTGGTTTACATATGATTTTGGGAGCTGTAAGATTTGAGCTCTTCATTGTTTTGAGTGACCTGAGCAAAGTAAACAAACCTCTTTTGTTCCTTGTCTGTAAACAAAAGATCAAAGCAAGATGGAAAAGTAATTTCTATTCCTAGTTGATGCAACAAATAATTGTGGAATGCTTAAAGTGTTTTGAAATCCTTGTATGAATAAGGAGGAAGTAGTCCTAAAAGTACAAATGTAATTAGGCTGAGTGCAGGGCTGAGGCATGACACTTTCTACATATATAGCATTTTCTTAAATAAAACATTAATCTACAAAACAGCTGCATTCTAGATCATATATTCTGCTTGGTTTCCTTTTATTTATTTTTCCTTTTGACACAGGATCTATAAAACTCTAAATATGCTGCTGAAGCTGATAATACTATAATTTACCTCTTTAGGGCTGTGAAGTAAACAGATGTTCTTCCTGTCTCAGGGGACATTAAGGATTCCATGATGATTTTTTGAAGCAGTCAACTTTATCCCCAATGTCCTTACCAAAATCCTGTTGTGTTGTGAGTGTTCCTAGTCCTTGTTTGGGCTGTTCTATAAACCACCAGAATATGAAGGTGAACATGTCTAATATTTTTACCTAAGGCTGCTTGTATTTACTATTTATATTTAGTGTTTAGGTTATCTGTCTCTTTGCCTCTTTCAAATTATTTATTGTAACTCAGGAAAGTGAACTTTTACCAAATCTATTGAGACCAAGGTTGCCATGAAAGAAAACCAGAGGGAACACTACAATGCTTGCAAAACAGTCACATATGAGAATATTTGTACTTGCACATAGAAGAATTGCACACAAAAAACTACACACTAAAAAGTATTCAAATACTGGAACTGCATATAGACCCCAGTTATCGCAAAACAAATACAAATCTCTGTAGGCCTCTGAAAAAGGAAACTATATTGTAAGAGTGTAGGGAAACACAAGAAGGAAAATACAAGAAAAGATGCTTTCCAGATTTAGGAAAAAACTAACCTCTAATTTCAGCAGTTTTCTTTCTTGATACAAGCATTTTTTTCGGCAAAAATGAAGGAACTCCAACTCTTCTTTCCCTAGACGAGTGTGTTGTTTCCCTAGATGCAAAAAGATGTTGGAGTAGCATTGCTCCATTGCCTTAAGAAGTGGACTGGACAACTGCATTATCAATGACTATTGGAGGTGACAGGATCTGATGCCAGTCTAGCATCTGCTGGATAAAGCATTAGTGTAAACTTTGCACCCTCAGGCAGAAAAGATTTTAATAACACATAGACTTAAACAGTAAATTCTGACAACTAGTGCTGATCAAAACATAAATGTTTTATTTTACTTTTAGTAGAGATTTTAAAGATCAAGCAATACTGATCTGCTTTATTAAATAATGCATCTGAACCTACTGGAGATTTACTCTCTGGGTTAATTCTGGCTTTGGATAACCTATGTGATATTTTGCTTTTCATTTTTTTAAAAAGTGGATCAAGAAGATCATCCTAAACTATGCATTTAACTGTGACAACATTTGTGAATGTATTACTGTTTTTTTCTTCTGGGTCATACTTTTCCCAAATATCATTGCCATCCATGTTCTTTATCACTGAACCAGGAGTGCATTTTACAGTTCCTGAAGCAGCCACTTGTCCATATAAATTTTATGCTTGCTTCTTGATAAATCTAGATATTGCCTTTTGATTGTAATAAAATTAAATCAGCTTATACAAACTGACTATCCTGCTCCACAGCCCATTCTTTTTTACTTTAATTTTACTTTTACTCAAGGCTGTCTTGTTATATAATGAACCCTTTAGTATTTTTTATGCTTCATGTTCTGAATCATTGAACCAAGACCCTGTGATAAATTGCTATTTTATGACACTTTGACTTCCATTTTTTAATAAGTAAACACTTCTGATTTGTTTAATGTAACTAATACCTAAGCTTCTTAGTACAGCAAAATCTGTGTAAGGTTATTCAAAAAAAGCTTTGGCTGCTTCAGAGAAATGAGATATTGTGATGGAAAACAAAACCACAACAGCTGTAGGGTAGGTCGGGTGCATGCAGGGGGCAGTTACTTTGGGGGTGGAGGTGCTTGGTTTCTATGGACAGTAATTGCCAGGAGGGTTGGTGACTTTGGAGCCACACTTGTGATTGTGGCCACCCTGGTCCATTGAGCTGGCAGGTAAAAAGTGGAGGAGATGCTTTGTTCTGGTGTAGTGGCAGTGCTCGGCTCTACCGCAGGCTGGAGCGGAAAGCCTGGGTAGTCTTGTTGCCATCAAACACTGCCTTTCCGAAGGCTTCTGACTAGGTCCTATTACCTATTTCCTACTAATACCACCACACCTTCATTCCAGAAACAACCTTTCATCCTTCCTTAGGTCTGAATTTAAAACAAACAAACAAAAAAACCCAACAAAAACCAAACTCTCCAATATGTCCAGTTGGGTTTGCAGATCAAATGACAAGAGGATTAAATGCACAGGCAAACAGGAAAGTGTCTTGTACACTTGCCCAATACACATAATTTGGCTGGGCAAAAGAACCTGTATTTGGACTGCTCTTTGAAATCCTGGGTGCTATCTTCCCTGAGTGATGCTTTTTCACAATTTCTGTCTTCATTTACAGTGTAGGAATGTTCTCCTGCATTAATGAAAACCATTTATTTGGGCCATCATTAGCATTTCAAAATGCCCTGAAACAATTACTGGTCTATTGTTCTGCAGAAATGGATCTGAAAAATGAGCTTGTGAACATTACTTAGAATACTTTGAGTCACATTATAATGTTTCTTTGTATAGACTTGGTGATTAGTATTTTAGATGCTTAACTAGGTGAGAAATGGCTCAACTCAAAACATCTGTCACTTAAACTCCCAGATCAACTACTTGCCTATATAAACCATTTAAACAAATCACTGGAACCATGTTAGTGATACAAAAGTGACCTAGCTGTGGTAGATATTCAGTATAAAATCACAAAGAGCAAGACAAAACTGCAACTTAAATTTTTTTCATTAATAGCCTTTTACTATTCAAGTAATAATCCTATCATATGAGTGAATCTACTTCATGGGCTTGTGTCACTACTTTTTCATCCAAACAAATGTCCCCAAGTTATCCTCCCTGAGCAGTATGGAGAAGACCATCTTTTGAAGAGGATCAGCCTGGCCAAGAGGTATGAGAGGGAGCCAAAGACCTGGAAGGACTGGTGTTTCTATTTAGCTCTCATGTGAAGACAGTTGAGTTGTTTTTCCGGAGATGGCAGCTGTGCTGTTCTGTGTCTCTTCTGATTGAGATTTGAGAAGGCCTCCTCATATCAAGGCACGTAGCGTGCAACTGAGCAGACCCCAAGCAGAGAGGTCCTAGAATTAACTACTCCTTTCATTAAAACTTGAGCTGAGCATACTGTTTCCTGGTTTTATTTGTTAATAAACACAATTGTAAGAAAAGTTTGCATTTGAGCCTGCACAGTATGTGGTAACAACTATAGGGGGTGGCTGTAAACCTGTTTAGTGCTAGTGATCTGTACACATACTGAATTAATTATAGCAATAAAAAAATAAAATGTATAGATTTTGTTCCTTGATATTTTAGTGACCAGAGCAACATGTCTCTCTTCTTAAAAGCTCACTAATTAAGTAACTATTTGTTTGTACAAGCACATAGCTATTTTCATCTCAATGGGCAATTTTTATTTTTTTAAGCCTCACTTGATCAAAGTCTTTAGATTTCTAAGTGATTCACAACACTTTGAGTTAAAAATGGTTAAACTTGCCTACCTTATGTTAGGCAGATTCAGAAGACAGCTACATATCTATATGCTGCAGTTATATCTTTATTTTGTAGTTGGCTACATCCAGTATGTCTGTACAATGCAACTGGCATCACCCCAAGGGCAATCGCATACAAAAACTACAGGCATACGTTTATCTTTATTTGTTTTTCATATATTAATTTTATTAGCAAATTCAAAAATTGTTCTCTGGAACTTTTTTTGTTCTGGTTTACAAAACTCAGATTCAAAAAATTAAGGAATTTCAAAATAATACTGCCTATGAATTTTCCTGAGAAAGGATATAATGTTCTATTCAACCTTTTGGCTGTGTTCTTAAGCATTTGTTAAGTTAGAAAGTCAGTACAGAATTGAACCATTATGAATTTTATAGCAGTCAGAACCTCTCAGGTATTCTTTATTTTCTCAGGAAGAAAAGCTAAATGATATACAGTAAAATATCTCCAGATCTAAACCATACTGGTCAGACAGGACAGCTGTCTGGGCTGGTTGGTTTTTATAACCATAAAAATACTACACAGAACAAAGTCTCAAAAGAACAAAAGTGCTATTTGGTCACAGTGGATTTTTTTTATGTCAAGGTTATTTATGAATATGTATTTGTTATGGAAGAAAGTGTATATTAATTTTTTATGTGAGCTTCCAGTATGCACATGACAAATGTCCTCTCAGCTCAGTAACCTGCTGAACAACTGCTGCCTCATCACCTCCTTCCTCTGCCCAGTGTCACAACTGTCACTCTGAAGTACAAGTCAAAGTGGAAATTCAGCCCTGCAACTTTAGGGTGAGTAATCCCTGTAGTTGGTCAAAAGCTAGCCGTTAAAGTTTACAGTTCTTTTGAATAAAGCCTAATATGCTTAACTTCATGCTAATACTGCCATTTCCCCTTTGAAGAGTGCTTTTTTGTAAATGCAAATTGTAGTGGGCACAGTAGGACTCCCATGGGAACTTGTTTGAGTCACTGAGGTTACACAAATGCCTTATTAACTCTAGTCAAAATTTATGTACTCAACATGATTAGCTTGTAGCTCCATTACAAAATACTTAACTGAAAAGGCAGAATGACAGTTTAAACAGAAAAGGGTTGGCTTTTTTAAAAAATAAAATCTTAAATAAATGGAAGCAGATGGGAATGCTTTAGCCCTATTGTGGTTGCCCTGGTACAGAAAGAAGTGTATTGTAAAATAGATTTTAAATAGCTTCAGAAATTATGTCACTAAACCTTCTAAATTCAGACTATGGCCAATTTCTAGGTTAGAAATAATACTTAGTTGTTGTCTTTTGTTGTCCAGTGCAGGCATAACTCCGAAGAACAATCATCTACTTCAGTTATTAACTGGACCTAAGTCATGAGTCAGCAAAAATGTCATGAGCTTCTGCCCGCATTTTTAAATGATCAATGTTTCTAATAATTTAATTACATGTTTTGCTTTATGCTCTGCTAGGAGTTACTCAACACCACCATCTGCAAACACTGCAGTGATCCTGCCTTGATCACTTGCACACGTCTTTCCTGTCCTTTCTAATCTATAAACTAACAGATCCACCGTGAGACCCAAGGCTCGCAAAATGATTTATCCAACTCTGCTGCTTGTTAAATGAGTGATGAAACACCAGTTTTCAGTTCAAAGTAGGACTTCCATAGTATGGAAGCTATTTTAAAAAGCGTTTAGGATTTCTGTTCAGTTCACAGGATATAAGGAGAAGTAGAATTACTCTCTTTGGTGTAAATGCTGGTGGAAAGTGCTGGTTTGGTTTTGTCAGCTTTGGCTTTTTAATTGTATGTGTTGCTAACACCTCTTTCAAGCTCAAATATCTTTGTTTATTTAGCTATTGTAATTTTTGATGATCTTCAAAACTGACCCTGAGGTAAGGGTTCTCTAGTTTCTGATGTCATTTTGTTTCTCTGGCTCTGAAGCTTCAAGAATTCACACTAAGACTACGAAAAAAGTCATTTTTCAAGGCAGCAAAAGGGTGATGTGAAACTAACAGTGTGCTCAGCGCTAATTTATCGGTGGGAAGTGAACTTTTTGGAAGTGTAGGGCAAGCACTGGGGAGAACTGGTCTGCAGCTGGGCATCTTCTATGACCTTCTGGGCTGTCAGTGCTCTGGGACAGGGGGCTCTATGGGAGAGAGGCTCTGACCCAGTGGGGCTGGACCTCGCCAACTCCAAGATTTTATAAGCCTGCTAAATGTTGTCTTTTGACTTTAAGTGACAATATATTGTCCATTATGCTTAATAGAACAATATCTTACAAAACAAGAAAAGCCTGTTTGTTTTCAAGATGATACTAATACGATATTATTCAGTTGCTGTTTGTTGGAAAACAAGGGCATTACTTTGGAAGATGTAGCTTTTTCTTTATGGCCTTTTTCTTACTCGGGCCAAGGCATATGTCATATGCCTAAGAATTCTGTAAAGTATTGAATCATTTAAAAACAAAACCCTTATGAAGTATTTGGGAATCTGCATCACGTAAGAAGTTATTTTTTTATCCATTTTTAAATGTGTTTGCCCCTTGGCATGAGGCAATGCTAGCTGAGTGTTACTCATTGGTATTCACAAAGTTGAAAAGAACTTGTTTCTATAGTCTTTGCATTAAATGTTGCCAAAAAAGGACATAAGGTAGGCCCCTACTACTTATGGGGGGAAAACAATCTTAAACTGGTATCTCTAAGTTCAAGAATAACATAACCAGTTTTGGTATCTATCCGTTCTGTGAGAATACTTAGCAACTTTTCTTATGAAAAATGAAATGCTTGTTGCTTGTCTTTTTGCAAGGCACTACAAAGATTTGCTAACCAAATTACAGTAAAATTAATTGGAAGTCATTCTGGAAAAGTTTTAATTAAAACCAGTCTGGAGCAGCATGAGGAGTGAAGGAAGACATGCAGAGTATGGTCGCGTATGTTGGCTGCAGGTTTCTACACACCTCATGTCAGTGAGTTTAATTGTTCATGGAAAGGATATTAACATTTTTACCAATCCAAACAAAAAGCAAATTCATTAGTGCCATGAGAGAATAATTGTCAGATCGTCCACAGGTAGTTATGCAGCTAATGACCTGAAGATGGGAGTGTAATTAAAGCCTTCACTCACCGGCTTCACTCGTTCTAATATCCTTTCCTGTCTCTCCATTTATGTTCTATTCATTATAACTGTACAGATCATTAACTCATTAATAACTGCAGAATGCAAACGCAGTGAAGAAGAGTGAATTTAATGTCTCCTTGGTTGTGAAGTATGTTCCACTGCTGGAGTGATAATTTTTTACAACTGCTATTAGAGTGGTTCTGTCAATGAAAGAAGCTCCTCAAAAAAAAAAAAAAAATTATTAAAGCTAACCAAAATTAATATTTCACTGTTAAATAGCAAACCCAGCCACCAGACAAGTAAGGGAATGAACTGCTATTCTAAAGATACGATTTAGAAAGCTCTTCTCACTCCTTTCTCTAACTAAAGGGCTGTTTCTAAAGTTGCTGATCTTGCCCTTATTTTCTATTGTAATATAGGAAAAATTACTCGTGTATTTTCTCCGGGATTATCCCATTAACAGAACTCTGACAAATATGGACAGGGGTTAGGCAGAAAAAATGTGTGGAAAAACTGGAATGATTCATGCATACTAATTTGTTGCATAATATAATGTGTCAGATGATTTTTCCTCAAATCTGAGATCTGCTTGGGCCAGTTGAGGAATCTCTTAATGCCAAGCATCTTGCCACCTGACCCTGCAAACCCTGCATTCACTCCACTGCCACCTAACTCACTTAAAACCTTTTCAGTCAAGAACTGATAG
Organism: Gallinago jamesoni; assembly: GCA_025769975.1. NCBI lineage: Eukaryota > Metazoa > Chordata > Aves > Charadriiformes > Scolopacidae > Gallinago > Gallinago jamesoni. The sequence goes on from JAOQGH010000005.1 coordinate 7,128,667, forward strand.
TAGAAGATCTCATAAAGAAAACACTATTTCAGAGCTATTTGATTTCTTCTTGCTATTAAAGCCCTTTTGAGGCCAGGAGATGACCTTAAGATACCTTGTAGCCTTACAGACTGTTCAAGAGACTCGGGGTCAGTCCTTGGCTATGCCGTGTTTCTCTGAGCATCCTTGCCGAAGCTCTTGAGGGACAGAATTTCAAAACGGCTGCAATCCCTCCATTCGGATTTCAGGAAAAATATCACCGCTTAATGAGAGGTCTTTGTATACTTTTCTGGTGGCCTTTAATCTTTCTATGCCTCAAATTCTGATCTCTAAAAGGAAAATACAAGTTTTTCTCTGTCACTGGCGTAGTAACAAAATACGATGTTCAGCTTTCTGCTTTATAGAGTGTGACGTATCTGGGGTGCACCATGTGTTGCTGTTATTCATAATTAAGTCATTGATGGGACAAGAGTTCACCCAGATCAGACTACTGGTCTTTCTCTAGGCGGTTCGGTTAGCTTTAGAAAATGACTATTCTCTTAAAAGTATCATCCAAAAAAGTTAATTAACAGAGCACTTAATCATGTTTTTGGGCACCAATACATCAGGTATAGACGTCATTTTCATTAATATCTTCCAATATTTATATTTCTCAAGACTCCGTGAAAGTACTGTTAATGGACTTGAGAAGAAGAGATAATTTTCTTGCTGAACTGAGCCTATGTGATTAAGTGTTCAGTCTCTGGTAACAAATGAATGCAACAACCTTTAAATCCTTTCCATACAGACAAATCAATGTATTTCTCATAATAATATTGCTGGAAATGTAGACAGGCCAGTGCATCTTTGTGAATTTCTCTGCATGAGTCAGATTTACAATGCTGCACTGACAAAAAAAAAGAAAGGGCTATGATGACAAGTTGATAAACAAGTTAAAATAATATAATTTGCACTGTGTCATTTGTATGCTGTCAGCGTACATATAATTCCAAAAATTACCATGGGTAAATCCATTATAGGTCTGCTAAGTACTGCTGCTGGGTACATTGAGTCTTGATGCCTCATCATGCTTTAGACCCGTTAGCAATTTGCATGGCAGAGCTACATAGCTCTTAACTGAAAGATGAAAGTCACGCTTCCTATTCCAGTAGTGCTGACATTTAAATTTGATGTCAATGTTACAGTCTCGTCCTAATTTCAAAATCCCTTGTGCTAATAGTGCTTAAGCCTTAATTGCACATTTAATCATAAGAATTACAGAATTGCTCTGGTAAGTTAGACAGGAAAAAATGCAATGGACATAGATACCAAAGCAAATCAAATAGGAAAGACAAAAAAATAAGTAATTTTCTATTTTACAGAAAATGTTAAATGTTTTTCAAGCAACCAGCACAAATGGTGAATATATGAGATTCCTGTATCGCCTTCATCCTGCTAAATGTTGTGTGTTTACTGTAACTAAATATCTAAAATTTGTCTGTTTATCTACAATTCTGAAGTGACTAAGGGACTTACTGCCATCAACTAAACTCAAATAACTAACATGGAGTTTTGTGCAGCTTGCTGCTTTTTTAAAAACTCTGCACACACACACAAAAAAATCCACATAAAAAGTATGCTGTATTTGAAGGGAGAGACAGATTTTTAACAAGGTAATTAAAATACTTGGCCTCAAACAGAAAATCAATCCTATCTACAGGCTCTCTGAACCTAACACTTCAAGACTACCAACGAACTTGCTAAATGACTGTGGTCACCAAGAAATAAATGTTACAATGTTTGGGAAATAATGAACTCAAACTGGAAGCTAAGATAGTCAAGAATGTTCAGTGTTAATACTGGAATGTCAGAACTGCAATTTATGTACCAGTGCATGTATCTCACACGGTGTAATTATTTTGAGAAAAGCCAAAATAAGATTTTGAGCCAAAGTCCATAGACATTAGAGAAAGTCTTACTACATGTATTACTGTAACACATTTGTTACTGACATTTCTTTATACAGGGAAAGTCTTTTTGTGAGGCTTGTAATGCCTAACAAATGACACTCTAATTTCATAATTATCCTGCCAGCTACTATCACATTGTTAGAACTGGGCAAAAATAGATCCCACTTTTTTTTTTTTTTCAGAAAAACTTGCCATTTTCTCACTGAGAAGTGATTTGTTCATAAAAACTTTCAACTCTTTTTATAAAGAATCCAAAAATATGAAACTGATCTAAAGGCTGACCAAAGACAAGATGGAAGACTTAATTTGATCCTGTTTCTGACAGTGGGAATAGGTTTGCTTTTGAACCCAGCTAAATTCTACAGTCTACACTTACAAAATTGATTTGGCTGCTTCTAGTTTAACTGCCATAAAAACCAAATTGATTCTGTAGGGGAAAATAAAAATGACAAATTGAGGTGGTTTTGACAACAAAAGCTGTATGTCTGTTCATGAACTGGAAGCAGAAACTATTGATCTTTTGATAGTCTATCTGATCATCATGACTGATTCTATTAGCATTCAAGATAGCAGCACAAAAGCAAAGAGAAGTCCAAAGCACAGAGCAATGCTGGATTATAGTGAGACTAAAAAAAATTAGAAGTCTTTAAGATGCAAGTATTCTTTCAGATGGGCATGGTGAAATCTGAAGGGACGTCTGTTCTCTGATAAGCATCATATTGTAAGTTGCTGCACCTTGAGATGCTGCCATAATCAATGCGTTAGAGATAAGTCCTTTTGAATCCCAGAAATACACTTGTACTGCATCTTGGGTCATCAAATCTTGGCAAGTCTAGTGTGTGTGAATGGCATTCATCCCTTCCCATGTTCAGGTGTAAGTAAAGTAAGAAAAACTTGGAACCTCTGCCTTGTGAACCTGCAGTTTTCAGTGCCGTTTGCTTTGGTATCAACTATGTGTTGCTGGTCAGACCAAACCATTCCAACACAAACTGCCAACACCAGTATGCCCTCTTTGCTGTCAGTAATCCCAGCTGTGTTGGTATCAATATCATGTTGCTTGAGGCTGTGTTTCAGTATTTCCATGCAGTTTTTCATCTGCCCGCCCTGCTGACACACTCCCTCTTTTAGTTCACCAAATAACACTTGACTTGGCAATCTTCTAAAATTGTTGTCTTCCATTCCAGATACAAGAACCAGCCTAGTGAAGTGTGCTGTAACGATCACAGTTTCAGCTCCCTGGAAGACTGCTATGCTCTAAAATGACTTAAAAGAAAACTTCTTCCTACCCTGAATGCACAGTGCGGTAAGCAGAAGAAATCTCTCCTGAGCTGTATGTGCTCTCATTAGCAAATCTGTGCCTTCTTGTATAGAAAATTAGATAAAGTATGCACTTTGCCAACCTTTAATTTAATCTAGAGACTGATACCATATTGCTTCCAAGCTTTGTTTCTTAAAAAAAAAAAAGAAAAGAAAACACAGAAGATGGACAGGATGTGCTAATGATATTTGACAGTTCTTTGTCCAAGAGACACCCTCCAATAATGTATTTCCAAAATAGCAAAAAACTTTCATGGCTAACATATGTTGTAAATTAAAATGACTAATGACAGGCTGTGATACAAAATGACATGCATAATGTCCTTTTCCTCCAAGTTTCTTAGGAGTCTGTACCTCTTGAACCAAGCTCATAATCAGCTTCATGATGTTTTGTGTACGTGCTTGCTTCCATGGGGCAGTTATCAGCAAATCAATGTGACTGAGTGCTTGTAAAACCTCATAGTCTGTTCAACGGTGTTCACAAAACAGTCCTGGCCCATCAGTGATACCAGGATCAACTTACACCATCTGCCAGGTTTTCTGTCACAAACAATCTCGTGATAGTGTCACAGCTACTCATGGTAACTTGCCGTGGATGCTTTCCTGGCTTGCATGGCCCTGCCTCTGGCTGCATTCCTGAGAAACAATCCTCTCTCTCTTGGCACGTGCTAAAACCCCAAAGCTCCTGAAGAAATTTTACAGGTGGTTTGTATTGTGTTCTTGGAGAACCCAACTTGCAAGTCATTGCAAAAGTCCAGGTCTTGACAGTGTCAAATTCACTGATAATAAACAGAAAAGACAGGCTATTCTATACTTTTCTGACACATACCTGACTGGTTGCATCTCTTCTGCATTTTAAACTGTATCATGGGTCAAATGGCATGTACTGGACTATATTCCTCTCAAGAAAGCCAGTTTTTTCTTTTTTTAATTGTCAGTGGTAATGAACATGGCACTTTTGAAATCCTGCCTTTCCTGTCTTTTCCAGTTTGAGGGGACAAAGCAAACCCTGAGAGACCATTTTGAGGGAGTGATACATACAACTAATAGCGATTGCTGACAGGATGTGTCTTAAGCAAGGCACCAGTACACTGCACTTACTAATAGATTTTTGTATCTATTCATCAGTTCACCTACTTGATTCTTTCTTAGTATTTGTCAAGGTTTGTACTGACTCTGAACATACCTGTCGCTTTTTGATAGGTCTTTTATTACCTCTGACAACCCAAGAAAACCTCAAAATGAAAAGCTTTTGCACTAGTTACAGGACTTACACATAGATCCCCATAACGTTACCTGAAGCTCCACAAAGCCTGTGGTGGGTTTTCTTAATTTCTAACTATTTTATAACTCTGTAACTGTTTGCTTGGCTTGGATTAGGTATGAGATAGGTTTTACTTGGGTACCTGTCTAGCCCAGTGTTGCATACAAAGCCCTGATTCTAGATGAGTCCTTTTCTTCCACTCTTCACTGATGACCCTTCATAAATCAATCTGGGCTTAGTTTTGCTCTGACACTCATGAGCTAGGAAATCATCAGGAGCTTGCAGACATAAATCTAGTAGCCAGGGCTCATTGTGCATTCATTGTTCATGCAACAATGGCTTAAGATAAAAACACTGATAAAACATGATACAAGCTCTACAAGCAGTACTCTTGGCAACAAAACACCTTATATATCATCTCTGTTGTTTTTAAAGGTCAGTGAATGAGACCACACACACAATATTCAGAGGTATTCATGTGCCTAATGGTTCAGTCGCAGTTTTGGTACCTATCTGGATGTAAACATAAACCAAAAATATTTATAGTAAACATATAATATTTGCCTGATTCATTCCGCGCTGCTGTTTAATACTTGTAATTCTCACCATTTCTGGCAGCTGAAGATGTTCAGCATTTGTAAATACCAAACAACTGTCTCCTTTGTTTATACAGAACTGAGTTCCTGATCTGGGAGAAGATCCTCAGCACCACTCAGAGAAGTACCTAGGCCACAAGCTTATGGGTAAAGCTCTCACACGATCTATGTAATACAGATTAAGCAGCCCTTGTTCCTTCCCCCAGACAGGAAGAAGTCTGGAATTGCACTACCAGAAGGACGTATAGAACTCAGCCTTCATTCAGCTTTGATCTGCTGCTGAGACCTGCCAGGCCAGAACGCAGTGTTATAGCCCCCATGTACAATATTTCTGTCCAGGGTTTTGGAAAACTTTGGATCTCTTGCATAGATGATTTTTGTTGTTTGTGGGGTTTTTTTTGTACATGCACAAGATATCTGACGCAGCCAAGGACGCTTCTGGTTAGTGCAGATGTACAGAGCTTCCCACAAAAGCTGGACTTACTATGCAGATCTTTCGCACAAATATCTCTAAGCAACAACCAGCATCTCCGATAACACTGCAAAGTGTCTAAGCCTTTCGAGCACATGGCAGCCGAGTGAGAGCTCCTGGGTGGGTACAGTACCATCTCACGGTTCCATCTGCCAGTCCCATCAGGTCAGGCACAAATTCTTCAGAAAATGACTGGACAATTTTTTCCAGCAGAAAGAGGACACATCCAAAACCACCTAGGTATACAACAGACTTGCATTTTTTTTTGTGTTTGAAAAAGGTAACATCTAAACTTGGCATGGTTCCTTAGGACAAAGGCAAAGCTCTGTCTTGGTATTCTGGTGTAGTCTTGCAAAAAAAGAGCAAGAGCAGCGTCAACAATTCTATTTTCCTAGAAGTCAAAAGCAGGTCCAGCATTGCTCTGGCCCAACTAATTATTTAATCACAGAAAGAACTTTAATGCCATAAGATAAGACATTAATTATCACCTTGAACAAAATTATTATTATTAATTTGAATTATGCAGTATAAGCAAATAGAATTACGTTCTTGTTTTCAGAATGAACTAGTGAGCTCTGAAAACACTTTTTGCTTTGTACCTGCCACTCTGTGTATCAAACAATCAAATAACTCTTAAATCTCATCAAATGAACTCCAAAAGTCATTGAAGAGATAATAAACTAGGTTACAACACTCATCTGGTATACAGTTAAATGTCTTTCATATATCTTTAAGTGGTTATTAATCTCTGAATTAGTTTAGAATACATTAACCTTCAAGGTAAATTAGATCAATCAAGAAAATGACTCACAAGACTAGGCCTATCTTTTTTGCTCAAATTCGGAGTGTGTGCCAAGAATATAACAGTGCTGGGGAGAAAGCTTTCAAATGCAGCCTTTCCCTGAAAGTATGGCATTTATCATGGAGAGGGGCTGGACTTTCATATTCTTCTTGATGCTTATGGATAAAGTTTTTCCTTAGGATAAGAGGGATCAATGACCTGACAAGAACAAAAAGTTTACAATCGTGCTAAAGGGGAATTATGCTGTGAATGCAGAATGACATGATGTCTGTGAAAATTAGGTGCAATCGTATCTTCAGCTCAATTTATTTTCCACTCTGGGTTTATTTTAGTCTTGTTTATTTTAATTATAGAAATGGCTGAAAAGCCTATTCTGTTCTATTTTGCATATGGCAGACAAGGCAGACGCTTTTCATATTGTGCTCCACCATTAGTCCACTCTTCAACTTTTTGACTTCAGATCTTACAGAAAAGAGGTACTTAAATACTCATGTGGGAATGAATCATAATTACAATTACTATACGTAATGTTGTGCTGTGCATTGTTCTAAGAACCTATGATTTCCATGTTTAGCCACTATTTTCTAAATAAGTATGAGAATATTAACACTGAGTAGCAAAAATAACCTAAAGTCAAGTGGTGTTTAATGTGAATGGCTGATGGTGAAAGCTTTGTGCTGGTTTAGGTTTATGATCTATTTTGCTGTTGCAAAATGCATAGTTATCCTGGCTCAGCTGATAAGTGATAGGTCACAAAGACAAACTCAGGCTCCTATGTTTGTGAGAGAACTATTTTTACAGGATAATTCAGATAACACCAGTGATCAGTGTCACTAATTACAGTGCTATACTCCAAATCTACGCTTAACATCCTTAGCTATGAGAAGTGTCATAAGAGATGCACTTCCTCTAACTGTAGTCAGTGAAGCACAGCTTTTGTGCATAGTCATAACACACTGAAAAACTGAAGGAAATCGATATCTTGAAAACCTTTCCTTTGGCTGGTAAGGGGATTATTGTATTAAAACTTCAAAGACTGCAGTTTGCCTTGACATCAGAATATCTAGAAGCATAAGATTTTTTTTGTGCTGATCGATGACATGTTAAGACTCGATATGCTGCTTTACAAATGGGCAAAAAATATCAAAAACATAAATCAGACCACCTTTTAATACCAGTATGGCATGTTCCAAGGTAAAAGAAAATACAGACAGCACTTGCGAAGCAAGATCTGAGAGCATGATGGAAAGCAAGTAACACTGCATATGGGCTCTAGTTTGAAGATACAGCATACTAAACACCTGACTTAGGAAAGCATTTTGCTGTTATCAAACTTCTGAAATATTTGTACAGTCCTATTGTTTGCAGTAAGACTGCTTACAGGCTGGGATTACATGTACTCTGCAGGCTTTTGCTGGACCAGAATCTAAGGGCTGGAGCCCTTCTTGCCTCCTGGGCACTACATGGAATGATCTGAGTAGTCCAATGTAAGCCACTCCTCCAGTCCACCATTACTTTCCAAGAGGGTGAAGAGCATCCTGCCTAAGGCAGATTATGCCAGCCCCAGACAAAAAAGAAAATTTTTTCTTGTCTTAGAGCATCATGCCTTTACGATCCCATGGAAGTTACACTGAGCAGACTGAAGGGTACCTAAGGATCTGTGCTGTGGTTGTCTGCAACGGGGCCACTTTCTTAAGGTATTAGTTGTATTGGTTACGAAGAATTTTAACACAGGATGAACTCTGAAGTAGAAGATCTAGCTACTACAACCAATTGACCTTCTCTTGAGCCTGTGTTTGCAGACTTTAGCACAATAAAAGCAGGCAACCAGATCCCATTTTGGGGCAGATCTATTGAATATTAGAGCCATTTAGCCAGCAACGACCACAAAAATCTGCTCCTCAGCTCTTCCCATCTGAGCTATTCTGCACCTGCTGAGATAATGTTCCTACTTCATCCGAATTGCAGAGAACTGAGTAAAATCTTTGTCCTTGTACATCTAGGAATAAAGACAGCGTTTCAGCAATCTTGTTGCAATTAAATACAAGTCTGAATACACATGCTGTCATTAAAAATATGTCTGTTTCCTTAAAACAAATCAGTTTTAATTTGCATTCTAATTGAAAGCCTATTAAATATAGTGATAAATGCTATTTGAGAGATAATTTAAAATCTTGACACCTACATGATGCTTTACAAAGCTCTGAAAACGTTGACTAATTCACTCTTGCAATAGCTGAGACAGATAAGTAAACACATGTAGCTCATCTGAGGAGAAGAAAAAGAACTGAACAGAAACTTGATTTAAAAAAAAAAAGTGAAATTTTTCAAGACCATATAGATTTTGGTTAAATGCTTAAAAAATGAGAAATTAAGGGGGTTTTATATTCTCACAGCATCCAATTAAAATGAACTATTGTTCTAGTGAGCCAGAATGCTCTCCTGAAATGCTCTGTGCTCATGATAGTGTCAGAAAGGGCAGAGCAGCTTAGCTTAAAAATGCTTCCAGCCCATGTCATTCCTTTGAGAGCAATCCACTGTCAAAGCAAAGGTGAGGATGAGAACAGAACTAACCTATGGCAGTTTTCTTTGTGTAGCTCCTCAGCCTGCAGAACTGTTGCCCTAACTTCCTCCATCAGGTGTTATTTTGTGATCTTTATGTAGAATATGACAAACTTCAGTCAATGACTTTATCTATGGAGAGAAATTTTCTCTTTCCTGTGTTAATGGTTGGTTTATACTTTAAAACATGAAGTTAATGGTAAGAGCTGGACTAACTCTGGTGATAGTAAGTATCCTCTGCTGCCTCACTGGGAATTTGTCTTAATTTTTCCTCCTCTAATACTCTTATCTCAGAGAATTTGGTGGTGTTCCTCTGGAGGCTGCCACTGTGAATGAGTTTAATTTCAGGAATACTGGTAGCTATAAGAAAATAAGCAAATTCAAGGGAAATACAGTGCCACCTACTCAGATGAAAAAGCAGTCATTTTAACTAAAACTCTGATTTTAAGCAACATAATAGTTGCTATCACGGAATCATTTAGGTTGGAAAAGACCTTTAAAATCATTGAGTCTAACTGTTAACCTAATGTTTCCAAGTCACTACTAAACCATGTCCCTATCATTCAAACAAGATCCATAGAATGAGATTTATCCGATTAAACATGTTGATTTAGAAATACCTCCTATTTTTAATACAGCTGACAAGACAGCATTAGAGACCAACAATTATTTTGTTAATTTCTTGAATAATTGATCAAATAAATAAGTCGCTCTATTTGTGGCCAATTTGCAAACAGAATGGTAAACAATGTGTTTGAATTAATTGTTCATCATGGAGTATTTATTTCATTCTACTAACTCTTTGCATGGGGTTGCTTTTCTTCATCTGTGTCATCTCTAACTAGACCCATTATTAAAACAGCACATAATTCTGTATTTACTGTAATCGAAGAGGCAAGTTAGAGTTTTCTGACATCTTATGCAGTCTTTGTTGAAATGGCTAATGTGAATATACCAAAACCACTTTACATGCCAAGAAAAGTGTTTGCAACATTTTTTAATCCCCTGTGAGCAAACTGTCCAGAAAGCTATGTCAACACGTCAGGCTGAAGCTTTAGAATACACCCGTGCCTGCTCCTGGTTACACAGCTGGAATTCACCCTCTGCTGAGGACATAAGATAGACTTCAAGGAGCCTCATTTGTGTTTCAAGTCTTGGTTTCACTGCATTAGTAAGGGAGGCATTATTAGTTCTGGATTTTCATTTCCATACTTTAATTTCGCAAATTCTGTACTACGGTGAATTCTCAGCCCTGCACTTAAACAATCTGCAAGCAGGTTGTGTTTACTAAAAGAAAGTCCCTCCAATAAGATTTATCCTTTCTACCTAAATCCATGGATGTCAATTCTAATTATCAGATTAAATTACTGTAAAATAGATACATCCGGTGGATTTAGGTTCTTCTTTCTTCACTGCAATTTTGGTCTAACATTTACTTTTTCATGACTAATTCTTAGTTTGGAGAATGTTAATACGTAGCTTCACAAAATACTGGGACAGTTGCTGCGATAACCCTGGGACAAGGAGTATAAATATTTTGGTTTAGTGAATCCTCTAGCACTGACTGGATCTTTATGCAAAAGGTAGGCTTTTTATGATTATCTGAGAATAATAGATGCAACCTCTAAAAGAAGGCCAACAGAATTATGGAGCTTAAATTTCTCTGTTTATAAATCTTACTGTACTCAAAAGGATATGCTCTGCATGCCTGAATACTTGTCTGCCTTCAACTTTTATAAACTAGTTCAGATAAAATACAACACAATTTAAACCTCCTCTGAAAAGTAAACCCAAAATTATTATTGTATAATTGTCAGCATGTCTTTACCTTGCTTCCTCTTTTAATGACTGTTGCATCTTAGCAGGCTCTGGCTAAAAAAACGGGCATCCAAATCCCCAGTTCTTTCAAATATGCTTTCACACTCAAAATCCAGCTTTCTCTGTCCAGACAAATGGCTAGTTGAAACCAGGACAACTACATGCACTTTATGTCTTTAGGTACAATAGACTGGACATGGCAGCTGCCTGGCTCTGTTCCACTCATACTGTTACAATAGTCAAAGAACTTTCCTTTCCTTAGGGACTAAGAAACAATCATTCTTTTCTGTTTTAATGTTTTGCAGGCACTAGGGATAGGTGTGTTTTCAGGTGCAATCACTGTACTGTATACTGCCTTGGAAAGCTGAGATAAGCTTTCCAAATACCTGTTTCACAGAGAACAGAGATGAAATAAGATTAGCTCTTTTTAAAAGGCAGGAGAAAAGGGGGCAGGAAAGAATAAAGAAATCAATTCCACAGAGCTACTAAAAATTCACTTCTTCACCTGAATAATTACTTGTGATATCCTCTGAAATACCAGTGTCACTCTAAGGGGTTTATCATTTGAAGTGGCATTTCCATGGTAGCCAGTACTAGGACTATAATCCCTTCCAAGCTTTTAAATGCTCTAATAAAGCTCAATATCAATAATCAAGGAAGGAACAGTTGTAGGCTTTACTGTATTTTTCATCTCATTATTCTTTATAAAATGGCTGTGTCCTTTCTTCTCACAGTAATGCTGCTTTGCCTACTGACTATACCTCTTTTTAAGCCACAGGAAAGAAAGAAAATATGATGAGTAATGACGTGCTTTTTCAGATTTTCCACTGGTAAAAGATAATAATAAAATATTGAAAATTACATTGCAGAGACATTAAAAAATGTATACATATGCCAGGCACCTTTTTTTTTTTTTTTAATTTCTGCTTTTGCCTGTTCTCTTAAGAGAGAAGACCAATTATTGCTTTTTGTTCTAAATCAGTATTTCTCCCTGGCTTTGCTACTAATTTCGAGTCAATTTTAATAGAACATGTTGGAAAAGTGTAAACTATTTGCAAATCACATTCTAATTTTGCAGAGTTTGAGTTGAGGATGTTTGCTTCTGCTAAGGCAGAGATCTTTGCATGTGTGGTCTTGCATTCACCACATTATAGATACTGGTAAAGTTTATGTTTAATTCACTTCCTCAAGCCTAATGTGTCTGGGGCACTTAGCAATGGTTTAGCAGACAAGGGTCAACTACAATTCTTCAACAAAACTGAAATGTTAACCACGGGGAAAAGCAGGCAGACTGTCGAGGATGTTCCTGCTCCGCACTGCTATTTCCATAATGGCCAAGATCATCAGCAAAGCTCTTTCAGGCATACAAAAGGCTTGTTCCCAACTACAATCATAAGATTCCCTCTAAACTCTGTAAAAGTCCACATCTAGGTGAAAGAAAGAATTCAAAGGGAATGCCACAGTTTGCTTTCTGGGGGAAAAGTCCCAATGCCATGAAATATAATGACTTTTAATGAAGGTACTAACACCAATACAAAATCCCAAAAGACAACACAGGAAAAAAAAACCTTACTTTCTTACTATGTTTCTGTTCCTAATTCCACACACGGTGATTTTGTACAAATGCAACAGCAATGATTCAGGAAATCTGCACAAGTATACATAAAAATGGAGCTTAGGTGTTTTTCCAGAAAGCTCAGAACCCTTTAGAAATAGCTAGGATGGAACTCATTATTGCACTGCAAACAGAAAACCCTACTGCATTTCTCTCTATAAAATACAGTACAGACATTACAAACGTTGCTGGTGTCACTTTTTCACAGTAAGCTGCAAGTTGGTTTTTAGATCTTTCTTACTCTGTTGCTTCCAAATGAACCATAATAGCTGTGAAATGGAAATAATTCTATTTTTTTTGAGTTGTTGCAAATTTCCATGTTTGCTTTGTGCCTTAAATAAATTGTTCCTGTATAATTATGCAGACTACTCTAGCTCATTAATTCAGTTCTATTTCACAACCAAAAGACCCAGACAGCAGCATTTTCAAAGCTGAACTAGAATTTTCTCCTTTCATTATTCTGATTAACAGAATAGAATGTGACACGATTTGGTTAATACACTGCACCTAGGTGTAAGTGGTGCACTGATGCATAACAACTAACTTTGTGGCCTTATTTGAAAAGTAGTATAGAATAAACTTACATGTACACATTAACAAAGACGTAGTCACTAGAAATAGCGGTGATTTTTCAGAGAAGTTATATTTATGGAGAATATATCTTATTTGCTTGTTTCAGAATTCATTGCAGCTAAGGGGAATTGATTTCTTTCGGCTCTGAATTAATCACTTTTTCATTTTACATTATTTTAATTGTATGACTAATTTGTTTTTCCCATCTGTGAATGGTGTTCATTATCTTAGCATCTATACAACTCCATTAATTGAAATACAAACATTTCAACATGAGGCTACAGGTCACCATGTAAGCAGAGAAAAGTAAGGGCCAAAGTCCACATTTTTCACCATGCTAAGAAGTGTGTGAGCTATAGCCAAGCCCGTTCCAGAGCTCATTATCAATGCATTCAATCTACTGTGAATAAAAAGCAAATTTTGTATGCTCCACTGCAGTATAAAGGACAAATAAAAATAGCAGGTTACAGACAAACTACTCTGAAAAATTTCCTAACTTCTATATCAATCAAGAAGAACTTCACCTTTGAAATAAGAGGGAATTGAAACCAGCATTTAAGGAACAGAGGAAAAGAGCCCATGATTTTTCTCCCACATGTTCTGTTTAGTATAAGAAAAGCTTCACAGCTTCACAAGCTACTCATATTTGACATGAAACTCAGGAAATTCTTGAGATAATTCCTAAGCTAACCACAAAATTACTGCTTGTTGTCATAGCAACACACATCAGTTGAAACATCATGATGATATTAAATAAATCTTTGATATAAAATGAAATACAATTTTATTAGATGTTTGTCAAATCAAATATAATAGCAATAAAATTATGTGTCAAGAAGTTCTAGCCAGTGACAATAAATAAAAGTCAACCTGATGTGAAATTCTTGTGCTGATGTCACCAAACAGCATTATAAATTCAAATAGCTACTTAGCAGCCTGATGTCTGGGAAAGTGGAAGCACACAAAGCCCAAGCTGGATGTAAAACATGCAAAGCCCCAGCAAAGAGTCACTTACAGTATGGATGGCTGAAATGCAAAATACTGGTTGGTGAGCATTAAAAGTAGTATGAAAGTTACGTGTCTCATTTGAGATAAAGGTGGCTACCACAGCAGAAAGCAACTTGAAGAACTTAAAAAAAAAAAAAAAAAAGAAAGAAAGAAAAAGAAAACAAGAAACCCACAAGAAACCCACAACCAACCGAGCCACACACTTGTCTATAGGGTATCGTAGATCCAATTCTTCTTCCTGTACCTGCAATAACGAGGTGCCAGAGAAGTGACTACAGGTAAACACATGTGCTATAATGCACTCCTGGGCTATTAATAAATATCACTATCTCCTCCCTGGCTATATGACATAAGAATGAACTGCGAGGAGGATAATCTGGGAGAGAATAACTGCAAAAACTCTGCAACAGTCATCTCAGAGTAACATCTGCAAGCAGTCACACAGCTACTCCGTATCACTCATGTCCAAAGCTGGAAGGGGAAGAGAACTGAAAGAAAAACATCCCCAACTGCGCTCCATCAAACACTGTAGAACAAATTAACTAGTAAAGTAAATTCTACAGTTGGGTTTGCTAACACATTTGTAAAATCAAAGATCGTGACCATAATAAAATATGTAATCATGGCCTCAATTCTTTTACAGTGAAGCCCATTTTGCTCCTTTTTTTAAGAAAAACTTAGTAATTCTTAATATTTGTATTTGTCTGCATATGTGATGTACCAGCACCTTCGGCAAAGCGCACAGTGTACCCACACAGTTCCATCCTTGGCTCATGCAGTTCTTTACATGAAAAAAACAGCAATTAGGAGATAAGAATTGTAAACAGATACACAGGTAGTTTAATACAAACGTCTCCCTCAATAGTTCCAAGTCATGCATAGTCTCTGCTCTATCTGTAATTATTCTGGAGATAAACGTATTAGCAAACTGTTCATTTCATATTTGTGGCCAAGATTCTTCACAAAACCAACATAAAGTCAATGTAAAGTGGTTAGAGCACATTTTTATGGGAGGTTTAACACAGCTATCTGCATAAGCAAGCCAGGAGCTGCCAGGATTTCCATCTGTGGCTGACATTATCCTTGCTTCCCTCTTCAAAAGCCAACCACTATAAATTCTGCCCGAACACCTCAAACACATCTACTGCTCCTCTTCTTTTCAAGAGCATAAATTATCATAATACCTTTGTCTTAGGCAGCACATACATGAAAAACACATGAACACTTCTCTAACCCTTGCAAAGCAGAGACAAGTCTTAAGTTTAAAAACTTCCTCAGAGGCTGTTTGAGAGCATAGCCACATTTAACTGGTGCTGGGAGACATTTTCAAAAGTAAACTAAAGCTTTTATGGATGAACTTTTAATAGCAATATTAAGCAACTGGAGAAGAAAGAGTTTTCACAACAGAAATGAAAGTTTTATTATTTTCCCCTGAAGTGTTAATAAAAACCAGTCTTGGGTGTAGAGTTACCATCAGTCCTTAGCCATATGTGTTGAGATTAATAATTTTTATCTGAGCTGATTTACTGCTGTTGTGTACCCAAAGGCAGTAAGCTTTTATACTTGTGTGCTATAGGTGGTTGTTGTTCCAATGACTACCCCTCACCATGAGTCTGGTTTAATTCACATTTCTATCCAGATAACTAATAGACAGTAGAAATTTCAACTCTAAATATAATTAAAAAGAAGTTTTACCAGAGCACTAGAAGTCTGGTATGCACGATTCTATTAGCTACAGTTAACAAGATGAGAAAAGCATCCAAACATGAAAATATAATGGACTTCCACACAGTGCTGGAAGGGGTAAAGCTTGACAGAATCTAAAAATCCACTAAACAGTGTTTCTCCTCACTTGTGCTGGGCTGTGTTGACAAAGCAAACAGGAAATTTTCATAATAGCTTAAGGAAATGGCCAGGTGTGGTACTGGACAAGCCCATATTTCAACAAGTTCATCTTGTCTCTCCTCTCCCCTGTACCAGTGGTAACATCAGACTGGACCACTGGTTATCTCGAAGCAATTCTTTGATAAATTTACATTATAACCCTGCACCTCACCACTCTCTGTCCCCAAGTAAGGGGTTTTCTGGCACGAGTACAGAAGGCCACCTAATGATACCTGCAGTTCATAAATTTATAATTAAAAAAAAAAAAAGTAATTCTCTAATATTTGTATTTGTCTGTATATGTGATGTAGCAGCCTCTTACAAATTGAGATCAAAGTCACAGTATACTAACCAGCTCTGGAGAGCCACAGCAAAGAAAAGATGTTTATAAGTCTGTAGTAAATGGCTAATGTTCTACCCAGGTTTATAATTGTTTTGTTACATCTCTAAGAGCTGGATGCAGTCTCCCTTAACTGTAAACCTGTTTCACTTCTTACTGACAGAATCCTTCCAGCCATTTATGCCTGTGTTTGGTGCACTGCATTCTGTGCAGTCTGATCAGAAGCTAACGTTTAATTACAAAATAATTTGTTTTTCTGTATGACTCATACAATCAATATAAGGGCAAACTTGGTTGTAAATAATTTCTGTCTTATCATGCCTATATACATCCACATTTTTTTCTCTTGCATGAATCAGACTATTAGAATAACTCAGATATATATATTAGAATATATTAGATAATTTATCTGAATCACTGACTCATGCAAAGCACTTAATTCTGTTGCTCCTACAGAAAATATGACTTCAGTATTCAGCATTCAATCTCTTTTTCCTCTTTGAAGGGATAGTTAATACCACAAAGTTATCTGTACTTTGGCTACACACCACTTCCTAAAATTATTGAATAATTATCAGCCACATTTATATTATGGAGTGCAATGGTATCTGAGGATCTTCTATACAAAAGCAATGAGCAATAATGAAGGTTCGACTGGAGAAGGTTATGCTAGAGATAATCATGTGGAAAACATTTATAAATCAGCTGACAAAATACAGAATCACAAACCAACCCCTGAAAATATAGTAAGTATAATAATTGTGTCCTACTATGACTTACAGAGTTTTTAGTGGGCTACTTGAAAAAAATGGCAAGTTAAGTCTCCTTGACATCATGCACAAAAATAAGCTCTGTTTCATGGGCTGCAGTTTTGCTTGGTTGCAGCAATTAAAGCAGATAAACAAGTGAAAAGGTGAAAAGCCAGCCACTGGTGGCTCTATGAGTTGCAAAACAAACACAGTATAGAAACTGTATTTTAATGAAAAGATGGAGCTGAATAAATAATGCAATCACTAAGAGGTAGTAAGAGATCATTGGCCCAATGCTCTAAATTAAGCTGTTAAATTAAAATAACACATCACTTTTATGGTGCATTTCATCTTTGAAGTGCTTTACAAACGTCACTCCCTTTACAATACAGAGAATGACAGTAAACTTTCTGCATTCTGATGTATTAAAAACTGTATATTGCCAAGTGGAGCTAAATGACTCATGACACGTACAGAGGTGCACAGAGGATCAGATTTTTTTTCATGGACTTATCTGAAGAACATAACTGTAAGGTAAACATTATTAAAGGTAACAAAAATTTCCAATCTACCAAAAATAGGCAGTACTTAAAAGATGGGTTGCTAAACAGAATAAATGCCAACTGAAAAACAATTGCATATATTCACTAGAGAGGAGAAAGGTTATTAAAAGGAAAATAGAGGACTCTCTTAAATATGTTCAAGCAACCGATGGATGATCAGCAAATCGACTTCTACAGTGACAACTTTAAGAACAAAAAGTTTGCTGCATGTACTGTTTTACGCATTAAAAAACATCAAATGAGAGCCTGGGCCAGTAATTCTGTAAACTAAAAAAATCCAGAGACTAGTCTGAAAAAGCTTGTTGGATAATTACTTGTCTGACTTGCAAACACAATTGTGCAAACCATACAAGGAAACTGCACATTACATGCGCAAAAAGGCACCTAGATTTTCAAGGCTGCACAGACATACACTTTGTAATAAGGACTAAGCAAACAGGAAAGATGGCATTCACAAGAACACTCTAACAGCCTTTTTTTCCCTAGAGACCAGGGCTGTATATATGGACAGTTCCAATTCTAGGACACCAAAGAACAGAAGGGATAATGCAAGCTCTCCACACCTTGCCAGCATTCTCCCTTTGGTCCTTTACTAAACCAAGGTCCTCATCAGCTTTACAGCTGCTGCTGGATCACAATTAAACCTTACTTTTTCTTTTCTGTAATGAAACCATATCTGTGCTATGGCCTATCTGCAAATCACAATCATTTTAAATACCTGCAGTCTGCACAGCTGTGAATATGCTCAGAACAGCAGAGCTGGCACAGCAGTCACTTCGGAGTGACTTTTAAAGTGTTACCAACCAGTTAATGAGAATGTGATCACTGCACCACGGCTTCACTTGACTAAAATCAGCGCTGGTTCTCACAGCGTTGGCGTGGTGTACCATAAAACAGGTTTCCCAGCTCTTTGATGCCATCTGCTGGATGCTTCTCATTATGAGTGAAAATCCATCATTAGCTCGTTTTTCACCTGGAAGAAGTCTTTTACGTATTTTTTTTGTTTATAATTGTAAAGACAAGTGCATTGGATGGTTTATTTTCCCATCAAATGAATTTTTTGGCTGTTTAGAAAAATACTGGCACCTCCTAAATCTGTAACTTTGCATTATTTAGCTCTCAAACTGCAGTGTCCCAAAAGACAGTTTTAGACCAAGAACTGTATCTAATAAAGTGAGATAAGGCAAAGCTGAGTCACCTAAGTCCACAACCCTCATATCACTTGCTCTCAAATAACTGCCTACCAGCTTCTACCTTTAGTGCCTAAAATAACAATAATTGGTCAATCCATAACTGGTCTAAGTAGTTTGGTGTCAAACACCGAACAGAAAACTGAACAGAGGGTTCAGAAATTATGCAGAGGTACACCTGTATCTCCTTGAATGCCCAACACACTTGATTTGCTATAAGCACTGACTGGCAGATAGAGCAGCAGAGTTGCCATGGGCAACTCTGGGCATCCACATTTTACTTAAGAGTAGCCGAAGCATTCACTCAGAAAGTAAGGAAAAACTTGAACTCTTTCCTAAGACAAAGACTTGGATTAAAACCACAACCAGTTAGAAAGCAAAATTTAAGATCTGTATAGGTACAGCCATGGTATCTGCTACACATGTCCAGCAGCAGAAGCATACAATCCATTGGAATTCTACAGAAAAGAAACTTGGGAAATGCCAGGGCTAGAGAGGACATTAGCACACCTTTTGAGACTTGCAGCCATCAGCTGATCTACACTGTACGTAATATAAGTGCTTGTGTTGAGGTATTAGATCTTCCCTGCCAAAGACAGTCTTCTCTTATGCCTATGCTAAAGTTTATATACAATATTAATAAACCTACATAAACAACTAAGTTACAATGTTGCAATTCATAAATAACAATGCACTGGTGAGATCCTGCTCAGGTGTACTGAAGATCAGTATCACTGCCTTGTTAAACTACTTCAGTAATAGAGAAACCAAGTGGGTTTTTTTTCCTCCACATTCCCACTGTTTGAAGAAGAGGTGCTGCACAATTGACACATGACAAGTAGGTATTAATCACTTTATAAAAATACACTCATCTCCTACTCTGATTATTTATATTAAGAACAATGACTGTATTTGGCCAAACGAATTCTCTGTCCACACTGTTTTGGAAAATAGCTTAAAAGGAGGATTTAAGTATGGTTAATTTTTTACAAACAAAGTCATAGTGAGCATGTATTTCCATGGAACAATACATTAATCAAAGCAGGCAAAAGTCCAAAAGCAGATTTATATGATATAAGGATGTACAGCAAGTTAAGGATGTAAGGAGTCAGCAAGTTAAGACATTTAAAAGTTACATTCAACTCCACATAGTGATGGAGGCATAGTTCCAGGGATCGATGCTGACATTGCAACATCATCTATAAACAATTCTGATATTAACTTGATGTATATATCTGGATTTAGAAAATGATTGTTCAGGAAAATTAGAAGACTCACCATTCTGACTTACAGTATCTTTTGTGATTCCCAAATACAAAGCTGTAAATTACTGAATATGACTGACTCCAAAAGCTTTTCTTCAATACCAATGCGAGCTTTAGAGAGCCCTCCTTTCCTTTCTCCCCTGTCAACTTGTTGCCACGTTGTGCACTGAGCTAACAGTGTTTATGCTATCTGAGCTAAGAGTGAAAGACAAAGGACAGATTTAGTATTGCCAGGAGGGTTGCTAAAAGCAGCTAAAAATAGCATTACAGCTAAATCATGCCCTATACATTACAGAGAAACTTTTATCAAAAACAGCCATTACAGCACAAATCAAAAATTCTCCATTTCTATTGGTTTTATACTTAAGTATTTTAATGAGTGGAAAACAAGACCAAGTAAACTACAAATATGTGCCTGACTTTATTACTTTAATAAACAATGCAAATATTCCAATCTTGATGCTTTACCAACATTACGAAGCTAATGCTTTCCTGAACAAATAAATAATTGCAATAACCAAAATAAGAAAGTTCTCATTAAATAGATGGAACCCAAGACAGGAAAGTAAAAAAAAAGTGGTATTTTTTTTTAAAACGTGATGGGAACAATGTTATCAAAACATTTAATAAATCAGGGAAAAGTTGTATGGTATATTTAGAACACCTTTAACTGTCCTCAGCCTCAAGATTTATGTTATTTCCAAACTTTGCATAGAGCTGAACTTTCAGGTCAGATAACACCCTCTGAATTGATTCCACTCGGGATTCTAACGCTTCAATTTCTTCTTGTAAACTTTTCTGAAAAAGAAAAAAAAAATCCAACTAGTTATGTAAAACAAACTGGGTCATGTTTGTCAGCAACATATAAAGAGGTACGTCTGCCAACTTTTTGCCACGTCAGGCTGTAAGACTTATTACAGAGCCACACAAAGGCCAGCATGACTTTGTACACTGATGTCTCAGTTAGGAATTACTGTGCGTGCACGTCCCCCTCCTCAAATCATAAATCAAACATGAACTTTAGAAAGTAAAAGGTTCAAAGGAGGAAGAGATTAACTGATTCCAATGCTCATCACACTACAACAGCCACTACAGTAAAGGAGCTCCCTTTTGTCCAGACAAACCTTTGCCTCCTCCAGCATCTCTTGCGTCTCTTCTTGGGAATGACTAATGAAGACATCTCCAATTTGGTAGGGTATCAGAAGTGAATCACCATCATCAAGCATCATAATGTCATCACAAGCGTCTTCCAAATTCTGAAGTTGTTTCTATTTATCAAGATATAACATAGTTGGTCACTTTGTACTAGGTAAATTATTTCAATGGATATATTGTCTTGCTTTCAGTTGAATAATGAACTCTGTGAGTCCACATTTCGGGCAAAAATCCTACCTGCCAGCATGATACAAACATGTTTAATAGAACAGTTCCAGAGATGTAATTTAGCATTAGTATTAAACTCACTGAAGCTGTACCAGGAGAAATTTCTAGTCCATACTCATTATCTATCATTAATAGGATAACTAATTGCCTAGACAAGGGAAATACAGCAGATTTATATTTCACTAATATCTTATATGCCTTTACCCATGAACTTTTAAATTTAGTGAAAGAACAGAAAAAAATTAATAAGATGGCAAATGTTGATTATTTTATTGCAAAAGTAGGATTGCTTAGAGTCCCAGCACCTTAAGCTATCAATGGAACATCAACATAAAAAGGCAACATTTTTATATACATAGTCAGACAAACTAATTACAGAGAACATTTTGTGACAGTACTAGCATTTTTTTAAAACTCAGTAAAACTTCTTTGGAAATGTTATGACTGATGTTGAAGGATAGTGAGTTCATATTAAAAAGAAAATTAGAATGATGTATCCTCTTCAGCCTAGCAAAAGAAAACCTCTGTGCTCATAATGAGAATCTGTCAACACATTGAAAGAACGTAACAAACAACTGCCTTACTGGTTCACGAAAAAATAAGTATCAACCATCTCAGGCAGGAAATTTTAAGAACACTATAAACAGCCCTTATAGATAGACAATGATTCATATATGACAACTAAGTAGTTTTAAGAACTGCATGCCAAAACATATTGGTGGCTTTTATTTCTCATGACTTCTTTCTCCACTTTAATGTTCTCTGGCTACTTTCAAAGAATCAGAAATCCCATATTAGAACCAAAGTAAGTATACAGTAATGCATAGTCCCTATCTCCTGTGTTACACTTCAAAATTAATTCACAGTAATGAAGAGTGATATTTGAAGCAAATATACCTTTTTAACTTCTATTTCTTCTTTCAGCTCTGTGATCCTGCTAGTATTTCTTGCAAACTTGTTAATTTTCTGTTGATCTTCAAAAGTTACATTGACATCTTCTGCAGCCTGCAAGGAGAGGTAAAAACAAAGACTTTGTTTCTTACATCAACTTGAATCTCTCTACAAGATTATTCCTACAAAGCTTCTGAAAAACAATCTTATAGCCACTACATTCTGCTTATACACTTGATTCCTTACAACACCTCCTCAAGGACATCAGCAATACCCACATTTAGCTGGGCAGAGTCTCTGGTATCACCCAATTAAAATATCAGCTATCCAAAGCATCCCAGTGCCAAAGGTTGTTTCCTTCACAGCACCGTTGAAACAGACACCTCTGTTTCAAGCCCACTGGAGGATACAGCCTAACAGGTTGGTGTAATCTGTCAGCAACATAATTTTGTAGTAATTGGTTAGTTGTGCTGTGCTACAGATTTTAAACTCACTGAACCATGACAGAATCTCCCTGAGCAGCCTGGAGAGGTGGACGGGGGTTGGACGTCCTCCATTTACAGGCAGTTTGTGAGGCCACAAAGAGCCTCTGACAGTTTACAGCTGTTGTGTTTTGGGCCGGACTGGCCACTGAGACGAACAAGTAATGGCAGCGTAACCAAACCCACACTTGCACGTTTGATAAGCGATTTCGATAGAGCCAAGATAACAACGCCAGGACCTTAATCCACCAACAAGGGTGGGGGGTATTTTCGGCCGGGCCTAACCCGGAGCCGGCCTGACCCGGCAGCGGCCTAGGGAAAGGGGGGCCTAGGGAAATGGGTCCTCCTCCTCCAGCCCCACACAGTGCTGCCGCCCGGGGGACTGTGTGAACCGGGGGCGGGCGCTCGGGGAGGCACCTCAGGGGGCGCAGGCGGCGGGAGGCAGCGCTGAGGCGACATGGCCGCGCCGCCCCAGCACCGACAGACGGCGGCCCCCAACAGCTGGGGGACCCGGCGCCCCCGCCCAGAAAAGCGGCGGAGGAGCTGCGCTCTCCCCGAAGGAAGCCCACGGCAGAGGGAGAGACCAGGAAAGGGTAAAACACCCCACCGTGCGCTCCTGCCACACTCACCGCTTTCTTCATGGTGGCGGCCATGTTGTTGGGGCTAAACTATCCGCCCTCCTCACAGAGGGGGAGCTCGGGGCACAGGAAAACGAAGGGAGAGAGCCTGGAGTCGACACTCGTACAGAGGCCGGGGCTTCCCAAGCTCTCCACAGCCTCCAGACCAGCGGGCTGCCCGAAGGCGCAACAGGGTACACAGGAACCCCCGAACCACCCCCTCAGCCCTTGGTACGTCCCGGTTAAAGGGGAAGAGACCCGTCTCCGCCCAGCCGCCGGCTGAAGGGGAGGGTTGTGGCTGCGGCCTGACGGCGCGGCCGCCGGGGGGCGCTAGGGCTTCGGGCCTTCACCTTCGCGCCCTCTCGGTGCCGCTGCCACAAACCCACGGGGAGCGCGGCGGGGCCCGGCCCGGAGCGGCAGCAGCAGAGCGGGGTTACGGGGCGGCTCCCGAGGGAGGACGGCCCCGGAGCGGGCAGCGGGGGGCGGCCGAGCCGGGCCCAGGCTGAGTCCCGGATCCAGGGACTCCGCCGAGCTGTCCCCAGCCCTCGGCAGCCGCCTTTCGGGAACGGAGATGGAAGAGGCCTTAGAGTTCAAATCATTGCGGAGGGACTTTTTAAGCAAAAATAAATTTATTTATTTTTTCTCAGAAGGCTGGTTGACAGCTTCTAAACAGAACCAGGAGTTCATGGCGCTTATGTTGCATAATTGCCTCCATATGCTTAAGTTTGTTTAGTTTCTCACAGCTACAAAACAACAACAAAACAAAACAAGACAAAATTAAAAGCAAACCAGGTTGCGGTAACGTTTCCCAGCTGCGGGGAGAGGCCTGGCACCAGGCACTGGGTGCTCCTGAGGCCTGGCTGCAGGGGCTGCCTCCCACTGTGAGGCCTGTGAGCCAGAGGCCTGGGCCGGCAGTGGATGGGCACACGTGGGTGGGTGGATGGATGGATGGATGGATGGATGGATGGATGGGTTGGTGGGTGGGTGGATGTTCAGTGCCACAGGGCCTCAGAAGGGACAGGGTCTCTGAAGGCATTTGCACTGGCAGAGGCTGGCCTTGCCACTGCCACTGCCACCAGTGGCTGAGACTCCCTGAAACTCCGTGATCAGCTCCCACTTGGGTCTGCCAAGACCGTCTTTCACTGAATTTCACTGAAATTATTAGCGTTGGAAGGGACCGCAGAGATCATCTAGCCTAACTCCCCCACTGAAGCAGGATTGCCCAGAGCTAGAGCATGTTACTCAGGACGGCATCCAGGCAGGTCTTGAAAATCTCCAAAGAAAGGGACTTCACGACCTCCCTGGGCAGCCTGTTCCAGGGCTCTGTCACCCTCACTGTGAAGTAACATCTTGATGAACGATCAGCATCACCGGTACCTGCAAGCTTTCAAAAAATTTAAATACACCTCAGCTACAAAGATTGCCGAGCGATACACTGTTTTGCCAGCGTCAAGTGGGGATGGCAACAAGCCTGCAGTGTAGGATTCAGAAAGGTATTTGAAAATATCTTCAGGTGTTTTGCTGTGATTCATCTTTATGCTATGCTCTCCTGTGAGCTGCAGTTGAAAGTCGCTAGACCCAAAGTACCTGGGTACTGAGAGTCCAAGGCCCTGGATGTGCTTATAAAGGAATTTGGAAAGCTGGGTTAGAGGCTGCAGCTCACTGAGCAGTGTCTGGGGAGAGTTTGGATGTCCAGAAAGAGAACTAGACAGTGCTGTAACCAAGGGGCTGTCTAGGGTCAGCACGTTCAGTCCTAGACAGCCAAAACTGCTGAACCTTTTCTCAAAGCTACTGAGAATCGCCTCCAACTGGTTTGGAGTCCAAAGAGCAAAACCATTTCCTGAAGGCAAAATTTATGACCTTTCTTTCTCAAGCTATGGTTTCAAAAGCCAAATACTCTGATTGCACACAATGGTCTTGTTCTTCAAACACTTATTCATGATATGGGAGACTGATGTACATTTCCCTGCTGTCTGATGGCATCCAAATTCACATCTCCCACCTCCCTCCTAACACCTGAACCTTAAATAACTCATGTTATCAAATGACCATTTTAACAAAAAACAGAAGAAGAATCCATTGATCACAGCACCAGTGTTGGCTTAGGTTAGAACCCCTTGTTGCTGAGGGAGAATCCAGCCCAGTAGCTGCAAGAGAATCCATGCCCCATGATAGCTTATAAAAGTCCATTCCAAAGTGGATCTGTGAAGAACAATAGAAGACAACACCCAACAGAAGAATGGGTGTATATTTTAAGAGTTTCCTATTAATTTCCTGCAATTAGGCTTATTAGGAAGAGCTGAAATATGGCACGCTCCATACAAGTCTTAGCACATACACTAACACCGTTCTCTCTCAGCTTTGACTTTGTCCATTATAGAAGGAAACAGTATAGCAGCCCTACTGCCTGCAAGAATGAAAAGGTTGGGTTCCTGTTTTATTACTTACAGAGATGGAGCTTACACCAATGAAGCTCAGCTTCATTTCATAGTAGAGCTGGGTTGGGAGGTCTCTTTCAGTAACTGCTTTTAGTTGAATAAACATAAGAAAGTCACAAGTGCTTGTGGGAAAGATTGCAGCAGGTGGCTAGCTTGAAAATGAGTTGAGGGAAAAAACTTTCAGAACAATCAAAATATTCTATAATGGATATTGACTGAATGAAAAACTTCTGAGTTGTTTTTTTTCAGTTCAGAATGACTGCTCATTTCAAAACTCCTGTTACAAACTAGTAGGAAAAACAGAACAGAAAAGAAAATATTTTGAGTGGCCCTCAGGCTGACTGTTACATTTTATTTTGGTGCATAATTTTGACTTGTTTCCCACCGAGGGAGAAAATTAATCACAAAAGTACTCCCTGGCGAACTATGTTTTTATTGACTTATATAAAAATACCATCCTAATTGTAAGTCTCTCTTTTTTTCTCAGAGAACAAGCTCTCATCTCTCTGGCCATTCTCCTATTCTTCCCTAAGTCAGCTATCTTCTCTCCTCTTAAAGATCCTACTATGAAAGGATATAGTCTAAATCATGGTAATTTCCACGGGTGGATTAGCTGAATAATACATGTTAGGTCCGAGCCAATGTAATTTCCTTCAACAGAAAAGGAGTGGATTTCGTAAGAATTTGATGACTTGAAGGCTTTGAAAATAAATCTTTTTCTCCCACATGCTCAGGCAAGATTTGTGGTGTGAGCATGTTGCCAAGAGTAACTTACTGTAGATCTTTCTTATGTAAATAAAAGTGAAAACAGTGCACGAGTGCAAACATCTAGTGGTGGAGTAAGATAAACTCATTGAACTCAGTGACCTCATTTCTCTTTCAGTTGCATAAAAGGACTTGCTCTTTCTTGTACTGGTCCTCGTTGTTGTTGTGAGTGTGGTTAGCTTCACCTTGCACTTTGGTGGGATCCCTTCCATGGTGTGTTAACCCCCACACCCTTCTTCTTACATCTCCTTTGTGGTTCCTTTCCACATATTCATTTCTTGCTGTAGCCTTTTGCAATCCATCTCAGTTGTAAGGAGTATTCCCATGCTCTGGGCTGCCTAAGTGAGTTGCTTTGAATTCCCAAACTCTTTACCCTTTTCCCTGAAGTTACAGAGAGCTCTTTCTCAGTCTTTGAACATCTTGAAACACCCACACATTAACAATGTTTGTTAATACAAGATGCACTCAAAATGGAGAAAACTCAATGGAGATGAAGTGGTTGGTTTACCTAGATTTAGCCTTTATGAAGTGGATTGCTATTAGCAAAAAACACACAAAGTTGTAGTATTTTAATTGTGCCAGTATAATTGTTCCAATATCAGACAACATGACTTATTGTGGTATAAAGTTCCTTATATCAGAAAGTCTATGTCTGCCCTTCTTCTACCAGCATTGTAGGAAAAATGGAAGTTGAAGAAAAAAAAATCCCAAACTTCTAAGGGTGTTCTTATTTTCCATAAAGACATGTCAGCTTTTAATGATACAAGTCTTAAGTATTTATAGGATAAATCCCCCTTAGTTTTTCATTTGTTTGTGTTCTGAGGAAAGGAAGACAGATTTTCTCTGATTTCTAACCTTGTTCTTTCAAAGAAAGAAAATCCCTCCTATTAGTCAAAAGCACCATCACCATTTTATCATTCAGGCCCTCCTCCATGTTCATATATATCCAGCATTAGAGTTATTACATTGCATTAACTCATTTCTGCAAGTAATCCCAATGGGCTTCACCCTCTGAAGGAAACCTTCTTCTACCTCGCTGTAGTGCTTTGTAGACAGTTCTGCAGCCTCAGCTGGACCCATGAAGCCAAGGGGAGTTTTTTGCTAGCTGTTTGTGCCTGAGGTGGAAGCTGGAGATTCCCTTTTGCTGGGAAGTCCCTGTATGGGTAAGCACAGTAGAAGACCTTATTCCACCTTTGTGGACAGGGTATTCTGTCAACATAGTGCTTGGTAGTCACATAATTTGTAATCCCAACTGGTCCCAAAACCAGTTGTTGCCTTATGCTGGTTTTATTTAAAACAAAAGGTAAGAGCTATCTCTGCCCTTCCTCACCACTACTTGGCATATCACTATCAACAGTGAATATAGGAAAGTCCAAAATATTAGCCATGTATTTCTGGTACTGCATAATCCATCCTGTCCCAGAAATGTTTCTAGTGGTAGAATACCTCTCAGTTTACCGGGAACTTTTCATGGTCTGCACTGGAAGTCTCTCTACAGGGCCTACAACTGCATCAGGGTTGCCCTTTTTTTACTTTTGTGGCTCATCTTCAATAAGAAATGCTTACAAACTGCCTAAAATTAGGTCTTCAGTTACACCTGTACAGGTAGAAATAATTTCCCTTCTAAGAGCAGTCCTGTCAGTGCCAGTTTCAAAAGTCAGTATGTATTTCTTGAAAAATACACATAAGGAGGAGTCCTGTTCCCTCTTTAACCACCATCAAACTGTTGGATTCTTTCATCTTAAAGCATTATAAATTGATTTGCCACCAAATCTGGAGGCTGGTTCTAAACTCACAGCAGGTCTGTCAGTAGCGTGTCCTGTCTGTAGTGTTACTCAGCACTTTCTAATCTGCACAAATTTGTCTTTTTTTTCTTTTTTTTTTTTTGGTTGGGGGAGTTTTGGCAGAATCGCAGTGGAGTTTGGGAGAAGAGTTTTCCTCAGGGAGGTATCAGACGTGTTCATTTGATACTTTACCAAATAGAGCAATAAATATATTAAATGTTTTCCCAAGGGCAATAGTTGCATTCGGTAGTCATACATCTGAGGAAACTAAACTCTTCCCTAGAGAGATCTGTGGCCAGGCATTTGAACTGAAATAAACAGAAGAATTTCAGGCAAAGGCTTTATCTGATGAACTACTGATGCAGTCTGCTCTAATCCCTCCAAAAACAATGAATAGGAGTAACCAGGATGTGGCCCAGAGGGTATTGAGTTCAGTGAAGCATAGCCCAAGTGCCTTTTGGCTGACTAATAGGAAAGGGAGATAGAGTTTTCATCTTTTCTTATGGCTCTAATGAAGACAATAGAAGCAAAATGCACTCAGTTCGCAGCAATTCACTCGTTAAAGTTCAAACTCATCTCTGTGGTTTTGCAGAACTACTGCTGGATTAATAGTATCTTCTACATATCTATTAGACCTTTCATCAGAAAACATTCGAAAGGCCACAGACAAGGATTGTTTCACTTACCACCTCCCTGGGGCGAAACACAGCAGTGCTCCAGAATAGTTAGTAAAAGACATTTAAAAATCTCCTGTTTCGTTGCCATTTCTGGGAAATTTTGAGACCAGATATTATTACCAAACTGTAATCATGGGCAAGATGATGATAATACTAATAACTAGCACTCTTCCTCTCTGAACCCTTGCAAACACTTACAGCCGTGGCGCTGTATATCATTCAGAAGGCATTAGCTACTGACAGGCTTTGAGTTCTGTATTGGCTCAGGGGGGAGACACCGCTTGCTTAGTCACTCACTTAACCATCTTTCTTATATATTGGCAAGAGTTCAAGATGTTAACCTCATGAGAGCATTATCTTGGTATTTCGGGGGAATTTAGAGACTCGATATTAATACCTGTGAAACTCTAATTCTAGGACTATAATACAGCATAGTACAAAAATAACATGAAAGACTATATTCACACAATTATGCTTTAAGAGATTTTATAACAATGTGTCAGTGCAGGAAAAATAGGATAAATATTTTTTATCTTAAGATAAATCTAAGAAAAATGTACAAGAACAATATTGTTATTGTCTTTTCTTTGACAAACTGGCCGGTAGCATCTCATAGAAACAGAGCCTTTAAAATTTTAGCAAGTAACAAGCATCTGTTTGCTTTCAAAAGACTTGGTGTGAGGTCAGTTTTACCTCAGCAGAAACACATCCATCAGACCGAAAGTAAAGTAATCTGTGCAAACGTTACAGGCTTAATCAACAAATCCAGTAAATTGCATGAGTTTGAGTCTGATTCAAGTGTTTGTATAACCAGCTTTAGCAAATTCTCTCAAGAAGTCAAATAACAGCTATTTTTCCGGGCAATGAAGACAGTCACACAACTAAAAGCTTCAGGTTCTTAAGCCTGGATCTTTATTTTAGAGTTGTGTTGTTTGAATTAAAGGGATATTCAACATTTCCTGCTACTGAAGGCTTTCCTTGCTTTTGGCAAACAGGTTTTGGTCACTTTCTTACATTGTAGAGTTATTAATACCACTAGAACTGAAAATAATAATTTTTCAGTATCGTAACACAAGGAGTACTTTGCACGTTAACTGTATGGGAAAAAGGCAACTGCACATGGACAATGTCGTAGCAGAATGTTAAATTTGTAATTGCAGACAAAAATAAGTAGAAATATACATGATTGCTCTGAAGTATACTGTTTCTGGAAGCAGAGCTAAAATCAAGATTAATTTCCCAATGGGGAAAAATCATCGAGAATTTCTGTCTTGGAATGCTGCATGCGTTCATCTTGGCAGAGACACAACCTGTCAGGGGTTTTTACAGCTGGAAACAGAGATACATAAATACCTACAGAATTTAGGTGCCTTTTGGGTTTGGATGCCTGAGGATCAACATTTTGAACTGTATAGAGATCTAACACTCCCTGTCTCCAGATGGCATAGCAAATTTTAACTGACTCCTTTGGCCTGAATCCTGGGCAAAACTTGACCACCCAAAGGCTTCTTTAGACTTTATGTGGAACCTTTTACAGTTTCTCTCAATACTTCTCAGGACCCTCCTGCCCTCTGTACCTTTAGGATCAATTAATAAAAATAGATACCTGGATATTGCAAATTTACACAGAACTGTCTGCAGGTCTAACCTGAAGTGGATGCAAGCTGGCCTGATTCTTAGATACATCATCTGAAGTCACTAACACCCACCACACACACCAAAAAAAAAAAAAAAAAAAAGGAATTTAATGGTAATTTAATGTATCTGTATAATTACAGGCTTTTGCTGTTACTGCTAAACTAGAAAGTTTCAATATAGACTGGATCTAAAGGCACAGTGCTTACATGTCATGGATCGTTAGGCAGCATAAAAGAGGGTAAGTCAACCTCTTCAAGTGGTGAGGAAAATACTATTTACATTATACCTTTTTGTATCCTCTGACATTTTCTTTGCATAACATCATGTTACACTGATAACATCAGCAATAAATTGACACTTGCATTTTTACGCTGTTATAAATGCAGGTAATTCTTTTACCAAATTACATCCGTACTCATTGGGGCAAACGTAAACTATAGTTAGATTGTACATTACACCTGTCAATAACTGTAGAATAGAGAAGGATTGGATGGGTGTCAACAGGAAAAAGATGGTTTATGGACATCTGGGAGAATCAAGGCTGAGAGAAGCAACAAGGCTTGACCTGTACTATCTTAGTATGAAGGTATCCACCCACATTTATTGCTCAATCACAAAATCATGATTCCAGTAAGTACTTTTGAACCATCCTGAGGGATTCAGTTCACACTGAATTCCCTCAATTTCCCACTGGAAGTGTTGAAGACTAATAAAGAGAAACCAAAACTTCCAATATCACCTTCCATTGCACAGTATCACTAGTGAAATTCCTACCTCCTGAACGTGAGCCAAGTGCTTTGGAAAATGAACTGTTCTGACAGATTCCCAAATGCTACTGCTTTTTAAACTAAATGTGCCCCTCTACATTGCTGTGTGGAAGGTGAAGAAAGCTTCTAGGTTTCTGTCAGTTCTGTCCAAAGACAAAAATTCAGCCTGGAACAGTAACTTATTCCTACAGCATCCTAACACACAAATCCCTCGGTACAACAGCTCCCTTCCCAGCTCAAGGAGGACAAGGTTGCTAAAAGAGACAAGCAAAAGCCCAGAGAGTGGCTCTAGTTATCACAAGAAAAGGGAAGAGCCAGCTAGATCCTGAGCATTTCCAAACTGACTGTCAGAACATCGTGTTATGGACTTCAATTTCTTGGTTTGTGCTCACTGCTTTCTCCCTGACCTATCCCCCTTTATGCTTAGCCTCTTGAGAGAATGAAGTATGGATGGAGCATTGCTTTATCCATGTAAAGGAGAAAATAAATATTTATACACAGAAAACATGGTTCAAATTATTTTTTTTAAAGGAAACATCAATATGCTTAATTTAAGTCAAGAAATTTCTTATTTTTCTTGAACCATGTAGTTACTTAATTAGAGACTCCTTCAATAGTGGAATGTTGCAATGTTTATTGCAGAGGTAGGTATCTCAAACAGGTCATGGCCAGCTAGAAGATTCCTTGGCTTGTGGAGTTTGAGCTCTTCATCTACCTCTCTGTTTTTCTGGATCCCTCTCTGAGGCTTACCTTGTTCTCAGTTTGCTCAGGAGACCTTTTTCCCCACGCTCCTACTCCTGTCTTGTAGGAATGTAATCATCTAGTACGCAGTGAGATCGGATGAGTTTAATGTTAAAAAAATAGTGTTTGAGTAAAAAATATAATGAAGATTTTTTTTTGCTTTCATTTTACAGTAGTGTCTGTGTAACAACTTTGGGATCTCAATTTTCAAATACATTTCAGTTTCTCTTCTGTAGAATGGGAATTACTGTACTTTCCCATTTCCTAAGCTGAGGCTTAATTCATCAGTATTTACAAAACTCTAAGATCCTCAGCTGGAAAGAGACAAAGAATTAAAAGTGCATAAACAAACATGAGCAAAAGCCTGGAATAACAACTTTGTGTTCTGACACCAGAGTTTACAAGTTGCATTCAGCTTCTCTTCCCCAGCATTGTGAAATACTTTCCTATGAGAGATACTCCCTGTGCAATCTTCCCATTCTCCTATAGCACTTTTACATTGTAGCATTTTAGGAAACACTGGAGACTTCAAAAACATTTTTAGGGGCAAAATAGCAAAAAGCTTTCTCCAGCAAGGAGAAAGAGTAGAGGTCAGGAGACAGGAATTGTGTAATATGTCACAAAACAAATCTGGAACTACAGGTATTAAGGAGGAAAATCCACTTCCAATTTAAAGCTCTTTCCCACGGGGGAGTTATTCTTGTAACATTTAGTGTATTTGAAATGCACTATATGAAAAGCAGTCAGTTCATCTTCACTCAGTGCTTTTGCTATGTTTTATGATATATTGGATGTTCAGCTATTGTGTTTCAATGAGATTTCCAAGCACACCTCAGTCTGTTAAATCCCTGTGAGAAGCTCTTAGCTTGATGGGATTTCCGAGTTTTATTTAAAGAATATGTTTCTATTGTTTCCCAAGAGGCAGGACTAGCAATTACTTCTGCTTAGGAAGCAGCTCTAAAACTTGGACTTCAGGTACTGATTAAATATTTTAGTGATGAAAAAGATGCTCTGTGATACAGCCTTTCTGTACCTCTACAACAATCCCGGTCAGATCTTCTACAGAAGCATCACACTGGCAGCTCATTTTTCAAGGAACATGATCTCCTGGCATCTGAGACTGCAGAAATCAAAACCACTTTCTTTTTTTTTTTTTTTCTGCAGCAAAAGAGAAGCATAGAAGAATATATATTATAAGCTATTTAGTTTTGATCTTCATATATTTCCCTGTCTTTGACCTAAAAATACTCCTTGCTGTGGTATAGAAGTGAAAAGGGCTTTTCACTCACAGTTATCATTAGCTGTTACAATTATTAGACAATACTGGGAAGTCTTGTGGATAGACATCTGTGAGACAACGGTGACATCTTCCCTGTTACAGGTGCCTCGGTGAGGTGATAATCCTGTGAGGATAAGCCCCCAAAATTCAGTTCAGGAACCCTGTAACTAGTGTTGCTTTACTCTTAAGCTAACCCTTGATATGTTCTAAAGGTCACAAGAAAAGATCGTGCTGAAAATTAAAGGCTTGTTTTTGAGATCTCTTAAAAGGGAGGGGAGGAAGAAGTGAAGGCTGAAAATGCCCTTAGAACTGCACTTTACCAGAAATTGAGACAATCATTAGCTCTTGCAGCTCCAGGCCCAGCAGAGCTACAAATATACCAGCTTTCCTGCCAGAGAGTTACATCACTACCACAGAAGTTAAATAAAACCTTTTCCATTCTGTAATTTAAAAACAGCTTAATAGAGAAGATTTCGTATTAACAGGGTGGTTTCTTCCCCATAGCAGCGAAGAACATGGAAAAATTGACCTGTGCCCAGTTTAGTCTTGACTTGCCTATTCCAGAGTCTTCTAAAGAGATCGTTTCACAGGCACGAAGCTGTGACCCTTCAAATGAGTTCATTTTGATTCCTTAAATAGACAGGTGTCCAGAGAGCACACAAATTGTCTCTTCTTGTCTGGTTTCTCAGAAGAACTTATCATTGAACAAAGCCCGAACTGCACTCAGGCTACAAGGACAGCAAGATGTGTTTTCAGTAGAACTAGTTCAAAGGAGACAAATGTCAAGAATATCAACTTGTGGTGTCCTGCAAACTGTCAAACAAGCTTTAATCTTTAAGCCCAGCTAGAAAGTGATCTTGTGGCCCACGTAGTATGATCTCATACAAGAAAATCACTGAAATAGAGGGGCAAGATTGGAAAGGACGTACAAAAACCATGGAAGTCTGCAGTGAGATGTCATGGGTTTTGTGCATTTTTCTCTGCATTGAGGTACCTGGGTCTTTTTTATTGTGATTAATTTGGGTTTGAGACATGAGCCTTTATGGGTCTCAGGTTCCATGTCAAATCCATCTTCTGATTATTCCTCTGTGTGTCCCTTGTCTAACACACCCATCTATCTGTACGCTCCGCATCTTACTGTCAGACACTTAAATAAAGGGGATTAAGAACTGAGTCACAAAACGCAACTTGAGAAAGATAAAAAAAGGTAGCGTGGGGTGGGAGAGAATCAAGTCCTCACTGTAGCATACCTGTCTTTCCTGGAAATGCTCTGGCTTACAGGTAGCTTTTTGTCTTGCAGCAAGACCCTCAGCCTCTCTGACTTCTCTTGCAAGGGGAGGACAGAAAGCTAAGTACCCGGGTGACCTGAGCTTCTTTATCTGTGCTAGCACCTCTTCTGCCTTGACTTAGCATGAAAACCTTGGCTCTTTCTGAGCAGTTTCCGATTAAAAGACTCACGGCAGATATTTTTTTGTCAGAATTTAATGGCTGCCAACACTAACAGTGAAGGGAATTTTGCCTTCTCGAGATGATGCACTCACATGCCCTTTTCATAAATAGGTGGTTAGTCAGCCAGATAGGGGAAGAGCAGTCCACCCACCAAACCTTGTAATTCCTCAGCTCCCTGCCTTTTTTATTCCATCATTTCAAAGTGCAAACGCCGAAGGAAGACTGAACTATGCGGCCACCTGTGCACGGCAGTGTGAACACCTCAGACGCCCCCCCCCCCCCCTTCACACGG
>JAOQGH010000005.1:7163825-7199173 GCA_025769975.1 Gallinago jamesoni
TAAAAAAAAAAAAAAAAAAAAAAAAAAAAAAAAAAAAAAAAAACCAGTAAGAAATTGCTTAATGAGACCGTTCTCACGAACGGCGGGGAGCGAGTGCCGCTACCTGCCGCGCTGGCCATCGCCTGCCTCCCGCTGACCGCCGGTAGCCCCCGGGGAAGCTCCGCGGGCGGCGGGGCTCGGAGCCGCGGCGGGTCCCGGGGAAGCTCCGCGGGTGGCGGGTCCCGGAGCGGCGGCGTGTCCCGGGGAAGCTCCGCGGGCGGTGGCGGGGCCGGTGCTGGCGCGGTGCCCTCCTGCCTCGCCTGAACCCTTTCATGAACCGCTTGCCCCGCAGCCTCCCCGGGCCGGGCCGGGCCGGGCCAGCCGGCCCCACCTCACCCCACCCCGGGCTCCCATTGGCCCCCGATGAAAGTCCAGCGAGCCTCCCGGCTGCTATATATATATATATCTACACATATATGCGGGTGGGTGTCTGTCGGCGCGGCTGTGGGAGGCTGCAGCATCTTCCTCCGGCATCCCGCCCTCACCTGCGGCCGCCCCGCCATGAGCCCCGCCGGCCGCGCAGCCCCCGCGCAGCGCTTGCTCGCCTCCTCCCTCAGCGCCCTGCGGCCGGCGGCCACCCCCGCTCCCCGGGGCCGCGGACACCCCCTGGCCGCCCTGCCCGGCCCCCCCAGCTGGCCGCTGATGGGCAGCCTGCCCGACGTCCTCTGGAAGGGGGGGCTCAAGCGGCAGCATGAGACGCTGGTGAGGCGG
This sequence comes from Gallinago jamesoni, assembly GCA_025769975.1. Lineage (NCBI taxonomy): Eukaryota > Metazoa > Chordata > Aves > Charadriiformes > Scolopacidae > Gallinago > Gallinago jamesoni. Next base: position 7,164,576 of record JAOQGH010000005.1, read on the forward strand.
GCTGCGGGATGGGGATGCTGCGGGAGGGGAGGGCAGGGGAGCGCCTGGCACTCACCGGGGTATGTGTGTGTGTGTGGGGGGGGGGTTCTTCTCTGTGCCCCCCAGGCTGAGTACCACAGGAGGTTTGGCAAGATTTTCCGCATGAAGCTGGGGGCTTTCGACTCGGTGCACATCGCAGCCCCCTGCCTCCTGGAAGCCCTGTACCGCCGGGAGAGCGCCTGTCCCCAGCGCCTGGAGATCAAGCCCTGGAAAGCCTATCGGGACTATCGCGACGAGGGCTACGGGCTGCTGATCCTGTAAGTGGCATCCGCAGCCCCCGGGGGGCGGTTCCTAGGGAGTTGCGGGGGGAGCCAGTGCGGGCCAGGATGGTTTCTGAGGGACCCGGGAGATGCTGGTTTTGTTGCACATCCTGCGGGTTTGGGCTGTGGTGGGTTTTTTCTTCTTTCTTCCTTCTTTCAGCCGTTCTCTTTTCAACCTGCCTTTTTTTTTTTTTTTAATTCAATCTAGGGAAGGAAAGGACTGGCAGAGGGTAAGAAGTGCCTTTCAAAAGAAATTAATGAAACCCAGGGAAGTTGCAAAACTGGATGCCACAATCAATGAGGTACGGTGCTTTGAGAAACTTTCTCTCTCCCCACTCTCCTGGAAACCTGGGAAATAAAAGCAGATGAAGTGATCCGGTTTACCTGGGTAGCTGTTGGTCTCCTATGCAGTGGTAAAACCATGAGTTAATACTCTGAAATCGTTCAGGGAATAATAAGTCCAAACTGATTATCAGGGTCTGACCAAAAGCGAGACCTCACAGAAACCTGTAGTTGGGATTGTCTGTCTCCACAGAGCAATGATATGGGCTCCAGCAAAAAGAGCTTTTGCTTATTTTTCTTGCATTCAGTGTTTTTTGCCTTACCTGCTTCATTCTTAGATTCCTCCTGTCAGGGAACACCTCCCTCTAACTTCTGTGCTCCTCATTGAGTTTGAGGAGCATCTGTGATAAACGGTTTAATCCTCTTTATCATGGAATGCCAGTGTCAGACCGAAGCATTTCATCCTTGTGAAGGAAAGCTCAGTTTGTCAAAATACAAGCAGTGACAAGCATGAGAGTCATGTAAAAACCAAACACATGTTAACATGGGGGGAAACTGAATCTTCCTCTCCTAGGTGAGATTGTTACCTATTTAAAAGATAGTTGAAATGTTAAATTACACAGGATTTTTATTAGTTGATGTCATTTTATTGACTTCTTTTCTCCGTCTTCTCTCCACCACTTAGGTCCTGGAGGACTTCATGCACAGAATAGATGATGTTTGTAACCACAACGGACAAATGGAAGATATCTATTCAGAATTCAACAAATGGTCATTTGAAAGTAAGTTGTTTTTTTTCTGAGAATGGTATGCACTTTATACCTGCCATGGCATTTCAGTTAAAGTACAATCAGTGATGGCTATAAGATCATTAGTTCCAAACTATCAGCTACAATACCATGGAAGGTGGGTTGCAAAGAAGCCAGGGGACTGTCAGTAGCCCCCTGAAAAATTCATCAGCAGCTATACAAACTCTTCCGTCTTGTTATTTGTGTCATGTAAAAAAATTCAAAAATAGTCATAAATCCCAAACCAGTGCATTTATCTGCAGTGGGATCAGATAGCACATGACCATTTTTGTCCACCTCATATTTGTTAATTATCAGCAGCACAAGATCAATTAAATAATCCAATAACAGTGAAAAAGTACTCAATGTAGACAAAGGTTGGAAAATCCCATTTAAAATGTTTATGTTGGGATTGAGAAGCACTGGAATAAGTTACCAAGACAGGAGCCTCCATCTTTAGAAACATTTCAGAGGAACCATCTGCCAGGAATGACTTAGGGCAGAAGAAACTGCATCAGTGGTTCCCAGCAAGGAGGGATGGTTAAGTGTAGAGCTCTGCCAGACCTGGCTGCTCGTGGCTGGCTCATCTCACCAACCTCTGTACTGAGTTCCTTTAAGTGTTTTTTTTTCCACTGTCAGTGGTGATGGCTGGTTATGGAAAGGGAGAAATAAGAAGTGACAGCTTTAAAAAAAAAAGAAAAAAAAGACAAATAGAAAGAGATGGAAACTTGTGGAGTGTGGGACGCTGCCAGTGTTTGCAAGTGTTTTCTCAGTCTGGAAAGGGCTAGGAGACACTGAACTAAATGGCTTCTTCAGGACCTGTTTTTCTGCAACTCAATTCTCTTCAGCAGCTTTGCCAAGTAACTTGCTTGCCAAATATGCCAGCCCTGCTTGGCAGAACGATCTTCTGCTCGCATGAGGGGATCAGTGGTGATTCTTATTTGTGAAGTGCTACTGTAAGGGCATCTTAGCTTGATATACTGCTACTTGGGTCTGAGGCAAACCTGCAGAAGGTGTTTTAAAGGGCTGTTCTCACAGGTGTGTGTCATAGAACGGAGACTGTTTTTCAGAAGGATAATCCAAGACATTCTTTGACAACAAATGGAGAACACCATGCACCCTTTTGTTTGTATCACTTAATGATAATATTGCTTAACAACAGGTATCTGCCTGGTGCTGTATGGAAAGAGATTCGGACTCCTGCAGCGGGATGTAGAAGGAGAAAGTCTGAACTTCATCAAGGCTGTAAAAACGGTACAGAAGAGTCTCTACTGGGGCCCCATCCAAGGCGACACTTAGATGTGCAATGCTAGTACTGACCATCTGACTGTCCCATTATGAAATGCCTAATCTGTAGGGGGGAAATGCTGTATGGACAGTAGGGTAATCCTGAAAATAGAGTTGTTGGGTTGGTTGGTTAACTTTCTTCTCCCTCTGAGACACCTGTGGTGCAACTCTGCTGTTTCTCAGGTGTGTCTCTTGGAGTTGTGTGAGATTATGCAAATACTCGGGATTTGGAGGTTAGTCATTCCTGCAAGCACACCTGCTTTGTATTTTGCTGCAAGTTGGATGCCGATGATGTGTATCTGCCTAATTTTAGCCATCAAAAAGATAGGCATCCAGCCTGATCTAGTTTTTTAGCTCCATCTTTTGTCAAGGCAGAAAGAGGCACTGCCAAAGGGTGGCTTGTCCCACTCTAAAACAGATATCTAAAATAGATAGGATGAATTAGCCACTGGAGAAGCCTCCTGTCCTCCAATGGCTGTCCCTTATTTTCAGCTGGATGAGGTCTATGCAGGTTGAGATCCATCCTTTCTGTCCAGGATGGAAAATATGCCAGAATCTTGACTTCCTGAAAATTACATTCTACTTTACAATCTGATTTTTTTCAGAGATTGCAAATACATAGATTAAAGAAAGATTTCAAAAACTCTTTCTCCACCACAGATGATGGCTACCTTTGGAATGATGATGGTGACCCCCGTGGAACTTCACAAGGGTCTGAACACAAAAGTCTGGCAAGCTCATACTAAAGCATGGGATGATATATTTAAAACAGGTTATTGTTTTAAACACGATTTGTCTCCTTTGCCTTCATCTCTGTTTCCTACTTGGTGGAATTAACTTTCTTTGTACTTGCTACTGCCCTACGCTGCTGATTAATTGCCGCCTTCAGCACAGATTGAGACACCTTTGCTGCAGCTGACCACAAACCCATTCCAAGCATGGGAGCACTGTTTTCTTATGACTAACACTTAAGTCTGGTTGTGGGGCAATAACCAATCCCCAGGGAAGACCCAGAAATTTGGGAGCCAGCAATGTAATGAGCCCAATTTAATCTATCATAAAAGTAAACAGCCAGAAAGTGTATGATCTCTTTAAAGGCAAGGTGTGAGAATGAGCAGAGGAACCTCCCTCAAAGGGAGTTGTTTTCTTGAGAAACAAGAATTTTACATGCAACAAAAGCCTGTTTGCTAAAAAAAAAAAAAAAGAAATGACAGGGTTTTTTTTAACAACCTGGAATGTAGTCGTAAGTCTTAAAAACAGAAGCAATTTAAATCATAAAGTACAGTTTGGCTTTTTGACAAAATTTTTTGTATATTTAAGATTAATTGGCCTTCAAGGTTGTAAACATTGCTCCAACTCCAGATATGAAGTTAAGTTTATATTTTTCAGTATTTTCCTAGACAGTGACAGTTGTAGCTAAAGATTAAGAAAGGGTTTGGCACTTGGATGATTGTAACGCTGAGTGATGTATTTTGCTTAGGTATTTGAGTACTTGATACTTCAGAACCTTAGGTCATGCCAGCCACACATGCACTTATTTTATTGCTTCTTAGTTTATGGGTTTTAGGAAAGACCCTTTAGACCAGTTTTGTTCAGAAAAACCAGTTTGACATCTTCACTTGTCATGAATATCTCCCTACTAAGAACTGGTCTTAACAATTGGGATATTCATGAGAAAGGGTGGGAAAAATCTAGTCCTTTATATTGTAAAAAAAAAATCATGTAGGAATTTGGCATCTATTTTTGTCTTCCCCTAGTAAATCAAAGACTTAAATCTCCCCTCGGGGAGTCTGAGTGTTAAGTCTCTTTGATTTTTTTTTAACACCTTGATCCCTTTTGAAAATCCAACCTAATAAATTTTACACACTTTTATTTCTGTTTGCTAAATATTTCACTCAATGCATCACTGATTTCTTTTCCTAGTTTAAGAAAACAGAGTTCTTAATAGCTTGCAGAAGCTCCTTCTGTTCAGAAGTGATTTTTGTGACTAAGTTTTCTGTCTAAAAAGTAAAAACACCATTATATATTCAGTATAATGCTCATTGCTTGAAAAAAAGAGCACAGCTTGGTGTCTTCTTTCAAAATGCTGCATGTGAGACATCTTTTTATTTTTATAGTATTTTTAGTGATTTTCCATTAATTACCTCCTCCTCCCTCCTCAGCCAAGCACTCAATTGACTGTCGGCTGGAAAAACACTCTGCAAACCCTCAGGAGGATTTCCTGTGTGACATCTATTCTGGAGGACAGCTTTCCAAGAAGGAGCTGTACGCTGCCATCGCAGAGCTCCAGATCGCCGGAGTTGAGACGGTAAACCTGACTTTCCGAGAGCCTTTTAAAATTAGCATCCTTCCAACTCCCTGCTTTCTTCCATAACATAACCATCACAACATCTGGGAGTGAGCTAATCCTGTCGTTGATTCAGTGGCCTAATTGCGAGTGGATTTTTACCTGAAATCACTGGATTCTTTCTTCTGTTCATTACTCCTAGAGAACAACTGGGATGGCTCATAATCCCTTAGGTTTACGAAATACCGTAAGGCAGTGACCAACTGTAAATGACGCTTTGAACTTTTAGCAACGTCTTGTTTCTGTCACCACAAATGGAGGTCTTACATTTCTTTTTGGTTTGTTTCAGACAGCCAATAGTTTGCTGTGGGCTTTGTATAACATTTCACGCAATCCACATGTTCAGCAGAGGCTTTTCCAGGAAATACAAAGTGTTTTGGCTGCTAATGAGAGTCCAAGTGCTGAGAACTTGAAGAACATGCCTTACCTAAAAGCATGCCTGAAAGAATCCATGAGGTAAAATTCTCAAATAATTTGCAAAGAGGAAAATGATCACAAAGTTCTTTACCAGCTAGTGTGTACTAGGGAGAAAGAATTCTCCAGTATATGTAATTTTGTTCACCTTGTTGTTTAAGGTAAACTGTGATAGATAGAGGAAGAAAAAATGCTGGAAATTTAACCCATTTTGTTTCTTTCCCTGTAGATTAACACCATCGGTGCCATTTACCACTCGCACCATTGACACAGAAATGGTTCTTGGAGACTATGTACTGCCCAAAGGGGTAAGTCAATTAATTACTTACTACAATATTTTGTCATTAATTAGCTGTCCTGTAAACCATTGAAGTTGGTCATATTTCAGTCTTAAAATGACTTTGCCCAAGGATAAGTCCCAGGATATGGAATGAGGAATTCTCATCAAGAATCCCTAATAAACTGAAACCCATACCTGCCTGCACTGCTGTTGGATTTAGACAGAAATGTATTGGTCTGCTATTTTAAAAAATTTTTCAAACTTTCCCATGATTTTCTGAGGAAACTGTGATCTTTCCTATGTTTGAATTAATCTTCAGAGAATTACACATCTTCTGAAGAAACTGCCTTGCCTTTACTGTTGCGTTACTTTTTTTTTTCCATCAACAAGCTGATTCACTTGGTAGCTCTAAGCCAATTTGTAATGAGACTCTAACGCTTTGCTTATAGACCGTACTAATGATAAACAGCCATGCCCTGGGTTGCAATGAAGAGTACTTTAAAGGCTGGACTCAGTTTAAACCGGAGCGCTGGTTTCAGAAGAACTCAATAAATCCTTTTGCTCATGTTCCATTTGGCATTGGGAAGAGGATGTGCATCGGGCGCCGCGTCGCAGAGCTACAGCTTCACTTGGCCCTTTGCTGGGTAAATACCCTAAAATGGCATTCTGGGCACAATGGCTGGTTGTTCAGCATTGAAACTAACCGGAAGATCTAGAAACCGAAGCATGTTAACTGAAATGTTTGTGTTTCAGCTCGTTCGCAAATACCAAATTGTAGCAACTGACAACAGACCAGTAGAAACACTCCACTCAGGAATACTGATTCCCAGCCGGGAGCTTCCTGTTGCTTTTCACAGACGATAAGGTACGTGCATAAGGGCCTCCTGAGCACAAGACTTTTCTCTGAACCTCATTTAGAATGTTCATAGAGCTGTGAGTGCAAAAGAACAGATGTTTTTCTAAGCTTTATCCTCACAATGTGATGCAGATCAGAAATGGGGAAGTCAAAATGTGCATACTGTTGGAGAAAATAATAGCCTTTATTTTCTTATAACTTCTCCACTGCATTTCTAGAAGATATTTCCTGAAAAATACCATTTGATCTTGAGCATCAATGTACAGATTAAAAAAAAATGCCCTAGTGAAGGAACAGCACACCCCTAGACTACAGAGTTTAGATAAGAAAAATTGATTTTAGGCAGAAGGACAAAGAAAATAAATATCTACTTGTAAATAGTCATGACGTTGCAACCTATTTAACATTTTTCATTCAAAATAATTGAATGTAAGATTTTCTCTCCTCAGAAGCTTATACAAATAAGCTAACGAAATATTTGTAACAAAATTTAAATTTGTAATATTTGTAACAAAATTTAAATTGGAAAACTGATTCTTTGATCTAGAATTAAATTCTTAAATTAACGACATTTAAATACTCTGGGAGATATTTTTTTGCTGGCCAACAACACAGCAAAAAAGTCACCCAATGTAATCTAAGTAAGGATTTAATTCCTTTAACTGAAGTTTGTTCAGTGCTATTTGCTTTTAAATAACCGATCACTCTATAGATTCTTTTTCTCTTTAATACAGCTTGCAGAAAATGAATGACAACCCTGCTGCTGCCTTGTCTGAAAAAATATATGTCGATTGGGAAAGCCAAAGTCTAGAATAACCATTGGAGAAACTGCAACACGTGTCCCTTGATCAACTGCAGAGCCAGAAATAGTACCAGGAAAAGCTCCCATACTGTTTTATTGGAAAAAATGTGGTTAGTTAGTTCAGCTGTACTTAACAATGTTAAAAGGAAAGAAAAATACCATGCACGTTCATATACCTATGCAAATATACTGATTTAGTGCAGCTGAGGGGCTGTACAGGATAGAGCTTGGTAATGAGCTGTGGAGTGTTCTGTACAGTTCTTGTTAGTGCACAGTGAAATTATTACAGCCTCAAGCTGTTCAACAGGCTGCCTTGAAAAGAGCTGTTTTCCAGTTTGTGGAGATTGTAGAGGACACCTGAGGGAACAACAGCCACGGCTGAACTGGCCCAGTTGGCTCAGAGTTGAATCGCTCTGAGAAGTCAGTTGAAGGGAAAAGAAACTCGCTTAGTCCTTACCAAATTGCCAATGTCATGAATTAAAATGAGAAGTAAGATGGCAGTCTGTAATAAAGCTAATAACAGGGCTTAAAATTAGGATACTTAAAGAAGTATACTTTCCCTAATGCTACTCACTCCCTTAATAAAAGGGAAATAAGGACAAAGGTATATAACAGGATTTATTCCTCATGCCTGCACAGTACTTTGGTTTCAACTGTGCACTTCAAATTAATGTGCTGTTGCAATACTGTGCCTGCCACGTACTCTGCACATATACATAAAGTTTCGTGCCTTCAACTCCCACACAAGCCATTTTATCACACCTTTATTGTAAAACCTCAGTGGTCTTTTATTGCATGAAAGGCCTTCTCTATAAGTGGAATCACTGGAATCCTATGGGTTCTGCCACTATTTAATGATGATTATCCTAACAGGATAGTTACTTCATCATACGAGTAACATAAAATGTATGTTTCAAAGAACCACAGGAAATAAGGATCATAAACATTTTGAAGAGATCTATTTTCAGTGGAGAATTCAATACCTGTATCTGAAGGTTAAAGCTGTCACTGCCCTGCATGTAATACCGTGTGTTAGCTATTGTGGTCACTAGTGTATTTTTCCCATTGATGCAGTTTCAAGTACAGGTTTATATATACAACTATGAATGGTTATTTTTATTTTTTTTTTACATTCTGAAATGATACAAGTTTTTAGCATTTGTTAGTCTGTCTCCTGAATTCTTTTTTATTTGTTTTCCTCTACTGTTATACTCAGACCTGTAAACGTAACGATATTACAATGTGTAAAGCAGTTTGTGCATTAGCTGAATCTTTCTACTCAATTTGGTAATAGTCAATTTTGTAATAAAATAAAGATTTATATTTTTTTTCTATAAACAGTCTTCTGTAGTTTATTATAAAGTCTTTGTAGCATTACAGAAATCTTGTCTTTCGTGGTAACTTCTTGCAAAAATCTTGCTGTGGAGCTTTCATCCCTCTGCTTAATACCCTCAGTGGGCTTGAACTTGAAATTCTCTAAAACCAAATTACTTTAATTCACTAATGAAAAACTTCTGCTTTATGGTACCCCCACCCCAAGTAGCTTGATTGTCATCCTGTAATGCTGTAATGCCACCCTGGCTGGGGAGCGGTTTGTGAAGCCCAGCTCTGGGGGGAAAGGAAGGGTGGGCACTGCCCGGCACCCGGCCAGCCCCAGCGAGGTGGGTCCTGGCTTGGCGAGTGGAGGGGAGTTAAGCCCTGCAGCTCAGAGTTTTGATGCCAAAACCCCCTTCTGTGCAGTTGATCCGCCCTTCCCTCAATCCAGGCTATCCCTGCTATTCAGGAATGTGTTAAATCCACAGCTACAGCCCCTTTCCCTCTGTATAATCCTATCAGAACTCAGTGAATGCTAATGTTAGGGGGCTTTCTGCATCTGTAGCACGGTCAGAACACGTTTCTCCCCAACATGCACGGTACTCAGATCTCCAGGGATGGGACTGTTACATTTGTCTGCCATTATGACAAGATAAAATCAATATAAAGTTTTGAGGAAGGATGAAAATAGTTTGAACCTTTGCAGAATCAAAAGAAATGATGTCTATTAAAAAAACCCCATCCTCCCAGCACTGTGACTGACAGCCTGACGGTTAAGCAAAGAGCAAATTTGACAGTTATCAAAACCGCGCTCTTTGCCAAGTCAAGGCTGCCTCCAGCTGAGTGAACGATGGTGGATGAAAACCTGTACAGCACTATGAGAGAATTTTGCTTTTCTGAAAATCATATTGCAATGTGTACTTTAGAACGACTGTCGTTTGCGATGCTGAAACCGCTCTGCCAGCCCGGAGCCCGGGGAGGGTGGGCTGGGAGACCACAGGTGCTCACCAGATCCCCGGGGAGCAGTTCAGGCTAAGCACAAGACTGTGAGGCGAAATTTACCCAACCTGTTACAACTATAATATACACTGAGTCTCTTCTTATAGTATTATGAACTACTATTACTCCATTAGAGGCAATGGAGTTGTGCCAATATGGAACAAATGTTAACAGCAAGTCAGAACTATTCAATTCCAGGCATATCACATTGCTTACAAATGTTCTGATGATTTAACTTTTAAAGACAACCAAAGAGAAGAGGTGTTATCTGGTTGAACTGACCTTGACAGCCTAGATATCAGCTATTTCGAAATCCTTTATGGCTTCTGTATAGTAAACCACAGGTTATACTTGCTGGACTGCTTATTATTTTCCCTATTTAAATTTAGGGAACTCAAAGATCTGTACAAGTGTTGCTTTGAGTAAGGTTTTGACCAACTCTGTACAAGCCAAGGTACAAATGTGTGTTGTTTTCTGGATTTCTGAAAGTGCAATAACCGCTGACCTGGAAAATTTTGTTCCGGAAGCTTTGAAGATTTTCAAGTTCCTGAAGTTTTCAAAGAACTTCATTAATCTGCTACCTCAAAGTACATGTCCAAAGCGATTTACCTAGGAAACAGGTAATTATCAAACTACAAAGATAATGAGTGACCAAGCCAGACTTCCACATTAAGAAACCCAGACGGCTTTCTTTTTCTCGTATTTGAGAAGTATGAAAAACAGCATGATGCTTCTGAGATTAATAAATATCTATGAAACCTTTCACCTATGGTCAGCTGGATAAACTCAGTTCAGTTCTTTGCTTTTTTGAAATGATTTGCTCATTCAGAATTCAGAAAAAGACAACAAAAGCAGTAGTTCCCTGTTATCATTTCCTACAGTTACTCCTCAGAGGAAGATAGATGGATCGTAAAATGAATGAAATTAATTGGCCTCCACATTCACTTTCTCAACAAGGAAGTGAAAAGGGTTCCCATATCCAAGAGGAAGTTAATTTCTGTTCAGGCTTTAGGCATGTTAGTGCGAGCGATACAGAAAAAGTTGGAGCCAACTAATCTGTGCTTTTTTTTTATGAATAAAGTATGCCAGATTTCGGGACTGACAATCTGGCATTTTTCATACAAGTTCAGTTCATTACAAACTGGCTGTGAGATAGTATGCTCTGAGTCACTCTCTACATACACCTTCCAGTGCCCTGATTAGATGACAGATAATGTGTTCTCGTTTGTCTTCTTCCACACTGAGAAGGATCTTTGTTTACAACAACTAGAGGTAGAAATCACGTCTGTGTCAGTGCTGACTTTAACTGCTGGGGAGAAATAAACCAAGCTCTGAAAAACTAATTCTGCGCAATGTTCATAGCTAAAGTTCATTTCGGAATAAATTTTCAGAGAACAACTCAGCACGTGATTAATTTAAATATGTAAAACATCAAATTGACCTCAGTGGGGCTGCATGTGGATGTGTGGAGTTTGGAATGCATTACCACTTTTTATAAAAGAAGTTTAACAATTCCCAGTATGTCTATTGTGGCACACATATCCAAAATTCATGTAAGGGTTGTAGCTTTAGAAGAAAAAGATGCCTTTTCCTTCAGCTAATTTAAACAAGGGGCCTATTGAGGTTGAAACTACAAACAGCCTCATTAATCTCTTACCCTGGATGCGTGTGTTGTTCTGAGAACCTGTGGATTGATGTACCCTAGTGTGGGTGGCTGCATTCAAATTTTTTTGATGTGTCCTGCCAGGCATGGCTGGGGAAAAAGTATGAATATTACATTACGAAACTGAGCTTATTCTGCTTATTCATGTACATTTATTCTTGGGTATTTCTGAGCATCAGCTTTCAAGAGAGTCAAAAACCACAAAGATGCTAGTTTGTTTTGTCAGAGGAACAGCACATGTCCTGACCTTTCTGCGATACTGCCACCGCTCCGCTCTCTTGTACTGCTGCTCAGGGCTGCTCCCCCGCCGCCTTAAATCCCTTTCACACACCGAGGTATAAGCCAGGAATACTTTTGTTGACACTGAGAAATGTAAACTAACACTAAGCTGGTATCGGCAAGTAGAGAATCAGTACAATTCTTTGGGCAGGGAGGTGTGATGGTACGGATGAAGACTGCACTTGGAACCTGGCTCAATGTTACAGTGTATGTTCTTCAAGACAGGGCAACTCTTCCTGTGAATATCACTGTTTACTTTCTTGTTTGTTTATCCAAAAGTATTTTAACACTTCATGCAATACCTATCTTGACCCTATCTTCTGTATTCTGATATTCTTCTTTGCTGGCAGAGGAAGGACTACATTGACTTCCATCTCCTGTCCACAGTTTTTGTCTCAGCTGCATAATCAGGCTCCTGTGGCTTTGGAACAACATAAAAAGTTAAACTTAAGCTACAGGATTTGGATACAGAAGATGTTTTAGAAAGATTTGCATTGTGGGGTTTGGATGGAACTGAACACTTATGGAGCAATCCTCCTCCTGACAACGAAAGCAACAACAAGACTTCTTTATGAGACAAAATATTTTTCTCCAAGGGACAATGTCAAAACAAGTGTGGAATGGAATGCATTTTATAATCAGGGTAAATTATACTTTGCTTTCTTGGGCATGTTCCTCTTGACAAGTTTGAACTCTTTGCCTCTAATTGTTAAGTGTGTTGAATGAACTCCAGGCACCTCAAGTCAGAAGAGAAGGGAAGGCAGCGGAGGCAGCAGCTGGCAGGGACCACAACAGGGCAATAAAGGGGAACTCTGAGTGCGAGAGTAACCCCTCATCTTCCCAAATTGGTATGCACGTTTGTGATACTTTACCCTCCACTATCAACCGAGGTGCCCAGAAACTTGATAGTAAATCAAACAAATCACATCTGATTCATCCTGCTGTTGGACTGTGTTCCATGTAAAAGCAGGAGATAGGAGAGAAGCAGGGGAATGGCATGCATCTTGCTCACCTTGAACCCTCACTGCCAGCTGGACTTCCATCACCGTGGAGTTGGCTCAAGGTGGAGAAAGGAAAAATGTTCTCTCAATTTAATGGAAATAATGGAAGGAAGTCTTTGAAAAACTCATACCTCAGGCCATCTGGGTTGCACTTACCTAGACTTTTAAGTTCCCATAAAAATGCGCTTGTTATCTCAGTTATACCAATGGAAATCACAAATAGTCTTGCAGATTAGGTCAATGCCTGAATCAAGCTCAATCCCACTTGGTTCAGGGCAAAGGTACCCACGTATCAGCGGTCAGCCAAGAGCCAGCTCAATCCATGGGCAAAGGCCAGCCCCAGTCCTAAAACCGGGAGCTGCTTTGATGGCTTTGCAGGAACATTCACCCACAGGCTGCAGAATCCCAACTGCACTTTGTCAACACACTCATTATGTTGAGGTTGCAAGTTGATAGGATTTAACTGGCTGTCCTACCATAAAGCACAGGAGAAGCCCTCAGCTAGGATCCAAGTTTTAGTCATTTTAAACAGGATGTGCAGAGCATAAGTAGAATAAGGAAGACTGGAAGCAAGATCCTGGGCAGGGAGACATGAAGATAGTTGGGTTCACACACATCTTCTGCTTGGTTCAGGAGATGCCAAGTTTTGGTACTCCAGAACCATCCTGCCTTCCCTCTGGCTATGTTTAAAAGTCAGAGCAACAGAAAAGAAAAGCTTTTGTGACACACACATTCGGTATCTCATTTCAATGCAAGTGAAAGTTCCAAAGCACAGTCCACTGAAAAAATAAGCAAAACCCAACAAATAACAAAACAGGAGATAACTTGTACGCAGTCACTGAACACACTGATGTAAATTTCTCAATTAATTGGACACCCTGGACATATTATTAAATTCCTATTGGGAGCTTCCACTGTAGCTTTTCCACTTTAATAAACGTACAAGAGGTTGGAATGCCACAGAAAGATGGTTTTAGTCATTAAAGACTAAAACCTGGAGCATCTTGGATTTTCTGCCTGATGGAAGCAGGTTGTGTAACTTGCAAATTGTGAATTCTTTAAATAACTTCAAGGAAGACAAAATAAACTTCTCCTTTTTAAAAAAATATTCTTCACATACTTGAATGGCTAATGATATCTGGTACACAGCACTATATATATTTACTATATATATTTTTATATATAGTACTATATACATTTACTATATTAAATAGCATACTCATTCTGGGCACTATCTGTAATTTCTAGCTTTGAAAAAATGAAAGTTTTTCTGCTTTAAAATTAAATTAAGAACAATCCTCTGTTTAAATATTTTTACAGGACGAAACAGACTTGTATTTTCTCATAACGGTGTTTCACTGACAACATTATTTGAAAATCACAGTGAATGAAACATTTGTGTGTGTGTACAAAAAATTCAAAAGCCTATAATGAAACATGGATGACATCTCTAAAAATACTTAATAAAAATTCAGGATATTTTCTAAACAAGGCTGGTGACCATATGAAATTCTTTATGAAATGTAGTTTCTGCTAAAAAAAATCACTTTCACATTTTAATACAAGTTATTAATCAGTAAATGAGGAAGAGATTACTTGGGAGGTGATAAGTAAAGGGATTTGGTTTTAGTAAGGGAGGTGTACAACTGTGTCTAATATTTAGCTTGGAAGAACATAGATAAATCATTGGAAGAATAGAAATGTGTTAGATAATATGAAATAATGGTGGGTTGTCATCAAGAAAGGTATAAAAAAGTCACATTTTGCTACAGATCAAAAGTACACCTCCCTAAAGAGAAGCCTTAGGATAAAAATTGGATTTTTTACAAAGAAAAAGATAACATCTGGCCGTTAATGATTTATTTAGGGAAAAAGATGTTACCATTCTAAATAACAAGCATCCAAGAACACTTTGCTATTAATGGCAACCAGGTCAATTCAAAACAATACTCCATACAAATATTTAATAAACATGATTTATCCATCCCAAAGCTTGAAAGAAATGCTAATTAGACTAAGAATAACAATATTAGTTTTTCTCACCAACTCCCACAAGAGAAGAAAATTGAAAGATATGTTACTCAAGATATATGACGGGAATTTGGCTCCATAAGATATCATGCATTTGCTTTTCTTAAGAATATTTAATATTTCAAAGTTCACACCAAAGTGCTTTCTTTTGAAAAGACTGATAAAAAGTGCAGACTAGAGGAAATATATGCAGTGAAGTGAAATATTATTTTATCAGCTTTATTAAAACCAAAAGCAGTGCTGCATTTTTGTGGAAACTTCTGCTCAAGATACCTGGCTATTAAATACCATTTACATGCAGATTGAAAAAACCTTTTCAGGGAAAGAAAGGGCAGTAGAGTTATAAGCAGAATGCAGGGCCATATTTGTAAGAATTTTTTTTTTTTTTGAGGCCTCTTTAGAAAGGATACTTTCATCATTGATTTAGACATCTAGGTCTTCAATGACATTCACTGGCTGTCAATGAGAGTTAAACTCTGCAGCCTCTTCTGAAAATGGAAAGGGCTTGCCATAGAAGCCATTCACACCAATTCAGAAGAATAGATAGCGTAGTTGTATGAATTTTTTTAGGTGTGGTTAGTTAACCTGCAATAAAAGAGATTGCACCCCAAAGGAACTCTGTGGGTTCAGAGACTAATTGTGGGCTGTTGTCCTCCACCCCTCACACAGTCCTGTAGCCTGATCTCTCTCAGCCATGAGACTTTGATCCAGACAAAAACCTTTTTTGCAGGGTTGGTTTTAGTAGGATCAGAGAGCTGCTCTGACTCACTTCTTGGCTACAAAATTGCTGGAGTCAACAGTGGGAAAGTAGCATGAACATGTATTTGGGGGACACCCTGACACCATGGAGGTGTCAAGGGCAAGATCCCCTCTTTCTGAGCTGCAGCATGGCTTTATATTTGTCAAAGAAACCGTGTAGCTCTACCTGTAGATGCACAGATCGACCCAGGGAGTAATTCCCAAGATCACTCTTGAAATAAATATTTGTGCTAAATGATTTACTTTGAGATGCAGACACTCAGAGTCTTAAATATTTAGGTGAAATTAAGGCATCTAAATGCAGGGCGATTTCTTTCTTTTTTTCTTTTTTTTTTTTCCCACTTTGGATATGCAAGAACCTCTCAGGAACTTTCCTTCTGTTTTGAACAAATCAGAAAAGAAGAATGAATTGCAAAAGATGTCTTTGTTGCTGAACCATGGCAAAATAGATTTCCAGCAAAGGGGCACACTCAGAGGGAAGTCTGGCAACTAATGCATGGGAAGACATGCTTGAGAACATTTTCCAGGACGCAGGGTAGCTTCAAATAGAGTTGATTCATAACTCTTGCAAATTTTTTTTTGCCCAAAGGCAGAATTGAAAGAGAAACTAGATCCGCTCATTGCTTGGGGAATCAAAGAGTTAGCTGTGAGCCAACGGTGTGCAGATATTCACCGCTCGCTGAGGGGTGGGGAGGTTTTATTCATATGTGGATATAAATGAATGGAATAAACATTTAAAAATAGCATATTATACTACCTCCAGGTGGAGATGCTCAGGGAGGGATATGGCTGATGCCAAATATTTGATCTGTGCTTTGATCCAACAACCGGGTTCTGGCAGGTACCCTCAGAAAAACAGAGCACGCATTTTTCTGCACATTCAATAGCCCCTCAGGAAGCCACTGTTTCCTCCAAGCCCCTCTTGGATCGTGATTGACACTCAATGTCCTTCACTGGAAAAGGTAACAGACTTTTGAGGACATAAGGAGTATTATGCTATATATAGGAGTCAATGGGATCCAGGGAAAAACAATAGAAGTAGTAACTGGCAGTTCTGGGGAAAATCAGAGCTCCTGGGCAAATAAAGATGTAAATTCCGTGTAATGGAAATAACATGCTCATGAGGGAAGTTAAAGCAGAGGGTGTTCAGACAGATCACACAGCAATCACTAACACGCCTGTCTCAACAGACAGAAACAAGGTACAAGAGTGATGGGGATTATGAAAAGAAGTGGATGTTGTGTTTGGCTGCCCGAGTCCTCGTGTCAGGGCATGGCGAGTGAGTGGGACAGCCTCGGTCGGGCACGCGTGAAGGGACATGGGTGCAAGACCTGCACGGCACAGACCCGAGGGGACAGATAAGCTGCCGAGAAACATGCTTGTATGGTCATAATGAAAAGCACTATTCAAAGCATGACCACTGCTCTTTTCTCACCCCTTCCCCAAGAGACTCATGGGATGCTCAAAATTTTACAACAAGGTGGCCGTGCAGACCTGTGAAGCCACATGCCTAACACTGGCCACCCTCAAACGCCTTCACTTCTTATTCTTCTTTCTGGGGGGATGTTGTACTTCTGTGCTGTGTGTGTTGAAGCTGACATCTCCTGTGTTTACACCTGGCATAGGGCTGGTGCCTTTTATGGCTGCTGAAAGAGAATGGGAACTAGGTTTACTATTTTTTTTTGAACAATCCTGAAATTTCAAATTGTTTTGTGTTTGGAAAATGAAATTAAATGAAATTACATTAAATGAAAATTACATTTTTTTCAAAATCAAGTTTGGGAGAGAGAAAATACTTTGGTATGAATGCAAATATTATGCTTTGAGAAAAAGAATCTTCTAGAAAACTTGTTTTTAAAAAATAGCAGGGCTGTTCAAAGAAATTATGCCAGGACAAGGATTTTTCTTTTAGTCACGCTCCTAACTGGTAGCTTTCAACACTATCGTGTCAACAACTCTTCATTTTCATTTTGAAAAAGCATTTCAGGAAAGCTGCCTTAATCTCACGGCATGTTTTGATTTTAAAAAGTAGTTCCATCTTCAAACATCTTCAGGCACAGCATCATGAAGCACATTTCAGCAACATTAAATTGTGTAAAAACCTTGGACTAAGTCACTCTGAGTAAAAAGTGGCCAAGAAGCTCCTGAGCCTGCTTTTAAACCACACTCTTTCCGTCAAAGACTTTTAAATCTCCACAAGCTATACGGTAAACACTCCTTTACTCCTGGATTAATGATTCCAGCATGAATGATAACCATCTAAAATTTTGCAGATGGTGATCACACTATTGATATTTTGTATGTGAAAAGACTATGTACGTTATACATCTCCACAGATATGCTCTTGGTGTACTTAGTCCCTTCGGCACCAAAATTCTGATTGTCTGGATAGACAACCTGCCCGGTGAAACCTTTCTCTGTTCATACAGTTGAGAAGACCCCAGTGAAACAGTCTGTGATCAGATGCAGAGAAGTTTATTAACCATGCTTTTCAGACATATGCGAGGCTTCGCACAAACACTGGCTGAGTTAGCAGGAAAAAAACATTCATTGACCTGAGTAAGGGTATTCATCAGAAAACTTTACACTGGACTTCTGTCAAAGGTTGCACCTTTTTTTTTGGTGTGTGGAGAACAGCTAAGTCTTCAGAAATATGCAACCATTGCTGCCTTTCCTGCATGCTCTTGGTATGCTCTTGTTTTAGCATGTGCACACAGTCAACTCGTTTATTTTTAGTTGCTAATCCAGAGCTCGAGTTTTGCTTATATGATACCTAGCATGGAGGACCATACTTTAATTAGGCAACATCATTCATGGGGAAAACCTGCCCTCTGAACCATTCCTGACAGTCTGGGTAAAACTTGGTAATATTCTTAGCTTCCATAGAGATCGTAAATACTTTATCATTAGTGACTCAAAGCAGGCAGATACTTTAAAATCCTACGTAGCAGTATTTGACTCAAAGTTACTTCTCTACTTGCTCAAAAGCAGGCAAACTCTGTCTCCTTTGATTCCTCTCAGAGTACTCTCCTCTCATTTCCCGTTGCACATTTCCAGATTTATCTTGTACAATTGGATAGAAATCGAGGATCCACCAATTCTCACCCTCAGTGCTTATCTCAGCCTGTCAGACGCCTTTCTCCTTCGCTCCTGGATAATCCCCACATGTGTGTCTCACCTACCTACCTACTTTCTAGCATTCCCCAGGCAGTTTTCTCAGCCTCTACCATATCTTCCTTGAGACTGAAGCTGAGCAAAACCAGGCAGGGCCATGAAGATAACACATTCTGCCTATGTCCATGACTGGACTATCAAATTGTGGCCAGAAGGCTTGTTTTAGCACAGTTATTGCCCAAGCAAGCTTGCGTAGAGAGTCACTGCAAAAGAATATGGACCTGTTGCCATTGATGAATGACATCCAGTAACTGAGTTTTAAAAAAGAAAAAAAAAAAAAAAAAAAAAGAATGTGCTTCTGCCACATAGCATCTCTTTTAATCTTTTTCAAGGAGAGGAAAAATTTACAGAATGCGTCTAGACAAAGTGATGATTCATAATCTCTGCAAAGTCTTGCAACTGCTGGGGGGAGACAGGCTATAGACAGTATGACTTCTTTCTTCTAGGGCCTTTCTGCTTTTTGTTTTTGTCACTGTTTCTTCCTGAGGAAGGGCATGGGGAAAAATTAGTCACGAGTGTCAGGAAGGATCTGAAGCAGCTCTTACACCAAATAATTATGCTGTTCAGCACATCCCAGAAACAGGAGATTTAACTGCTTCACTGTTAATCCCTGAAAGTTCAGAATGTTCAGTTGTAAGGGAACTATAACTAATGTAGCCTGTTTCTTATTAGATTTGGGCCCCATAGTTGACTGAATTTTAAGATAAGGGAGGCATGACTCCACGTGTAAGTATTGCCATTAAGATGAAATACCTTTGGATGGCCTATGACTGAATAAACACGGAAGGTGCTGTAGTGGCATTAATTATTGGGTGAAAGTCTAACTATCACAAATTCTTATTTACAGGAGATAAGGGCTGCCGACTGGAAAGCCAGACAATGACCTGTGCATCTCAGCTGCGGGGAGAAATCATGAGACTTTATACTATGCTTTCAGTATACTTTTAATTTTGAGCTTGCTGTGATGTTGCTAGTGATACATGTGGTAGCTCCTTTGGAACTCCCATGGGATAAGGCTCTGTTGAATGAGTTGGGGCAGTGTATGTTTCCTCTCCACCAAAAATGTCCACATCTTTCAGGTTTTCCTCACTGAACTGGTTTGACTTGTGCTAAATGTTTTCCTAAAATAAACTGTGGCACTACTTAGTGTCACCTCCTGAATTCTTTTGTCCTAAGAGGCTTATTTCAAAACTCTTATACTGAGTGAGTCAACCTCAGAGTCCACTGCAAAGGAATACCTGCAGGAAGATATGGCTGGCAGTGCCCTGTCTAAAACATTTTCTGCAGCCACTTTGAGCTCCAGCTGGAGGAAGAAATTCCCTCACGTCAACAATTTGCTACTTGCACTTTGCTAATTGGCTGTAGAGTTTTATGGCAATTTCTCTCATTTATCTGATACTGTTTCCCCTGTGCTGATCCTGAACAATTCTCCAGGCATGGAGAACAACTTTTTGGTTAGTCGTTACATGCTGCAGCGTTCAATCCTGTCTTTCTTGAATGCTGAGAATATTTGTCAACTTTCCTGTAAGTTGGGAAGCGTCCAAGAAATGTAGTTTTGAGTGGGATGTCTTCTAGAATGGGTAGGTTCTCAGCTCCATCAGAACAGACCAAACTAGGGATTACTGCAGTCACAGGATTAATACTGGCAGCTTCATAACATTGAAATTGAAATTTTTTTTCATTTATTATTTATTATTATTTAGAAGGACTTAACGTTGCTTTGTATCCATTTGTACTATTGTTAATAAAATATGTTAAAACACCCTTGAACTTCATTTAAACTCATAAACTGAAAATTAAAAAGAAACATTTGCTTTGTATAAATTTGGAAATACTACCAAAAGAGAGATTACAAATAAAGTAGGTGGCACTTTCTTTAACACAATGTTTATTCTATAGCTTCTGAGGAACTAGCAAGTGAGTATCAAGGATCAGTGCCTCCAGGGATCACAGAGTTAGTATAGTATGTGTTTTCTACTAAAAAAATTAAAGTTTTATCAGGATTGGACTTTTGTGTGTCTATTTTTGGCATCCTTCAGTTGAAAAATGCACTGGCTGAACTTGCACTCCCGACCTCTCCATGGTGTTTTACTATTAATAGAAAAAGCGTTTACTGAGTAACCAGTCTCACAGTGCATGGGAATCCATTCCCACTTCCTTGCAATCTGCTTCTGTGAACTTTATGACTTAGGATGCCCACTTAAAAAACAATAGAGGGCTCTGCCAGGACACCCAAGCAAGAAGGAGCAGGTGCCCGTGGTGCTGTTGGTGGCACAGTGGTGACTCAGCCCCACGCCACCTGCGGGACCAGCAGGTTGGGCTGGCTGCTCCTGGGGGAGCAAACATCCTGCAGCCACAGCCTGAATATGCAGAACCAGGGCCAAATTGCCACAAGATTCCTGCCTCGGTGTGTCTGTTGATGCAGGAGAGGAGCAGCTCAGGGCTGTTGGGAGGATGTCCCCCAGAGCTGGGGGTGCAGGGACAAGTGGCACATGCAGGCTTACAAGTCTCAACTGCGGACTTCTCCCAGAGTCTCTAACAGGAGAATCACAGTACAATAGAATTGCTTTGGATGGAAGACCTTTAAGATCATCAACTCCAACCATTGACCTAGCACTGTCAAACTACCACTAAACCATGTCCCTCAGCACTACATCTACATGTCTTTAAATACCTGCAGGGATGATGACTCCACCACTCCCTTGGCACCCTGTTCCAATGCTTGACAACCCTTTCAGTGAAGAAATTTCTCCTAACATCCAACTTAAACTTCCCTGGTGCAACTTGAGGCCATTTCCTCTTGTCCTAACACCTGTTTCTTGGGAAAAGAGACCCCCCCCCCACCTCGCTACCATCTCCTTTCATCATATTATGAGCTGGTTTGGGTCTGAAAAGCAGGGTAGAGTTCATGATTTAAGAGGAAATAAAAGATCCAGCATTTTAAAATGCTTTGTTGCACAATGATAATGTGGGTTGTGTATAAACCAAAAATGCCACCATGGGTTATGGTGCAGAAAGTGGGAGTCAGTGTCAGCGTGTGGGTAAGTGGCCCATCGTAGCCGTCTGGACTCAGAAGAGAGGAGGAAAAATAGCAGGAAAACCAGGCCAAGAGAGCTGCATTTATTTCAGAGCAATATATGACACTTTTATGTTTACTGTCATTTTTTACTTGAAAGGTTAAGTGAGAAACAGAAACAGAGCATTTGCTACTCTGTTCCAAGAATAATATTTGAACTAATCCAGCAACTTTGATCATCCGACTACACACAATGTTTATTTGTAAAAAATGCTAACATTTTTCTAGGCCCATGTGGATTTCCCCTCCTTTTGATCTCTACACCCCCAGTTTACCTGTAAGGGATCAATCCATATTCATGTTCGCATAAGAAATAAGGTATCCTTTGTTTTTAAATTTTCCGAACTGTACCGGATTAAGACATAAATAATAAAAACATATAGAATAACTTGTTGCTCTCCCTTGCTCTTACAAGTTAAACATTCCTTCTTATGGGCACTCTTGGAGCAAGATTTCCACCAGCTCTTATCAGTTCAGAGCACAGAGATACCATTCCTTGGGTAAAGGTGAAAAGGTTCTTACAGCCAGAATAGTGGGAGCAGAAGGTTTGGAGTGGCTGTGTCTCAGGGCTAGGCTGGAGCCAGAATGAGTTGGCTAATAGCATAATAAGTACATGTAGATTATGCCTTTCATTTGCTAGACCATATGAACTCCTCTGGCACTGATTAGTGAAGCAGGAGACAATTTAACCGTCACCCAGAGGACTGACGGGAGCCCCTGCCTGTTCTGAGCCAGCCCAGAGGACCCCAACTCTCAGTGGGAAAGTCACTGCCAGTTATTTATTAGTGCTGTGTGAAAAAAAAAAGGAATGCAGCTACGTGCTGTTCTTTCAAAACTGGGTTTTTTTTTCAACCATTTTCTCTGTTTTCCACTTATGGTTTAGTTGATGGCTTATTATTAAAGAAAACTGATCAAGCCCAAAGAAATGCATATGGTCATTGTCACTAGCCCCGGCAGGAGGAGGTTTAAGTTACTATATTTGCTCCACAAGATTCTTTACATTTACTTTGATTTAAAGCTTATGTCTCCATTAATTGTATACCTCCATCTTATGACAACACGTAGTATCCCAGATGCACAACATTACTGGTTTTGATGGTAAAAAGGATATGGCTGGCTGTGCTGGAAACAACCATTTCCATTTTCTAGACAGACATCATTAAAGCCACAGTAGCCTTTAGAGTCTTGATCTGAGAGACTATCATTAATTTTGCACGTTAATTCCTTGTTTTTTCAGCTAGAACTGCCAATAAAGACAGTTGTGGACATCTTGTCATGTGAGGCTTAAATCAAGATCACTTCCTTATTGCATAGAGGATTCAAAAAATATTCAGAATCTCACTGGCAACAAAGATATGAAAGTCTTTACGGGCACTGTTTTCCCTTTGACATGCCAATGTTTTGAGAAGTGTTATAAAAATTATCTCCTACAGCCATTTCCTCCCAAATTCCCTACACTTTCACTGAGAATTTTCTCAGACACAGAACTGGTTCTGTTACACAAAGTCTTCCAAGTCCAGGTTGTTGCAGCCAACAAAACCACCAGGTAGACAGTGGTGTGCAAAAGCCTAGTTGGGGTTTTCTTTAACTTTCTTGGGCAACCTGTTAGAAAAAAAAGCTAATATAAAATGATCATCAGCTCATAGGAACTTATTGCAAAAATTTGTTCCTCCTTCTTACCAGCAATGAACTGCATGATGTGAAATGGGATATGTTCATTTCAGAGAATGGATGAGTGAGTTTGCTGGGATTATCAGGCTTGCTGATGAGTAAGAGCACTGCCCTTGCTTTCAGCAATTGTTGATCTAAAGGAAAACAGTTCTTCTCATTGTTTATCTTTTATTAGACACTATTAAGGGTGGAAAAAGAACATTGGAATTTGAGGCCTCAGAAACCCTGTGCTAATTCCTTGGTAGTGTAACAGCCCATTTTACCAGCTGGGCAGCCCATAATAGCTGTAGAAACTACACAAGGAATTTATCCTTTATTAATCAAGACGTGGCTTTTCCAAACAAACGTTTTCAGTAGAATTGGCTTTTATAACCAGTCTCAATCTTCAGGTATGCAACAACTCAGCCTACAACTCACAGGCAGTATCTAGACCATCAAGACAATTAAAAGAGTACTCAGAGCAGTCTTGGAAATGCCTTTTCTTGGGGCCAGTCTGGGAACACAGAGAGAGCAGGTTGCAGGCAGTCTTGATTGCATGGGCAGCAGCAACAGCCCAGTCCTGGCTGCTCCTTTTCCCAGCATGTCCTTAAGAATTTGCTGAGTGAATTAACTGCACATCCACGGCGCATCCAGTGCTTCCAGGAAAGCACTGAGTTTTGGGAAAACACGAAATACAGTCATGTTATGTATGCACAGCAAACCTAGCTCACACTGGGTCTACTATGTGCATGCAGAACAAACATAGAGCACGAATCCCTTACGCGATAAGGGAAAGGCCAAAGAGTGCAGCCCATCCCAACGCTGACATGAGTACGTGACCCACTCTGCCTCACCAGAAAATAGGGGCACTACTGAGTGAGGTATGAAACACACCTGTACTTTTCCTGTGAACTTCAACACTAGTCATCAGTTAAAGGAAAACTCTGACATTTTTCAGGTTTTCATTTTTTTCCTTTTAATTGGAAATCTGGAGAAGAATAAATATAATAGAGGTGGGTTTCTTCCTGAAAGTGGCCCCAAACTGTGTAAACTTGCAGGTTAAGTGCTCAATTAAAAGGTCAAATTATCCAAATAGAAAACTGAAGTGTCAGGCAATAATTGTCTACTGGACTCCGTTACCTGAAGAGTTCATTGCACACTGACCTCGTTTAAATATTATACAAACTAGTGGTATGTGGAGTACTTCCTACCAGTTATTTACAACTCTTAAAAATCCAGAGTTAGGAAAATACCGAGATCACTCTTCCGAGGTATTTTAATATGACATTGCAGGAACCATGGACACAATAAAGATGCTCTTAGAATTCCCAACCAAAATTTTTCTAGAAAGAAAGAAGTCCCTATCACCAAAGACTTATATTTATTTAACACAATACTTAAGCTACTACTAATACTTGCTAAAGAAGTCCCACTTAATGAGCCACCCCCAGGTCTCACCTCTCTGTCCATATTTTTCCTGTGTGGTATCTATTATGACTCAATGTTTCAAGCTCATTCTTGACTTTTGACCAAAAACTCAGCTTCTATTTATACTACCTCTGTCTCTGGCAAATCAACAGGGATGGTAACATGTGGTAATCCCATTTACCATAATCAGAGCTATTTCAAAAATTAATTCAATTCAATGCTTCATAACCAAGTTTTTACTTTGTAGGTCTTGCTAAAAACAAACCAAACAAACAAAAAAAAAACAAACAAAAACAAAAAACCCCCAAACAAACAAAAAAATAAAACGTGGAAAGAAAACTTTCAGTGTCTGGTGGCAGCATTCAATAGCCTTTTGGTTATGTCCACAAAAGAAGAAAGAAATATACATGAAGGTATTCTACTGAATACATTTTTCTCCAATTGAACTAGGAGTTCTTGTTGGCTACATCTAAACTGCAGGGCAAGACTGGTGACTACATTTACCTGGAACATCCTGTGGTATTTTTTACCAGGGAAATCAGGAGAAGGGTGAAAAGAGTCGTGCAAAAGTCTCATCCTGGCATGGACCTGGGATGCACTTGTATGTCTAAGAGGGGACTCTTCTTCTCTTTGAGCACAAATCTGAGTGTCAAGGTTGTGCACGTCATCACCTGAAAAACACAATAGTATTTCTATAATGTTATAGTTATTAATCTTCATGAACATTAAAGGTGGTTTCTAAAGCTTACTAAAATTGGTGGATTTCTATCCGTTGGGTTTGAACATGATTAGATGAAGCCTGAAATGATTCTGTCTTTTGCACTCAGCAACCCTGATGGTGCCACATGATGCGCAGTTCCCTTTCTCTTCTTACTTGTGTGTCCCCTCTGGCTGAAGTCACATGCTAACTGCAAAAACATTAACCACTATGTCCTCTTTAAACCCAACTCACTATCAGCAGCAGGGAGGCCATAAGCCAGTGTTTTCTGGAAGATGTGGCCTATTTCTGATAAGGGCTATCTAATCACTTCACAAAGTTGAAAGGAGATAGTAGGAACAAAAAACCTGCCAAATATATATTACTTCTCTTTCTTTTAGAAATCTTGGGCACTGTAAGCACACATCATCTAAATACAATGATAAAAAGGCTTCCTGAGTCATCGGTTGGATTTGTTGTGAGACCTGAGTGAGTTAGCACTGACATATGAGTCACATTAAATCATTAACCCCACCTGAAAATGTCAGCACGGACTCTATGACCCCAGGGAACAAATTTAACAACACAAAAACTTGATGTGAAAAAGCTAGCTTTAGAATGAGGCTGGTTGAGACCAAACATAGCCAGTCCTGTGGCTTGAGTGACAACCTGAGTAATGTCATGGCTTACACATAGTGGTGCCTGGGCTGGAAAAGAAGAGGAGGTAGGTGCATCTTCAGAAAGTTTTTCAGGCCTAAACTGGACTTTTTGTCCAAAACGAGAACAAAATAATAAAGCTAGAATAGGAAATAGTTTGGCTGTCCAAGGAGTTGATCACAACGGCCAGTACAGTCGTGTCCTGTCCATTCCATGCTAAAGAGAGAAATTTGATAGCTAAAAAAATGTTTAAGTTACTCTTAATGAGCCAACTCTCAAAGAAAAATCATAGCTTCTCCTGGATTTTGGTTGTATTTCTTTCTTTAAAAGGCAATTAAAATGATAACATGCTGTGGGAAATGACTAATTATTTTTAAGGTATGTATGTGTATGTCCTTGACCTGATGATACTTACATATTATTTTCACAGCTGTGACTTATGGTTTTACCACAGATGCTAAAAACAGACCTGGCCATGAGTACATCATGACAAGAACAGCTCTCTTGCAGCCACACTCTCCATTCAGCCACCACAGTCTGTCTATTTTAATAACACAAGGGAAACAGTGTTCCTTGGAGCAACGTGAATTAAAACCAGAGTGTTTAAAAAGATTACTCTTTTTCAGGGGTTGGAAATTAAATAGTAGAGATGCCACTTCCAGTTTGAGTTGTGCAAACATGCACATACATGCAGTTTATCCGTTGTCCTTGGTTGAAGGCAAAAGTGAACAGATAGAAAATTCCTTTACAGGAGAAGAAGTGGTTGGAAGCACCCGGGAAGGGTTACAAGGCATGAGATCGTATGAGAGTACCCCATCTTGAGTCACAGAAGTGTTCAGAAAATTAACAATGAGGTTGATTACCTTTCTGTCAGTGAGGAAAAGGCAAGGCAGGGGATGTTGTCTTTTCTGTCAATAGAAGTTGCAGGACACAGATGTCATAAACAGTTGTGTAAAGTGTGTCCTGAACCTCAGCCCCTTCCTGACAATCAGGATTACAGAATCCCAGAATGGTATGGGGTTGGAAAGGACCTCTGGAGATCATCTAGTCCATCCCCCCAGCCAAAACAGGTTGCACAGAAACACGTCCAGGTGAGTTTTGAGTGTCTCCACAGACAGAGACTCCACCACCTCTCTCTGGGCAGCCCGATTGAGCACAGATTAGGCAAACTCAGTTTCAGACTACCCTATACCAGTTACCAAATGAGTCAAAATCCCCTGGTAAGGTAAATTCTGCCAAATTCCCAGATAGTCCAAGTCCTAGGTTTGACATTTCACATGGCCCTTAGCTTGGTGTCAAGGACAGTATATGGCTGAAAGGTGGTTTCTGTTGGGGAAATTATGCAAATTTTACTGGCTTGGAAAAAATGTGGTGGTTTGAACAGGATTTCACTTGAGGCTATGAGTTCTTTCTAGTCCAGAATTCATAAACTGACTGCAAAACAATTATGTAAAGATAAATATGGTGGACAGCTACAAACCAGACCAAAAAGGTTTGGAAAGGCAAACTTCCAAAGTCATACCTGCAGGATGAGCTGAGAAGGCCAGAAGTCCACATGCTCAGATTGTAACCACTGTAATGTCCTCCCCAAACTTGAACCTGGACTGGACCAAATAATGGACAAAAATGAAGCTTGCTGGAGCAGTGGAAGCTTTTGGTGGATACAATACTCTCATTTTGGTAGAAATAGTATGAAAGAAAATGGCTTGTTGCTAGGAATGTTCTTCTTCACTATAGTTACCTAGATGCCAATTAAATTATTAAACAATTAGACCATGGAACAATTGGAATTACTATTTCAGGTGAGACCTTTGGTCAGCCAGTGATCCCACTGTCTCCAGGAGTGATCCAAGACCTTCAAAGCAAGGCAGGATAAAGATGGTTTTAGCCATGTACCAAACACATTTTTCCTCATTAGAGGTCTCTCAACACGTAGCAAGAGATTGTCGTAAATCCTAAACTGTTTTATTTAACACTATTTCAACAGCACATCAGCAGTAAATATCCTTTGAAAGTTTCTGAAATTTTAGCTTCATACGTGCTGTGGTTCAGCCCTTGCCATTTGTAATGGTCACTGTGTTCACCAACACAACAGCATTTGAAAAAAGAAGATGCCAAGCCTAAAATTGCAAGGTGTGAGGTCATGAAGGAGACAAGTGTGGCAGGAGAAACAGCATTTACCAAACTATCAAGGATATCAAGGAGCCAAATGATGACACAGTTATTTATATCTGAAGTATTGCTGTAATGATTAAATCCAAAAAATCCCCAAGTCCATAAGAAATGCTAGTTGTGATCGCTCACCTCATGACATGTGTAACTGACCTTATTAATGAGATTGATGGGGAAAGTGAAATGCAAATCAGACAGTATTCCAGGCACTCCCCTATGAGTCACTATTGCAGCAGATAACAACAATGAGAAATGCTGATTGCCAGTTTTCCATTCTTTCCCCAGATACTGCTTCCTTAATATTGCCCTTCACATATTTCCCTTTCTTACATTGCTGAACGTGCTCCTCTGAAGAGCTCCTTCCTGTCAATCATCTGCCTGCAGATCTCACCAGCTTTCAGAGTGAGAAATGCAAGTGTGCAACGCAAGTGAGAGTCTGCCCTCCGAGAATCCTCATTTGGAATTCAGAAATCACACTCCTTCCAGCTGCCTACATCATTCACTTGTAATTAGCAAGGCACATAGTTTCCCAAATCCTTTTGCAGAATTTGCAGCAGTGGCACTTAATAACGGCATTGCCAGACAACAGGCTCCCACTGGTTTAGGTCATTCTTTCTGAAAGTACCAAAAGAGTTATGTATCTGTCATCACAGCAGTGGAAATAGAGAATGACCTTCTGTTGGGCTCAAATGTTTGGGTCTTGTGCTGCAACGCGTGGGCTCAACCCATTTGAAAATAGATGAATGCAAAGTGATTCAGGGGAGGTTACACAGGCACAAGAGTATTGAGCATGAGCACCTAGCCAAAATC
The DNA here is from genome assembly GCA_025769975.1 of Gallinago jamesoni. Lineage (NCBI taxonomy): Eukaryota > Metazoa > Chordata > Aves > Charadriiformes > Scolopacidae > Gallinago > Gallinago jamesoni. The sequence goes on from JAOQGH010000005.1 coordinate 7,193,641, forward strand.
ATCCTATCTTAAATAAGGATTAAGGCAAATTCTTTTCTTCAGGTAAGTTTTACATTGGCAAACACACTGGGAGGAAAATTCTTCTTAGATGTGCATGAAATTACTGAAATCCTGTGAACAATTTTGGCAAGGAAAACAAAAAGTAAGGAAAAGTATTCCAATAAATTTAAAAGTTTTGCTTTCATTTTGTAAATTCTTGACATCTGGGTTTTTTAAAATTAATTAGAGTGGGTTATGTAATGCATAGTTTCTGACCAAACAAAGTTTTCCAGATGACCTCACTCATTTGAGGATATCTTTTCACTTTTTTGAGAAGTATTTTCATTTTGAGTCATCCCTGAGTAATTTTTTCTCTCGTTGAAGTGCAGTGCTCATTTCCTAGATCACCTGGTGAATGAGAAAAAGACAAAGGGGTTCCCATCTTTTAGTCTAATATCCTAAATGGAAAACTTAGCTACCTGAAGGCATTCTGTTTTACTGGAAACATGTCTGACTGTTCACAATAGTGCTGAGTAGGTTGAACTACTCAGAAATGAGTGTTTGCAACCCAAAACATCAGCACCCACGTGCGGTTTTATCTTTTCAGGAAGGTTGGAACCATTCCGCAGCAGCGAGGTTCAGCTCCAAAACAGATGCCAGACCCTAACACCTCTCATGTTGCCTTTTAAATCACAGGGACAGTTTCATTTCTGCCTCTTTTGGTCCACAAAGCTGAACTCAGTGAGAGACTCCTCGTTGAATGTGATTGAAGGCTGCCATCTGCCGTCGGGCTGCTGAGGGCTGGACCCGCTGGCACAGGCAGCAGCATCCCTGGGCTCCATCTCTTGCCTTTCTTGTCAAAATGGGGAAAATGTTTCCGTCAGAGTGAATTATCCCTGGTTTTACATTTCAGAATTGTTGCAGTATGGAAGTTGTGGGGTTTTATATATCTTTTCTTTGTCTCGTGCATTAGAGTTGACATCATCTCCCTGATTCATAATTTAAAAAAAACCCAAACAAACCATCACATCACTACAGAAGTAGTGTGGGTAGTTTCATAATTTGACGATAGTTTCCAAATAAAATCTATAGGGTAAATTAGCCTGTATACATGAATGAATTATGTCAGAAGCAGCAACAGCCTGATCTGTGCGCATTCCTTGGTTAAAAAAAAAAAAAAGTTACAATTTTCAGTGTTGTAGCACCTTCAAACTACAGGTTTGGACTTGCATTGCCCTGCGCTTTGTGCCATCCAACCACCAGCCCACTTTGTTTCCTACCCTGTTCAATTTTAAGGCAGGACTAAAGGCAATAGAAGAATCAAGCACAGAGGAATAAAAGGTGCAAAGGAGGCAACAGGCCCCTTCTACTTGTGAAAAGAGGTGCCAAAAGTTACCAACTCCTGTAAGTAGGTATTCTTACTAACAGCTGGAGAAGCTTACTGGCAGGAAGATGCTTAAGTCTCTGTAGTGGAAGAGGTATTATTTAGAAAAGAATGAATTTCTTCTTGTCTATTTCTCAGCACAAATCCCAGGTGATATCTTGGCTCTTTCAGAAGGCTGCCTGAGCTTGTAGATACCCAGAAGGCAAAAATTAGAGCGCCTTGGTGCACAAAGATAATTTTTTCCTGTTTGTCACAATGGCGTTATAGAAAGCCTGGCCCCAGTGTTAGTTTTCTTTAATTCATGTGATTTCTCACTAACCCTGACTCACCTGACAGTGACTCAGCTTGTTCAAGGTAAACTTTCATTTTATTGAATTAACAGGAAAAAAAAATGATGTGGAGAGCACCCACCATTTATTGTACTGCTGTAAAGAGCCTATGAAGTAACGGTTTAGAGTATAAAGACAGATCACACTGAAAAAAAAACAAAACAGACCTAACTATGACCAAAAGATGCTTCAAAGTAGAGACCTATAGGGAAGAAGAAAAGCAGGACACAACCAATATGAAAAGGCACAAGTAGCAAAGAATAACAAATTCATCATTTGATTTATAGCATAAGCCCATAAAAGGCTTTTAAGTAGATATCTAGCTGCATTCATAAAAACAAGTTAACCTTCTTGTGATCTCTTTGGAATTAAGGTGACATTTATGCTTTTAGTCTATATGCAACATGTCCAAATGGGCAAAAAATACTTGAAATGAACTGCAGCTGGGCAGAAAAAGGCATATTGAAAGAAGTCTTAACTCTTTGTTAGAAGCGATAAGAGAAAGGTGTCAACAAAACAATCTCTTACACATCTCTTGTCCTTAAGCTAATCTTGCAAAGGGTAGTTTGAGAGAAAGAAAAAATGGTAGATGGGTCAAGTATTTGCAGTCTGTATTTCATATTTTTAAGGTGTGTAAGGTAATCTTCTTAATTGAATATTTTAAAGCTGGACTGCCTGTTTTCTCCAGTAAAATGGCGAAAATTCCAGGAATTGTTCAAGAGGATTCTGAGTCTCCTGCAAGAGCATGCTGTGCAGGTTCCCAGTGCCACATCCAGGCACACGGTCCCTGTTCCCTTGGTGTGAAAGAAACACATATTGGGGCTACTTGGGAGTCACTGGAGGATCTCTGGTCTGTGCGGGGACACAGCACAGTGCCACCCAGCTTAGTCACAAGCAGAGGTAGGGCTGGACGCTGGCACATAGCAACTGCCAGCTCTGCAAACAGCCCCATCGGAGAGCAGCCTCAGTAGAAGCTGCTTGGCTGCCTGGGCAAGAAATGGGAGAGGAATAGACCCTCGTACATTTGAGATCACTGTGTTTTGACCACACTGCCTCACACATCTACTTTTGTATAGTTCCTATTGTGCTGAAGTTCTCTGGCAACAACCCACCCTGTTCTGCTGTGGGTTTTTTTAAAGTACAGTTGCTTTCACGAAGTTACATCTTTACTTAGACCTAATTATCCCTGTGAGCACCCAGGTGCAGCCAGATACACGTCAGGGTTCACGGGAAGGTAGGAAGATGTCCCATCCTGCGCTCAAACAGGCTGATTTGATGTATGTTGGTGTTGCTGGCCAAGACATTTCACCTATTTGAAGGTACTGGTCGATGGTTTTTGCCAGGGGAGGGCTAACTCATATTTCTTTTAATGAGCTATGCCTAGATCTGTGCTGCACTGCTGACATTTCACCTCCCCACTGGAGGATTAAACTGGTGAAGGCGTTCACTGTGCAGTCTCAACCCAAGCCTGCGAAGCTTGCCAGGAGAGACGCTTTTCCACCCAGAAGGCATTCCCTTTGGCACTGTTCCCAAAGGCAAAGTGCAATCACTCTGTGCTAACAAGGCCGATAGGTGCTTTCACCCAACCCACATCTGCTTCTGGGCTTTGTTTATCATATCTATAATATGCTTACTTTTGTGAGCATTAGTCATTCAGCAATCACCTGTATTGTTTTGTTGTGTGTCCTTAAAGTTGATTTTTAGAGGCATGCATGACTTTGTGATAACTATATCAAGGCACTAGGAATCCAGACAATATTGGCTAGAGAAACATGATGGGAGAGAATCTTAACATTTATGACTTTACAAGTCCACGCAATTGAAGAGAAAGTTATTTTCATCCTCTATTTGTATAATGAGCTGGTGCCCAAGAGCCTAACTGCAAAAGGTGTATTTTCAAAATACCAGCAGTCATCTATTCTGCATTAGAAAAACCTCTGTCACAATGATATCAGCACCTCAAATTCAGTTGCTAATGTACTCTAGAATATGTTGACAAATTAATGCAACATCCAAAGTCAAACAAATCCTCTGATGCCTAGAAGAGAGGGCAGGAAGGAGTCCCCAGCGTTTGCCCTTGGAGGAATAGCTGCTAGGGTTTTTGCTGGCAGTCAGAACATCACCTCTGCCTCCCAAACCTTGTCTGGGGACTGAATTTTGTGTGTTGTGAGGACTGCAGTGGGGCAACAGATAGGAGAATGTCATTACAAGCAGTCCTGAAGGACAGGGAAGGAAAGATTTGGTATTAAGTTCTCACCTTAAAAAAACGCATCCTGCACTTTCAGGTTAATTTGTGAAGGAACACAATTTAACTAGCTACTGAGGAGCAAGCAATCAACAGTGTTTGATGACATATCTTTGAAATGGGGAAAGAACAAAAGTTTTTGCATTTCTTTAAGAGTCTGTATGTCTTTCTCTTGAAGCCCAAGAGTAAGAACTTGAGGTTTGGCTTCTCTTTGAACACTTGGAAATCCCTTTGCAGTAATAGCTTAGTGTTTCCTGTTGCTTCACGCTACAAAATTAATATCAGAGAGATCTCATGCAGCACTGATCACCTGTGGGAGGAATCACACTGGGAGGTTAGAGCTGAACTGCAATGTCAGAACTGTGGATGGGAGAAATCTGTTTAGCTGCTAGCTTTCTTATGCAGAGATCTTGCTTTTGCTTTTGAGAATTTACAGTTTTAAATATTAAATTCAATTATTAAGTTACTATCTGCTAATATTATCCCCTTCAAAAATCAATAATATTACTGGATGTGAGTATTACTGATTTTACTGATAATGAGTTACAGTTAGACTGTAGATCTGTTCAACTGCAGCGTTAATTCTGAATATTTGATAGTTCTTCTTTGCCTCTTTTTTACATATTGACAATTTTTTCATGTCAATAATTAATTTAAAAAAAAAACAACAAACAACCCTGTCAATATGCTTCCAAATGCATTCAAACGTAAGCAGCACTGAATCAATAAAACTCTGAAATCCCAAGATGCGTGCCATATTTTTTCATACATGAAACAAATTATTTCCTGAGCCAGGGGGACTTACAAGAAGTTCTCCCTTGTTGCCTGAAATTCCTGCTTTGTATCTCCCAGCTGACTGGTGTCACATTCGTTATCTGCTGAGCTAATCTGCTGGTGTAATGTCACTGACTTCCGTGGAGCTGTGCTGAAGGACAGGCCTGTTCTGCTAAAACTGGAAGTTATCCTGAAATCGAGCTTTAACTCAGAACAGTCAAGAACTTGCTGAGTAACACGGCGGGGTCACAGGGTTTAACTGACGTGGTGAGAGGATGGTTTCCGAAAGGGAAAGGGACAGCGCAGGAGCTGGCAGGGGTCACATCTGATATTTCAGTGAAAGCTCATCTCCAGTGGTATCAATACAATTATATAATATTCTTATACTTCACAGCAATTCGCTGAAATTAATGTTTCCTTGCATAGTTTAAAGCTTTTATCCCTTCAATGTACTAAAGTTACAACTATCGATGGTTATGTTTTCACTTGACAGAAGTTTAACAAATGATATTTTTCCAGGAAGAAAAATTGGCTCCAGCTGTCCTAATCCTGCAGTGACCTAAGGCACCTCTCCTGCGCTGCAGAGGAATATTAACTCTGCACACCGCGCCAGCTGCAGGAATCACAGCTGGAGATGGACGGGGTTTTCCCAGATCGTGCCCTGTGAGCATGAAGAATCAGAACAAGGTGCCTAAGAGGACAGTCCAAAATGTTTTCTTGGGAGAAGCCAGAAGGCAAGGAAAAGGAAAAGGAAAAAGGAAAGGAAAGGAAAGGAAAGGAAAGGAAAGGAAAGGAAAGGAAAGGAAAGGAAAGGAAAGGAAA